>LNAC01000282.1:188997-306368 GCA_002007465.1 Ailurus styani
CCTCCCCTCCTATTCTTCTCTAACTATTCCAAATAATAGAAATGAAAGGAAAACTTCCAAATTCATTCTGAGAGGCCAACATTACCCTGATATCAAAACCAGAAGAAGACTCCACTAAAAAACAGAATGATGGGGCACCTGGGTGGCTCAGTTTGTTAACAGCCTGCCTTTGGCTCAGGTCATGATCTCAGGGTCCTGGGATTGAGTCCAGCATCCAGCTCCCTGCTCAGCAGGGAGTCTGCCTCTCCCTCTCCCTGTGCCCCTCCCTTGCTCCTGCTGTCTCTCTCTCTCTCTCTCAAATAAAAAAAATCTTTTTAAAACAAGAGAATTGATCACAATTTATAATATAACTTGAAGTCAGGCATTGTGATGCCCCCAGCTTTGGTTTTCTTTTTCAACATTCCCCTGGCCATTCTGGGTCTTTTATGGTTCCATACAAATTTTAGGATTGTTCCAGCTCTGTGAAAAACGTTGATGGTATTTGATAAGGATTGCATTGAATGTGTAGATTACTTTCACTCATATGTAGAACATAAGGAATATTGCAGAGAACAATAGGTGTCGGCAGGGGGGTGGGGGGTGGAGGAAAACTGAATGGGAAGAAATCAGAGAGGGAGACAAACCATATGAGACTCTTGACTCCGGCAAACAAACTGAGGGTTGTGGAAAGGGAGATGGGAAGGGGATGAGTAACTAGTCGATGGCTATTAAGGAGGGTACGTGATGTGATAAGCACTGGGTGTTATACTGAGCTGATGAATCATTGAACATTACATCAAAAACCAATGATGTACTATATCTTGGCAAATTGAATTTAAATAAAATACAGAAATAAAGCACAAAAATAAGTAAAATAAAATAAAAAATAAAAATACAAAAGAGAGAGAACGACAAGCCAATATCTCTAATGAACATGGATGCAAAAAATCTCAATAAAATACTAGCAAATTGAATCCAACAGCACATGAAAAGAATCATTCACCACGATGAAGTGGGATTTATTCCTGGGCTGCAAGCAAAGTACAACATCCATTCATGACAAAAATCCTCAACAAAGTAGGGCTAGAGGGAACATATCTCAACATAATAAAAGACATATACAAAAAACCTACAGCTAATATCATCCTCAATGTGGACAAACTGAGAGCTTTTCCTTTAAATTCAGGAATGAGACAGGCATGTCCATTCTCACCACTGTTATTTAACACAGTTCTGGAAGTCCTAGCTTCAGCAATCAGACAACGAAAAGAAAGAAAAGGTATCCAAATCAGCAAGGAAGAAGTCAAAGTTTTGTTATTTGCAGTTGACATGATAGAAAACGCAAAAGACTTGACCAAAACACTGCAAGAACTGAAACACAAATTCAGTAAAGTTTCAGGGTACAAAATCAATGTACATTTCTATTGCATTTCTATACACCAATAATGAAGCAGCAGAAGGAGAAATCAAGGAATCAATCCCATTTACAACTGCACCAAAAACCATAAGATACCTAACCAAAGAGGTAAAAGATCTGTGCTTTGAAAACTATAGAACATTTATGAAAGAAGTTGAAGAAGACATAGAGAAAAGGAAAAACATTCAATGCTCATAGATTGGAAGAACAAATGCTGTTAAAATGTCTATATTACCCATGCAATCTACATATTTAATGCAATCCTTATTAAAATACTACCAGCATTTTTCAAAGAGCTAGAACAAAGAGTCTTAAAATTTGTATGGAACCACTAAAGTCCCTGAATAGCCCAAGCAATCCTGAAAAGAAAACCAAAGCTGGAGGCATCACAGCTCTAGACTTCAAGTTGTATTACAAAGCTGTAGTAATCAAGACAGTGTGATACTGGCACAAAAACAGACATATAGATCAATGGAACAGAATAGAATACCCAGAAATGGATCCATAACTATATGGTAAACTAATCTTTTTTTTAAGATGTTTAAGATTTATTTATTTATCTTAGAGAGAAAGAGAGAGAGCATGAGTGTGGGGGGGCGGAGGAGAAGGAGAAAGAGATTCTCAAGCAGACTCTCCACAGAGCATGGAGCCTGACTCAGGCTCGATCCCAGGACTCTGAGATCATGACCTGAGTCAAAATCAAGAGACAACCACTTAACTGACTGAACCACACAGGTGTCCCAATTTAACTAATCTTTGACAAAGCAGGAAAGAATATCCAATGGAAAAAAGACAATCTCTTCAACAAATGTTGGGAAAACTGGACAGCCACATGCAGAAGAATTAAACTGGACCACTTCCTTACACCAAACATAAAAACAAATTCAAAATGGATTAAAGAAATTGAAAAATGTGTGGTTTTGGCTCAAGTCCTAATCTCAGGGTCATGGAATCTAGCCTGCATTGGGCTCCACACTCTCTCCCTCTCTCACTGCCCCACCCCACTTCCTCTCTCTCTCTCTCTCTCTCTCAAATAAATAAATAAATCTTTTGTAAAAAGAAAAGAAAAGGAAAGAAAGAGAGAGAGAGAGAAAGGAAGAAAGAAAGAAAGAAAGAGAGGAAGAAAGAAATTTTAACACAGGCAGTAACCTCTTTGACATCAGCCACAGAAGCTTCTTACTAGATATGTCTCCTGAGGCAGGGGTAACAAAAATAAAAATAAACTATTGGGACCTCATCAAAATAAAAAACGTCTGCACAGTGAAGGAAACAATCAGTAAAACTAAAAGACAACTTATGGAATGGGAGAAGATATTTGCAAATGACATATGCAATAAAGGATTAATATCCAAAATATATAAAGAATTTATAAAACACCCCCAAAATGAATTATCCAAGAAAACAATGGGCGAAGACATGAATAGACGTTTTTCCGAAGAAGACATACAGATGCTCAACAGACAGATGAAAAGATGCCCAGTATCATTGATCATCAAGGAAATATGAATCAAAACTATAATGAGATATCACCTCACACCAGTCGGAATGGGTAAAATTAACAACACAGGAAACAACAGATGTTGGCAAGGATGTGGAGAAAGGGGAACTCTCTTACACTGTTGGTGGGATGCAAACTGGTGCAGTAACTCTAGAAAACAGTATGGAGATTCCTCAAAAAGTTAAAAACAGAACTACCCTATGAATCTACCAACTGCACTACTGGGTATTTACCCAAAGCATACAAAACTACAGATTCAAAATGATACATACACCCCAATGTTTATAGCAACATTATCTACAATAGCCAAATTATGGAAATAGCCCAAAAGTCCATTACTAATAAATGGATAAAGAAGAGGTGATATATATAGATAAAGAGATATAAAGGAATATTACTCAACCATCGAAAGGGTGAAATCTTGCCATTTGCAATGATGTGGATAGAACTAGAGGGTATTATGCTAAGCAAAATAAGTCAGTCAGAGAAAGACAAATACCATATGATTTTACTCATATGTGGAATTTAAGAAACAAAACAAATGAATGTGGCAGGGGTGGGAGAAGAGAGGTAAGTCAGGAAACAGATTCTTAACTATAGAGAACAAACTGAGCATTCCTGGAGGGGAGGCGGGCCAGGGGGATGGGCTACATGGGTAATGTGGGTTAAGGAGGGCACTTGAGATTAGCACAGAGTGGTGTATAAAAGTGTTAAATCACTGAATTCTACTCCTGAAACTAACATTGCACTGTATGTTAACTAGTTGGAATCTAAATAAAAACTTGGGGAGGGAAATAAATAAATAAGTTCATTTCAAATAATAAAATGTTAATAAAATTATAAACTATTAAATATAATTGTTAATATAATATAAATATATCATATTTATTATATACTTATACTACAGAAATACCAAGATCAATAAATATATAAATAAAACATAATAAATGTAATAAATACAAAGTTTAAAGTAAACTGAGTTTATTTTATTACTAACTTTGATTTTAAAACAAAAAAGACAAAGGAAATAAAAACTCAACCATTTTCAGAGCTAATTAGTGAGGAAAACACAATAGTTTATTTTATATATTTTTGTGGAGGGGCCACTCTACAGGGTAACTGGTCCTGGGTCCATACTCCTTCCTAGAACATTGAGTCGATAATGTGCCACCAACACACACACACACACACACACACACACACACACACACACAGCACTAGACCTTCTGGCATTCTTGGATTCTACAGAAAGAATGGTCACATACTAGTTAATCTTGCCCCCTTGACTTTCTCTTGCACTCACCTGGCAAACCCACCATCCCACATCAGCCAACGTGCCCAGCCTCTGCTTCTACACCTTGCTCTCGGAGTGTCTGGAAGGGCTCTGGACACATGTGTGAAAAAGAGAAAGCTCTGCCTGAATGAGAGAAAGAAGTTTTCTCCCTTGGAAAAACTAGTTGTAATCAGTTCATGAAAGTGAAAACCTTTGAACACAGGCTCCTGTTATAAAGGTGAATGTATGTAACTCAGATTCAGCGCGGGACCCTCCTCCTCCGAAGGACTGAGATGAAATTGGCTTGGACTCCTCTTGGCTCCAACTCCGTATTTTGTAGAAATCCAAAGCCCTCCTCAAGATGTCAATTCTTTTCCAGAGATGCTCTGTTACCATAGCCACCTGGCCTCCAGACTGCGGGCTCCACACCCCTTCCTCTGTTCTACAGTGTATGGATTTGGACGCAAACCTTGTCCATTTCAACCCCAACTGTCTGGCATCCTCTGCTATGCTGCAGCTCAATTCTAACCTGAAGCACCCAGGCTCCTTGGTGGACCCCACAGGTTTAAGGACACAGTCCCCACCAAGACTGTAGCAAGTGTGGTCCCAGGCCACCTAAACTTTTAACAAACCAGCTACAAATCCGGAGGGTTCTCACAAACCCCCTCAGGATCTATAATTCACTAGAATGACTCACAGAACTGAGGATAGCACTATTCTTACAATTATAGTTTTTTGTTTGTTTTGTTTTACAATTAAGTTTTATTATAAGGGCAACAAATCAGGTCAACCAAATAAAGAGACACACAGGGTGAGGTCTGGGAGGGTCCTGAACACACAGCTTCTGAACCCTCTTCCCACAGAATGAGAGCACCTCATCTTCCCCAAAAAATGTGTTCACCAACAAGGAACCTCTGCTGAGTTTTGGCGTCCAGAGTTGTATTGAAGTTTCATTGTGTAGGCATGACTAGTTAAATCAGAACCATGTGACTGAACTCAATCTTCAACCCCTCTCCCTTCCCTGGAGGCTGGGCTGGCTCAAAGCCCCAACCTTCTAATCAGAGGATGGTCTTGCTGGTGACCAGTCTCCATCCTCCATCCAGGGTCCCACCAGGAGTCCCTTCATTAGCATAAACTCAGGAGTGATCCAAGGGACTCATGAAAAATAAAGACACTTTTATCACTCAGGAAATTCCAAGGGTTTTAGAAGCTTCACGCCAGGAACCTGGAAATTACTTTTCAGAACTTACAAATGGGGCGCCTGGGTGGCTCAGTGGGTTAAAGCCTCTGCTTTTGGCTCAGGTCATGATCCCAGGGTCCTGGGATCAAGGCCCGCATCGGGCTCCCTGCTCAGTGGGGAGCCTGCTTCCCCCCCCCTCTCTCTCTGCCTGCCTCTCTGCCTCCTTGTGATCTCTCTCCCTCTGTGAAATAAATAAATAAATAAAATCTTTAAAAAAAAAAAAAAAGAACTTCCAAATGACTTGAGCAGGGGGAACCCCACCCTATTCCAGTGATTCAAACAAGTGACCAAGCCCAAATAATCAGTGCATTCCATCTCCCTGGCCAGACGGCCATTCAGGAACAGGCTGATGGGAATTGTTGGTGAATGAAGGACTCTTACCCTTCAGGATCACTGAACAGGTAGAAAGAAAGGTCAGCCTAGCAATGCTGGTGCCCACATTTGCCATCACATGAGGCTGCTTGAGAATGAATCACAACAAAGGAAAACAAAATCAAGAGATGGAGAAAGAATTTAAATATAGATGACAAAGTTTGAGTCCCTGAATCCGAGTCTAACTAGATATCTGGGGTTTTTTCTTATGCCATATAGAGTTAAATTTCTCAATTGAGTAAATTTGCAATTGCTAGTGTACTGAGAAATACCTTGTTTCTTCCTCTCCCTTTTCACAAACAATAAACCAAATTCCTCCCTTTGCTTCATGCAAAGCAGTTTCCCCTCTCAGAGCTGGGCATCTGCTGATATCTGTGCCTGCTGGGCCTCTCTAAGTGTTTCCACAAAGACAGTTTCCTCCATATGAGTTTTATTGGTGCCAACCATTAAGATAAACTTTTTTTCACTTTATTACAAAAATATTTATGTAATCAAAACTGTACTGTATGTACAGTGTTTTATTCTGCTTTTTAAAATTTTCGATCAACAGATATTTATTTTAAAAGTATGCTAGTCATAGACTAGGTACCTAATATTCTTGAGACTTTTTCTGTGTTATTCAAAAAAGACTTTGCAAGTGTCATTTATTTTTAACGAGCACAAATATACAATCATACAGATAGGGATTTTTTTTAAGACTTCTTTTTTTCTTCTTAGCACTTTTAAGTTCACAGAAAGATTGAGGGAAAGATACAGAGACTTCCCATACACTCCCTGCCCCCTTACAGATAGTTTTAAAACTAAGCCTTTATTGTAGAACATTTACCTTGTTTCCAAATTTTATGAATAATGGTAGACACATAATGCCACCTAAATCTGTCATCATTTCCTTAGGATAGATTCTCAGTAGAATTTCCGGAAGAACTTCATATTTTACTACCCACGCCACCCCCCCCCCAAAAAAAAGCAGGAAAGAATTTACCAGTCCCTGCTGTAGTAGACTCTGTCCCTCCTGACCCCACATAGCCTGAAGAGGTGTGGCCTGAAGTGCATCCAGATACCAGAAGAATCACCCTCCTTCAGGGGCGGGGAGGTGGGGGGCCTGCTTCCTGCTCCCTCTGAGTGTCCCTCGTCAGCTGTCCTTCGGGACCACTCACTGACCAGCAGCTGTCCCGTCAACCACGAGGCAGGCAGCTTGTCAACCTCAGAGATCTCTGGAGGCGCTGTACACATATTGTTTGCAGGGATTGCTTGAAAACGAATGGCACTGAAGGCAAGCCTCAAAGAGAGATACCAACATAAAACAGTCAGGGCTAATGGTGACCCAATTTTCATTTTTTAAGGCTCTTTTTTTTTCCTACTTTTAAAAGTTTTCTTTAACGAGCATGTGTGATCTACAATAGAAAAGAAATCAATTTATTGAGAAAAACAGCAACAAGGAGAGTTTCTCCAGTTTGGTGTGGGGCTGGAGATAATCTTCTGGTTCCTGGAAAAGCAGCTGTAGTTATCTGGTTTGGCAATGCCTCCCACAAATCTCTGGCTGACTCAGAAAACACATATGCGAGTTAGTCACCCGAAGGACAGGCTGATTCCCGCAGGAGCCATCACAAAGGGCAGTTGGTGACTGTCTTCAGACCTGAAAAAGGGTTCTACACAGTGGCGTGTGAAACTACGGAGTGGGTCTAAAGCCGGTCTGCGCAAGCCTCCAAAACATGGGTTTTTGACTCATTGCCAGAACTCTCTAGCTGTCAGAGTTGTCCAAAGATAAAACCAGCTGTCCAGGAGGTGGTGACCTCTCCATCCCATGAAGTGTTATAGCACACGCTAGAAGCCAGCTGTCTGGGGTAGGGTGGCGGGGAGCCAAGTACAAGGCCGGACAGTGGTCCTCAACCTTTTTGGTCCTTTATACTCTTAAAAATTATTGAGAATCCTAAAGAACAGTGTCTATACGGATTCTGTCTATCAATATTTACCATATTAGAAATTAAGACTGATAAATTTAACAATATTAATTTATTTTAAAATAATCTTTGTTAATTATCCTCAAGAGCATATTTGTATTAAAAAAATAACCATATTTTCTCAAACAAAAACATTTAGTGAAAAGAACAGCATCGCTTATATTTTTATTATCCCTACTATCTAGAGTAATAGAACACAGACTCCTATCTGCTTCTATATTTTCGTCTGTTGCAATATGTTCTTCTGGCTGAAGAATAAATGAAGAAAACCCATCCTCCTCTATGTGGTTGAGAAAGGGAGGAGTGTTTTAATTGCTTTTTTCAGATAAGTGGCTATTTTTCTTTGATAACTACACCAAAACTTGACTAGTGGGAGTTTCTTAAAGGTTAGTCACAGTGTCGAATCTGAAACCACATCAATGAACTTTTCATACTCCCTACACTCATGTGAAGATGGTACTGATGGAGGCAAATAAAACCGTAGTGTTATTATGAAACTAGTTTTGACTGTACGGACACCCTGCTGGGTCTTGGGAGCCACACTGGCTCCCAGATCACACTTGAGAGTTGCTGAAGGAGGGACTTGAAGTAGGAGACCATCGCTGTTCTTTCAAGTCACACACATGTCCTGGGCACTTGCTGTAGTTAGCACCTGGGATACAACGATGACAGAGACACAGGCCCTACACCCAAAGAGATTACAATTTAATAATAATAAGAGAAAACACTTACTGAGTGCTTACCTACCCTTATCCAGGTTCTGCATCACGTATTCTACATGCATTACGTCCACCAACTTTATGAAGGGAAAGTATCTATTTCTACAGATGTGGAAACTGAAGCTCAAAGAGTTATTTACCTTACACTGGCTCACACAGCCTGGTGAAGCCAGGATCTACAGGCAAAATTAGAAGAGCGAGGCTGACTTGCTTCTCTATCCATTAAAAAAAATTTTTTTATCATGATAAAAGATATGGAACATAGAATGTACCGTTTTAAACATTTTTAAGTGTTCGATTCAGTGGCATTAAGTACACTCATGGTGCTGTGCAAACATCACTGCTCTCCATCTCCAGAACTTCATCATCTCAAACAGAAACTCCAAATCCATTCTCCCTGTCCCCGGCTCCTGCAACCTCTATTTGACTTTGTGTCGCTATGAATTTGTCTACTCCAGGTACTTCATAGAAGTGGAATCACAATATTTGTCCTTTTTTGTCTGGCTTATTTTACTTAGCAAAATGTTTTCGAGGTTCATCCCTGATGTAGCATATATCTGTCCTTCATTCCTTTTTTTTTTTAGATTTCATCTTTTTATTTTTTTTAAGATTTTATTTATTTATTTGACAGAGAGAGATGACAAGTAGGCAGAGAGAGAGGAGGAAGCAGGCTCCCTGCCAAGCAGGGAGCCCAATGCGGGACTCTGATCCCAGGACCCTGAGATCATGACCTGAGCCGAAGGCAGAGACTTTAACCCACTGAGCCACCCAGGCGCCCCCATCTTTTTTTTTTTTTTTTTGAGAGAGAGCATGAGCAGGGGGAGAGGCAGAGGGAGAGGGAGAAGCGGACTCCCCGCTGAGCAGGGATCGGGATGTGTGCCTCTATCCTAGGGTCCAGGGATCATGACCTGATCTGAAGGCAGACACTTAACCAACTGAGCCACCCAGGTGCCCCGTCCTTCGTTCCTTTTTAAGGTTGATATTATTTCATTGTATGTATAGACCACATTTTGCTTATCCATTCATCTATTGATGGGTGCTTCTCAGTACATTTTAAATAAACAATTACAATGCGCTGTGATAGAAGTACACACAGGTCCTAAGAGGGAGAAGCCGAGGAGGAGGAACCAGTCTAGCTCAGGGTGGGGCGGCCAGAGGCTGGTGCCCGTGCAAAGGCGCATGAAGGATTGATGGGAGACAGCCAGCAAAAAGATAGGAAGGGAGGAACTCCCGTACCAAGGCCCTGAGGTGTGGGAGAGATGTAACCCACAGGACTGAGGACTGTGTGAAGAGGGGCAAGAGGTGAGGCTAGAGATATCCCAGCAATGACATTACAGAGCATTTAAGACAGACGGATGCTATGCAGAGCCTCTTAGATGTCTTAATTTATTTAAACATTACAGCAGTCCTATGAGAAAACCAGCTCTTCTTGAGTATATACTGAGGGTCAGGCACTGTTCTCACTGCTTTGTATGTGATGACAGATTTAATCCCCACAGCAACAGTGAGACTGATAATTATCATTCCCATTTTACAGAAAGTAAAGTAAGGCATGGAGAAGATTAAAAAATAAAACCTGCCCAATGTCATGCTATGAAGCTGGAATTTTTTTTAAAAGATTTTATTTATTTATTTGATAGAGAGTGATCACAAGTAGGCTGAGAGGCAGGCAGAGAGAGAGGAGGAAGCAGTCTCCCCGCTGAGCAGGGAGCCTGATGCGGGGCTCAATCCCAGGACCCTGAGATCATGACCTGAGCTGAAGGCAGAGGCTTTAACCAACTGAGCCACCCAGGCGCCCCCAAAGCTGGAATTTTAACTCAGGTTTTAGCAGCCTTGCTCATCACCTGACAGCTGAGGATGTGAGGACAAGTTCAGGAATTTAGACTTTCACCTGTCAGGACCACTGGGCAGGTTTAGGCAGAAAGCAACTGGTTCTGATATGCATTTTATAATCATTCTAGCTGCTGTCTGGAAAACAGTAAGCAGGAATAAGACTGGAGACAGAGAGACCATTAGGAAGCCAGATGAGGAAGGACGAGAATAAGGCATGGCAGTGGAATTATAGATAAATGGGAGATTTCAAGAGATATTCAGGACACAGAATAGTCAGCCAAGGGCAACTTATGGGAGAGGGGTTAAGGATTTCCTGCCAGGTTCCTGAGAGGATGACAGTGTAATCATGAAGACGGGGATACATGTGAGGAACAGGTTTAGGGTTGGAGAGAATCAGGGGGTGAAGATAATGAGATAATCTGGGACAGACTGAGTCTCAGGTACATCTGGGGAGAGATGTCTAGCCATGTAAACTCCATAAAAGCAAAGATCTTTGTCTCTTCCATTCACTGATGTGTCCCAGTGCCAAGAACAGCACCTGGCACAAGAAGACAGCAGTACATGGTTGTTGACTGAAAGAGTATGGGTCTAGAGGAGGAAAGCGCTGTGGTCTAGAGAGGTCAGGAAATCATGGTGGGAGCTAGAGCTACAGAGATGGTCAAGAGCCTATAGAGCAGGGAGAGTTATAAGGACAAACTCTGGGGACACTTACACTTAAAAGATGGGCAGGGAAAAGGCAACTGATCCCTAGAGGGACTGAGGAGTGGCCAGACAGGGGGAGAAACTAGGAAAAGAGGGGGATGTCCACCGCCATCTCAGACTTGGCAGCTCGGCGTTCTTCAAGCTTGGTGGATAATGAGAGCAACCAACGTTGGAACACTGCTCTCCAGTTTGTAAAATAGACTTTTTCAAATTCTTCTTTTCCTTCTTAATTTCATTCCAATATACCTTTTACTAAATTTTTTATTTAGGTCAGAAGTACTTTATTACAAGGTTGTGATCATCTTAAGTGTATTTCAGAATGAATGTTGGCATCTGAGTAACCCCCATCTGGATCACAAGAGAGAAACACTCCAACACTCACTCAAACTTCTCCTTCATACACCTTCTCACCACTCCCCTCCCCACCAGAGACAAGCATTCTGGTTTCTGTAACCTTCCATCAGTTCATGCCCTCCTTCCAGTTCTTAAATTTCATATAAATGAATAATACAATATGTATTATTTTGTGTCTGGCTTCTTTCACTCAATGTAATACCTGTGAGATTCATCCATGATATTTTTGAGTTTCAGTATTTTGTTCCTATGTGTTTCCAAAAATGTAATTATCCTTGAGAATAATAATTTCTATCTCTAAGAGGTACTATGAAAATTAAACACAATTGTGCCTGATAGCCACCCTACAAAATGAGTGTCTACTGATTACCCAGCTTTGGTTCAACACTGGAACAATTTAATCGCCATAGAGGAATCGCTATTCCCTTTTCACACAATTTGGTGACATTTTGGAGGGGAGTAAGGAAACAGTGGTGTGCTGGTAAACCAGTCTTCTGGTGGGGGGTGGGGAGAATCCCTGATTTGTAGCCTTTGCCGATTTTTATGGTATAATAATCCCACCATGGCTGATATCAAGCTACTCATGGTTTAACAACTGGCTGGAAACTTTCCTGGACATTTCATATTCAGCTCTACAATACTGCCATGACCAATGAATGATTCACAGACGCTGAAGCTCAGACCAGCTCAGAATCCTGTTCAAGTTCTCACATCTGGAACATGGGGATTTAAGACCAGCCTTTTCTGGCTCTAATTGTCTATGCTTTCCACCCCCTGTGTAAGGTATTCTTTAAAAATGAGCTGGCATCAACTGATGGGCCTCAAACTGACCCCCAAATTCATAATTTTATAAACTTTTATTTTCATTAGTAATCTACTAAGTGAATCATCCAATACTAAAATGTGATATTCATAAACTAAAATTGGGCTGTTACTAGGGTTTATTAAAGACTTTAAATTTAGGGCACTTGGGTGGCTCAGTTGGTTAAGTATCTGCCTTCAGCTCAGGTCATGATCCCAAGGTCCTGGGATTGAGCTCACACCAGGGTCCCTGCTCAGCAGGGAGTCTGCTTCTCCCTCTCCCTCTGCCTGCCGCTCCTCCAGCTTGCGCTCTCTCTCACTCTCTCTCTCTCTCTGTCAAATAAAAGAATAAAATATTTTCTTTAAAAAGACACTAAATTCAGTATTCCACTAAGAAGTCTAGCTGTCAGACCAATCTTTGCAACCTGATTAGCCTCCTGCTGCTCCTTCCCTCACCCAGATGGCTGGAATGTTCTTAATTTGGGTAATAGACCCTCTGTTATCAAAGAATCCAATCTTTATAGTGTTGTCTTGAATTTGTTGTGATTTTCAGTGGCCAATATTCTTCCTCTTTAAAGTTACTGTTATTTCCTTCCCCTTTTCTGTTTGTCAAGGTTAAGTGTTGTAGAACATGTAGTAACACATATTTGCCCCAGCAGCATTTTTGTCCTAACATTTTCTAATAACTAGACTCTAAGACATGTGTACCTCATGATTCAATCATGACTCATCCATACTCTCATTGCCAAAGCCTCTCATTGTAAATATCGTCTCTCTCAATGTTGTGTTTGCACTAATGCTTCTGTGGTGTGGCTGGCTGCCTGAGAAGTGGTGCTGTTTGAACAATTTGCAACACGTTCTCAATATAAATGCAATTAAATCACTGAATTATTGTCAATATTACAAGGCACTGTTTATAATACAAAATTATATGAACATACACGTTCTGCCATATGGAAATAATAAATGTAAATCCAATTATATGTACACCTGTGTTCTTATATGTCACAACAGGTGAGAACGAAAGAAATGCAGAAGTTTATCAAGGCTTTGGAATAAGTTCCACACACCACACCAGGAGGTAATATGCTAGAGCTGAAGGCACAGATTATGGAATCAAAATGATTTGAATACACCCTAGCTGTGCGATATCGTGCAAGATGGTTCTATCTCAGTTTACTTGTGTCTAAATGAAGCAAATGCCAACTACTACACAAAGGTATTTTAAATGCTAAATATATAAAAACAGACAGTCAACCAGTGGAACAAAGTCAAGAGCCCCAAAATAAAAAACCCATGCTTATACAGTCAACCAATATTTGACAAGAAAGTCCAGAATACTCAACAGGGAAAGGATAGTCTTTTTAATAAATGGAGTTGAGAAAACTGGATATTCACTTGTAAAACAATGAAATTGGACCCCTATCTTTCACCGCTCACAAAAATCAACTCAAAATGGACTTAAAGACTTAAATATTAAGACCTGAAACCATAAAACTCCCAGAGAAAAACATGTGGAGACTGCTCTTTGGACTGGTCTTGGCAACAGTTTTTCAGACATGATATCAAAAGCACAAGCAACACAAGCAAGAACAAAGTGAGGCTACAGCAAACTTAAGAAGTTTCTGTGGTGGGGCACCTGGGTGGCTCAGTTGGTTAAGGGACTGCCTTTGGCTCAGGTCATGATCCCAGAGTCCCAGGATCGAGTCCCGCATCGGGCTCCCGGCTCCCCATGGCTCCATGGGGAGTCTGCTTCTCCCTCTGACCTTCTCCCCTCTCATGTTCTCTCTCTCTTTCTCTCTCTCTAATAAATAAATAAAATCTTTAAAAAAAAGAAGTTTCTGCAGCAAAAGAAATGATCAACAAAATGAGAAAGCAACCTATGGAATAGGAGAAAATATTTGCAAGCGATATGTCAGATAAGGGGTTTATATCTAAAATATATAAAGAACTCAAACCATTCAATAGCTAAAAAGACTAAATATCCAATTTAAAAATGGGCAGAGGACCTGGACAGACATTTTTTCAAAGAAGACATACAAATGCCCAACAGGTATATGAAAAGATGCTCAACATCAGGGAATTGCAAATCAAAACCACAATGAGATATCACTTTACATCTATGTCTGACTCTTGATTTCTGTTCAGGTCATAATCTCAGGTTCATGAAATTGATCCCCACGTTGGGCTCTGTACTCAGGGCAGAGTTCACTTGAGATTCTCTCTCTTCCTCTCCCTTTGCCCCTCCCCCTGCTCACATTCTCTCTAAATAAATAAATAAAATCTATATTTAAAAAAAAGATGTGGAGAAAAGGGAACTCTTGTGCACTGTTGATGGGAATATAAATTTGTACAGCCACAATGGAAAACAGAATGGAGGTTCCTCAAAAAATTAAAAATAGAACTATCATATGATCCAAAAAGCCTACTTTTGGTGAAGTAAATAAATTACTATCTTAAAGAGATATCCTCACCCTAATGTTCATTGTGGCATTATTCACAATAGCCAAGATATAGAAACAACCTAAGTGTCTGTCAATAAATGAATGGAAAAAGAAAATGTGATATATACATACATATATAATGTATGTGATTTATTATATATGTATATATACATATATATTATATACACACATATATGTGCATATAATATGTTCATATACACACATATTATATATATATACATATATATATTATTCGGCCATAAAAAAAGAAAGAAATCCTGCCATTTCTAACATAGATGAACCTTGAGGGTATTATGCTAAGGGAAACAAATCAGACAGAGAAAGAAATACTGCCCAATTTCACTTATGTGTGGAATCTAATAAAAGCTGAACTCAGAAACAGAGTCGAACGATGGTTGCCAGGGGCTTAGGCTGGGGGAAATGCGGGAAATGTTGATCAAAGGGTAAAAAAATTTTTTCAATTAAATGAGATAATGTTATGCCTGGAACAAAGTGAATGGTATGTATTATTTCTTCCTATGTGGTCTCCTCTCAAGTAAAACCGTGGACTTCCCTTTCCTATTGCTTCTCCAAGATTTCACCAGATACACAAATATTGTTTGGCAGATTGTACAATCTGTCATGCAACCAAGATATACCCTTTCTAGGAAATCTGAGTAGAATTTATTCTACTTTAATAACTGGACACTCTCGTGGACTTAGTTATTTCCTCACCCCAAATCCAGAACTTAAAGTTCCTTCCTATTCTTATTTAGTGGATAGACGCACTATACACTAGAAATAGTTGATACAGGGTTAAGTCTCCAAATAAGCATGTTTTAAAAGAAAGTTGTAGCTTCAGGAAAGAAAAAAGTGAGTAGTATTGAATCTAAGAAATGATACTGAATGAGAAGGGAGTAACTTTGTTGAGCTCCATAGAGGCTCTATATAATAGAGTGATTAAGAGTGAGAGTCATGGGGGTTATAGTGGTGGTTACCAGGAGTTGGGGGGTGGGAGGGAAAGGGGAAGTTACTGCTTAAAGTGTGCAAACTCTTTGAATATATACTGTATCATGTACTTGAATGTTACTAGGACAGTAGATCTCCAATGTTCTCACCACAAAAAAGAAGGAGTAATTATGTGACTGGATGGATGAAGGTGGTAGCTAATAATATGGTAATGACCATTTTACAATTTATAAATGTATCAAATCTACATGTCGATACCTTAAATTTACACACTGTGATATGTCCATTATATCTCAATAAAGCTGGGGGAAACTTAAAAAAAAAAAAAGTGAAGGTCACGGAGCAAAGCAACCTGGGTTGGAGTCTAGATCAGTAAAGTCAAGCCTTCTCCACGTAAAACCCACGGAAGTGCCCAGGATATAATAAGAACCTAGTTAGCGAATGTTAGTTATTACGAGGTCTGTTCTCGGCGCTAGGTCACAGTGAGGAATAAGATAAACAAGATTCTTACATTAAAGAGCATAACTTGGGTCGTCTGTGTGGCTCTGTTGGTTAAGTATCTGCCTTTGGCTCAGGTCATGATCCCGGGGTCCTGGGATCAAACCTGGCGTCAAGCTCCCTGCTCAGTAGGGAGCGTCCTTCTCCTTCTGCCTCTGCCCCTCTCGTGCTTTCTCCCTCTCTCTCTCTCAAATAAATAAAAATCTTTTGTAAAAATTTCAAAAAAATAAAGAAAGAACGTACCTTCTAGGTAAAGGGTGTACCTGATTTCTTGCTTGTTCTCCAGATTCACTCCCCGCACTTCTCCACCCTGCTCTGTGCCTCCAGAGGTGAGTACGTGATTACATCGGTGGACTCCCTTGTCTGGTTTCTGGTTCTCTCCCTGGCAGGTGTTATCTATATCCCTCTGCAAAGATTGCAACTTCTGTCAGGACCCCATCCCAGGTTCAGACCAGGGATCCCTCTCTCTCCCTTTCAAGCTTGTTACTGGTTGTGATCTCCGAGCTGTGGGATCTAGCCCCGTATTGGGTTCCAAGTTCAGCATGGACTCGGCTTCAGATTCTCTCTCCCTCTTACTCTCTGCCCTTCCCCCTGCTTGCACTCTCCCTGTCTCAAATAAACAAAATGTTTAAAAAAAAAATACCAAATTGCATATTTAGAAGTTGCTAAGAGAGTAGATCTTAAAAGCCATCACAAGAAAAAAACAATTTTTGTAACAATGGAAGGTGACAGATGTTAACTAGACTTGCCATGGCAATCATTTCACAACATTTACAAATATCAAATCATCGTTGTACACCTGAAACTAATAAAATGGTATATGTCAATTATACCCCAACAACAACAAGAAAAGTAGTAAAGGATAAATGACAGACATTATTATCAGTTTCTTTCTTCAGAGGTAGACCAGGCCTAGACCTGCATTTTCCATTTTGAATTTTTTTTCTTAAGATTTTATTTATTTATTTGACACAGAGAGAGAGATCACAAGTAGGCAGAGAGGCAGGCAGAGAGAGAGGAGAGAGGAGGAAGCAGGCTCCCTGCTGAGCAGAAAGCCCGATGCGGGGCTCCATCCCAGGCCCCTGAGATCATGACCTGAGCCGACGGCAGAGGCTTTAACCCACTGAGCCACCCAGGCGCCCTCCATTTTCCATTTTGGAGTCATTAGGATACAGACAGTATTCAAAATCACGAGACTGGCTAGCCACCCCTCCCCCCACCAAGAAGATAGAGTTAATGAAGTGCTCACTCTGTGAGGCACTCTTCTAAGCCCTTTACAAATATTACCTCATTCCATCTTTACAACAACCCTCATGACATCATTATTATCTTAACCCCCATTTTGCAGTAACTTACCTCAGGTCCCGCAGGCACTCAGTGCAGGAGCTGTGTTTGGAACCAAAACGATCTGACTCTAACGCCTGTGTTTTCTTTCCGGTGAAGCTCCTGGAGCTGGAGCTCGCTGGCCCTTCACTTGCCCTGGACTCTGCTGAGCCTGGGAGAGCTGTGGCCGTGTGGTTGCTTCACCATATGTTTTTGAAATTTTGCAAAGGCAAAATCATTTCACCACAAGCAATTAAGAGCACTTTTTCTTTCCACTGCAACTACCCCTCATGGCGGGTGGTGGTGTGATGGCCGCAGACATTTTTGGGACCCTGTGAAAGGCAAGTTGAGTTGGGGATAACTTTAGTTTCGGTTTAGTTGGGTACATTTATGTGGTTCCCAGGCACTTTCATATGTAGGTGTTATTAGTCGTTCCGGTGTAGGACCAGCTTCCAGGAGTATTCTTACTGCCCGCTCTAGCTGCAGAACCAGCACCAGACAATGGTGCAGAGACAGCAGGATCGACATTCGATAGGAATGCACCCCCTGGTGCCCAGCACGTGTATGTGGGCAGTGCAGGAGAAACAACAATGGACCCTGCAGTTAGTCTGTGGACAATTCTTCCCGTTACCAGGTGTGTGCAATTATAAGGGGGCGGATATGGTTCTCACTGGCAGCTAATCAAAATAGAAGTTCTCTCTTGTCAGGAGTATACTCAATATATATTTACTTTTTCTTTTTTGATGGAAGTTATATAAAATGGAATTTTTTTTAAGATTTTATTTATTTATTTGAGAGAGAGCACAAGCAGGGGGAGAAGCAGAGGGAGAAGCAGACACCCCACTGAGCAGGGAGCCCAACATGGGATTCAATCCCAGGACCCCAAGACCATGACCTGAGCCAAAGGCAGACGCTTAATCGCCTGAGCCACCCAAGTGTGTTCACCAACTCAGAAGTTCTCTGAATCTTGTAGTTCAAGAGCTTTTATAACCCCATCTCCAGTTCCCCTCATTTTGCTGGAAGTCAGAGGGTGGGGATGAATGTTCCCAACTTCTACTCTTCCATTTGGTCTTTTTGGTGACCAGCCCCCAGTCTGAAGCTATTAAGGGGCCTCATTCTGAGTCATCTCATTAGCATAAACCAAGTGCAGTTGAAAGGGGCTCAGAGAGAACAACGAGAGACATTCCTCTCACTCAGGAAATTCCAACAGTTTTAGGAGCTCTGTACCAGGAACTAGTGATAAAGACCAAACATATATTATAACACCGTCTGTATGAAGTTGCATACACAGCCAAATCAGGACTCTAGTCTCTCACTTACTTTACAAAACCTTTAGAAACATCTTTCCAGATTTCAGTTGGAAATTATGTATTGAGTTTTATCAACTTTTTAAAGATTTTATTTATTTATTTGACAGAGAGAGACACAATGAGAGAGGGAACACAAGCAGGGGGAGTGGGAGAGGGAGAAGCAGGCTTCCTGCTGAGGAGGGAGCCTGATGCGGGACTCCCAGGACCCTGGGACCATGACCTGAGCTGAAGGCAGCCACTTAACAACAGAGCCACCCAGGCGCCCTGAGTTTTATCAGTTTTTTGAATAAAATTTTTCTATTTGGTTTGTGTTCGGGCTTCTCTTTCAAAGTTTTGAAAATAAATTTTAGAATCCTAAAATGTTTTTGTATCTGTATTGCAAGATTTGAACAACTTTATGATGGATAGACTCTCTCATTACATTTTGACTCTTTACAGAAAAATCCACCTTAGGGGACACCTGGGTGGCTCAGTCTCTTAAGCATCTGACTCTTGATTTTGACTTAGGTCATGATCTCAGGGTTGTGAGACTGAAACCCGCAAGGGGCTCCTCGCTCAGCGCAGGATCTGCTTGGGGATTCTCTCTCTTCCTCTGCCCCTCCCTCCACTTTCTAAATAAATAAATGAATAAAATCTTTAAGAAAAAGAAAAATTCATGTTGGTATATGTGTTTAAACTACTCCAACCACAAACAACACAAAAATGAAAACACCGTTATAATTAAAACCATTTTATTAATAACCTAATAGATGATAGAATATCTACCAAATAAAATAAGATGTTATGAAGGAGTAAAAAAAAAAAATCTTGGAAGTTAAAAATATAGTTGCCAAAAATTCAATGAAGGGTTATAAGATGGTAAAAGAAATCTTCCACAAAATGGGGAGGGAACCTGCATAACATGTGAGACGAAAATAGGAAGTCTACCATCTGACTAACAGGAGATCCAGAAAAAGAACAGAAATGGCAAGAATAAAATTGACAGAGGACTAGAAGTACTTGGAGCTGAAGGACAGGAGTCCTCAGGTTGGAAAGTTCACAGAAGCCTAACATAATGAGGGTCAAGGTCTGCAGGCAGACAGATCATTGTGAAGTAGGAGGACCACAGGGATAAAGAGAGGAAAAGCAGGTCACCTGCAAAGGATGCCACCTGACTGACAAAATTTGTCGTGACAAATACTAGACCCCGGAAAACTGTCGACAGTCCCCTACGAATTCAGAGGGAATCTGACTTTACAATTGTACAATTTGCATAGAAACGAGAAAATCACTGAGAATAATGTAACATCCATATATCCATCACTCAGATATGGTAACATTTTTTCATTATTCCTTCAGAAAATAAGAAATAGAGCCCCCCATACCCCAAGGCCACTATTCTCAAAAGTCAGGTGTGTATCTTCCAGCGTATGTTTTCACTCTTTTACTACTGGTATGTACAGCTACAAACATTAAATAGTGTGAGTAATGTGTTTGAAAGGTACCTGAATTGAATTTTTATAACATCCATCCTTCTGCAGTTTGCTGTCTTCCAGGTTCTATCCACAAGCAACGTAGCTCACCGCCGGGGGCACATGCAGGTTTTGTGGGGCCTGAAAAGAGAATATTGTACTCATGTTGGCAACACATACACTAAGAAAAAAGATACTAATTTATGAATGCAAAACTACCTATAAGAGTAAATTTTTATTTAGAGTGAGAAAAGAAATTACAACACATTACAACTTTTAAAAAGCAGGAAGTTCCTCAAAAAGTTAAAAATAGAAATATCCTACAATCCAGCAATTGCACTACTACTTATTTACCCAAAGGATACAAAAATACAGATTCGAAGGGATACATGCACCCCTTGTTTATAGTAGCGTTATCAACAATAGCTAAACCATGGAGAGAGCCCAAGTGTCCATCAGCTGATGAATGGATAAAGAAGATATAGTATAGATACATAGACAGATAGATAATGGAATATTACTCAGCCATCGAAAAGAACGAAATCTTGCCATTTGCAAAGACGTGGATAGAGCTAGAGGGTATTATGCTAAGTGAAATAAGTCAGTCAGGGGAAGACAAATACCATATGATTTCACTCATATGTGGAATTTAAAAAAAGAAAACAGATAACATATGGGAAGGGGGCAAAGGAAAAAAAAAAGAGAGAGGGAAACAGCCATAAGTGAATCTTAATGATAGAGAATAAACTGAGGGTTGCTGGAGGGAGGGAGGTGGGGGGCAGGCTAGATGGGTGATGGGTATTAAGGAAGGTACTTGTTGTGATGAGCACTGGGTGTTGTATGTAAGTCATGAATCACTGAAATCTACTCCTGAAACCAATATTGCACTGTATGTTAACTAACAAAATTTAAATTAAAAAATAAAAGCTGACAGCCAGAGAAATGCAAAACTTTTATTAATTCACTGAGTGACACACCTCTATAATACTTTTTTCCCTATAACTTTAGTTGCTGACTTTTTTTTAAAAGATTTTGTTTTATTTATTTGACAGAGAGAAACACAGCGAGAGAGGGAACACAAGCAGGAGTGAGAGAGGGAGAAGCAGGCTTCCTGCTGAGCAGGGAGCCCAATGTGGGGCTCCATCCCAGGACCCTGAGATCATGACCTGAGCTGAAGGCAGATGCTTAACGACTGAGCCACCCAGGCACCCCAGTTGCTTACTTTCTGATAGCCTCTTCATAGGATAATGATTTTGTAATATCATCTTCAAAAGAGAGATGGGAGAGAGAACTCCATTCCCATGGCTGACCGGACCTCGTTCTTTGTAGCTGATAATTTAGAAAAGTTCCTTTTTGCTTCACAGATCATTTTAGGTGATGTCATATAAACTACTAGGATTGTTGTCGACTTTAGGAAAGCTTCTATTTTGCACTCTGAGTTTTTCTTTTTCATAGCAACCTGTTCTTATTTTGTGGATGCAACATCTTTAATGAGCATAATAATTAGATGGTCCTTTTAAATGTGTTTATTCAGTTTTTTGGTTTGTTTTCCCCCTGAGTCATCTCGGCTTCCTCTGGTGTTAATTACTTTTTTCTCCTAGTTTATCTTGTCCTTTATGTTTTACTTAAACGTCTGGCCATTTTTTTCATTTAAATTTAATTTAGTTGACATATAGTATATTATTAGTTTTAGGGGTAGAACTTATTGATTCTTCAGTTGCATATAACACCCAGTGCTCATGACATCAACTGCCCTCCTTAATGCCCATCCCCCATTTAGCCCATCCCCCCACCCAGCTCCTCTGTCTGGCCATCTTTGAGGGTGTACACACGCCCGAGAATGAGAGGACAGGAGAGCTGCCTGGGACTCCATGTAGGAAGTCTGAGAACTGTGCTTTATAACAGGCAGGGGAGAAACAGCCATTCTGTTTGGAAATCTTAAAGACTAGACACAGAGGATAGTCCTCATTCATTCCATTTCTCAGGGGTGAGGAGCAAAGGGAAAGGGAGAAGCAGACTCCCTGCTGAGCAGGGAGCCAGACGGGGACCCTAGGATTACAACCTGAGATGAAGGAAGATGCTTAACCAAGCCACCCAGAGACCCCAAAACCACCAACTGTCTTGCACAGCTTGGAGGAGGATCCTGGCATCCAGGCCCTCTGCACACAGGGATGGGATGGAAGAGTTGGGTAAGGGTTCAGCTCTGTAGCTCACTGCTATCATGAGGGTAGTGGCGGCAAAAACATTGAGAACCCTGGCGTAAACAAACGCCATGATTATTTTGGTTCTATGGCTTTCACAGTTACCCTCCAGAGAAGTCTACTTTGCCATCTTCCTTTCAGCCAGTGAAGGTAAATCTCAGCAAGAGCTGTATCTCTGGAATTTTGCTTGAGGGCTGGTCAATGTCCTAAGCCACAAGGCCCTTCCTCTTCCATAAGCTCACAATTCAGAAAACACTTCTCAACATTCATCTTAAGAATGTGAGCAAGGAGGGGGGAAAAAAGGAATGTGAGCAAGATGCAAAGATGCGATGAATACCAATGCCACATTTTTAATTTTTGAAAACTGGGTCAGTCACAGATCTGAATAGCACTGAAACACAGCTGCTTTCAATTTTTTTTTTTTCTGACAACACGGTCTAATTATAAGCTGCAAGAACAAGTAAATCAGAAGTGTGCGCTTGATTACAATACAAGCAGGTGGATTTTGCGTTAACTGCATGGTTCCAGTTCAGAGTGGAGGTCGTCTCCAGTTTGACTTAGAAACACAGAGCCCTAAATCCATCGAGTTTGCAATCTGCAATATGCATAACATGGGGGGATGCCCTGCCACCATCCCAACATGGAGGGAAGGCCAACCTGGTTCTGCTCCTCTCACTGACAAGGGGGTAAGGGTTTCCCTCCAGGAGGCCACATCCCTTCACCCCATTTTCTGGGGCTTACAACAGTCAATGCTGCCAACATGTGAAGGGGCAGATGGGGAAAGAAAACTTGCCAAGGTCTCCAAGGCAAAGGTACTCACTCCAAACCAGATGCTCAGGGGCCACCCCAATTCTGCAGGTGGTGGCTGGTGCACTCCAGAGGGCTGTTCCCCACAGCAACTCCCACTTCACGGTTCCTCCCTCGCTCCCTCCAGTTCTCCACAGCCACCTCCCCCCATTTCAGATTTCCCCCACATCTTCCTCTTCTGTGGTCCGCAGTGAGTGCCACCCCCACTCTCCTCTCCTTCGACTTCAGCCTGCGGCCATGGATGTGGTCTCTGTGAGCAGGAAAACCCGCAAGGCTGCAGACCAAACTTTCTGTCTGGAGCAGTGTTTCTAGCCTGGGGAGGTGGGTGACTCATGTCGACTATACAGGCCAGGAGTGGGGATGGGGACCTACCGTGAGGAATGAAATGAACAGGTGTGACGATCTTAGTAGTACTGGAGGGCATGGGGAGGGATTTTGCTTTGAGATTTCCTGCTTGAGTCAATTTTTTGGATCAATTGAACGACTTCTAGCTCAGAAAGAGGGACTCCTGCTACGTCTGCTGTTGCGAGCTGCATTTCCTTGGGCACCTGTGAGCGTCCACGCTGCCCAGGGGCATGGCTTTAGTTCTGTTCCTTTCATCACTCCTCCAAAGTATGCACTTGCATCTGCGTGCTGTAAAGAAAGAAACTGAGGCTCCCAGAGGCTGATTACCTCACTCAAGGCTGCCCTGAAAGCTAAGTAATAGAATAAGAATTTGACTATTAGTCATGTCTACTGGTAAACTAGGAAGAGACCATGTGCAAGTTCAGACCAATGGGCTGTCCAGACTAGAGTCTTTGTGACAATGGCACAAAGAAAGTGTTGAAGAACGCCTGCTTGCTCTTCCTTAGCTCACGTGTTAGATGCGTGCCCACAACATTCCTACCTACTTAAATTCACCTCCTAGGAAACTAACGTGGATTAGGTTTTGACTATATGCCAGGCACTGTGGGGGACACATGACACTTCATCTCATTTGCTCCTTATGGCTCTCTTATGAAATAAGAAATGTTACTCCCGGGCGCCTGGGTGGCTCAGTGGGTTAAAGCCTCTGCTTTCAGCTCAGGTCATGATCTCAGCATCCTGGGATCCAGGCCTGCATCAGGCTCTCTGCTCTGCAGGGAGCCTGCTTCCTCCTCTCTCTCTCTCTGCCTGCCTCTCTGCCTACTTGTGATCTCTCTCTTTGTGTCAAATAAATAAATAAAATCTTTAAAAAGAAAGAAAGAAAGAAAGAAAGAAATGTTACTCCCACTCTTCTGATGAAGAAATTGACACTCAGAGTCATCATGTAACTGTTCGGAGGCCAAGGAGCCAGCAAATGGTAGAGCCACGACTTGAACTCATTGTGACAAAATTCCAGAGCCTGCTCCATGTGGCTTCCGGGAATCAAAACCCATTTCTCTGGAAGCTATTCCAATGGCCCCTTTAAGGATCAGGACAAATCATTTTGTGACAAGGTATAAGAAAGTATTATCTGGAAAGGCTCTGTGCAGATGCTCACTGGGCCTTCAGGATGAGCTATTCAAATGCTAACTGAGAACTCGGATGACATAATGGTATCAGGGTCTAAAAACATCTAGCGGGTGCCTGGGTAGCTCAGTGGGTTAAAGCCTCTGCCTTCGGCTCAGGTCATGATCTCAGGGTCCTGGGGGAGCCTGCTTCCTCCTCTCTCTCTGCCTGCCTCTCTGCCTACTTTTGATCTCTCTCTCTCTGTGTCAAATAAATAAATAAAATCTTTAAAAAATAATAATAAAAAAATAAAAACATCTAGAAAAGTTTCCATTTACATTTGTGAAAATCTGCTTCAGCTCCTTAGAGTGCAAGTGAAGCCAAAAGCAGGCAGACCGTCCAGTTTCTTGTGGTAGGGGCTCTCTCACCCACCTTCTGAAGCCCCAGCATAGACCAAGCATATCCCAATTATTTCCATTTGTTGAGTACCTGTTAGGGCCAGGCAACTTTACAAGCATCATCTCACTTAATCTCCATGACAGACCTGCAAGGTTAGATAATCATTTCACCTATGCAGACTCTTAAGGCTCAGAGAAGTTAAGCAACTTGTCACTAATGAGTAGCCCACTGGTACAGTTCAGGCTACCAGAGAAGGCTTCTTAGAAGGTCATTCTGGAGGATGCACTGGAAAGAGGGAAAGATGAGAAAGACCTAATTAGCACTGAGACAGGAAAGAGCAAGGTCTTTCTCACACCTAATTCAATAGCAATTGGGGGGTGGTGGTGAACAGGGTTCTCAAGTCTTTCCAAAGCATTTGACTTAGTTTCCATACGAATAGTAGTTCAACTTTTTACACTCATATTTCACAAGTTTATACTTCATTTTATTAAATTATACCATGTGTGCCTAAAAAAATTGAGTTTGTTAGCAAACATCATTGACTCCTGATAAACATCTAACTCTGTTGATGCACTTATTTACCTTCCTCATGCCGTATTTTTCTTGCTTGTAAATGGTGTTGTTTTGAGCATCTAATTAGTTGAGCCATCTAAAAAGCTTGGTGAGCACTCAAATGTTTGCGTGCAGAAGTACACAGGTGTGCCTTAGCTGATAACTTCTCCAAAAGTTAATCCTCTGAGTTGGTTCCATGAAAGTACATGAGAGCTTTTCCTGTACTGGGGTTGGTTTTACTAGACAAAGATGCCTGCTGCGGATTCTAGAAAATCTCCCACCAGAACACAGCCTTCTATTGCCTGGTCTTCCAATTAAATGTGCAATTGGTCCTCAGGGCACCTGACACACACCTTATCCAAGAGCCTTATTCACATGTTTGGCCTGAGGGCAGGAAGCAAAACAAAAGCAAGTTCCTCCCTCTTCAACATTTGAATGGTTGCCACAAAAACAAATAAATAACATCCTTTTTATTCTCCCAAAAGAACACTTACCCTGAGTTTCTTAATCTCTCCCCCACCACAGCAGATACGTTCTCAGGAGTATCAGGTTGCAAGGTAGACAAAATTTGCAAGAGTATTGCTGGGAGCAAAATGGTATACCCTCTGATGTTAGAGACTCCCAGTGTTGATACCCTTCCCCAGTCACTGGCAGCCAGTAGCAAGCCTCCTAGACATGCTACACCTCTAGTGGAAAAGCTGGAAGGTAAGGTCCTCAAGAGAAATATGAAAGAAAGAGCAAAGCCTTTGGACGTGACTAGACCAAATTCACACTTTGCCACTTAGCTGTGTGATCTGGGCAAGTCACTTTACTTCTCTGAGCCTCAGTTCCCTCAACTATACAATAAATAATCTTTGCTGCATCAAATCCTTCAAAAGACTTCATGTGTTAAGGCTGAAATGCACCTAGCACATGACTGGGCACATAAGAAGCATTTAATGAATGGTAGCCGTTAGTACTGATTATTCTCAAAATAGCTCCAGCACTGACCCTTAGGGATAATGAGGCTCTAGAATGTCGTGGTTAAAAGCCAGGCTACCCTGGTTTAAATCCCAGATCTTCTGTTCCTGAACTGGGTAAACTTGGACAATTTCCTTAACTTCTCTGTGCCTCATTTTCCCTATCTCAGAAATGAAAGAAGCAACAGGACCTATCTCAAAGAGCTATTGTAAGAATTAAATAAGTTGGTGTATGCGACATGTTTAAAACAGTGCTTAGAACTATTAAGTACTGGGTCATCTACTACGTTACTACTGTATCATAACTGTCTCTTTAACTAAGAACACCTTGAAACAAAAGTTGTCTTTCCTTTCTGTAATTCCAGGATGTCAGAAAGACTGCAACAGCTTAATACATGTTAATGGAATGAACTGAAGCATCTCACATGCCATGCTAATCAAGACTTTCCCTGGAAATGACATTAACACCATCCAAACTAAGGGGAAGGTTATTTACTGTGGCTCATATTTATTTATTTTTCAAGATTCTATTTTTAAGTAATTGCCATACCCAACATGAGACTCGAACTTACAACCCCGAGATCAAGAGTTGTACACTCTACTGACTGAGCCAGCCAGGCACCCCTGTTGCTCATATTTAAATTCTCCAAGACTGAATCTTGCTTCAGGCGCAGTTAAAATCAAATGTAGAAGGGAAGCAGCAGCCCTACCCAAACATAGATTTCTCCAAAGGAAAGAATTTTCTAACATAAAGAGGAAGGGAAAGAGATACTGGGCAGGCAAAAATGCTAGATGCCCGACATGGGCCAAAAATGGTTGTCAACATCATTAGTCCTTGACCCTGCCCGACAATAAGAATCTGTCCAGTTTTAAGAGGTCTTTTAGAGGAAATATCATAATCTAAGTAGCATAATTGTTCCAGATTTCAATGTCCTCACATGAGGTTCTTCCTCATATCTAATCTAATCCAGATTCCTTCAGCATCTCTTCAAGATGTTTTTCTTATTGTTTGTTCTACTGTAGAAATTAAAAAGCAGTAAGGCAGATGCTTTACTCTACAATTCACTCTGAAGACATTTTGACTCAGAATGACTTCATCGATACGGTGTTACCTGGAGTGGTGTGGCAAGGAGCTGAGTCCAGCGGGAAAGAAAACAGAGCCATTGATACCTTCTGCCGGCCCTGGGTTCTGGAATGGAGAGTGGTCACAGACTTGGCTGTGATTGACTCCTTAATTCTTAAAATCCTTCATCTACTAAAAAAAAAATATTTCTTCTTTCCTCACCCAGCACCTTTACTCAAACAGGACAGGCACAGAGGAAGTGTCAGGAGAGGGTGGATGAGGGGCAAGCTGTACAGAATCAACACACTTGGTAAGTTCTTCTGAGTTCCACTTAAATCTTGAGATGTACTTACAGGACCAAAAATTATTCCCCAGTGAATCAGCAAAGATAGCAAGTGTGAGTCACTTTTTTTTTTTTTTTTTTTTGGATGCAAAAGAACATTGCAAACTGCTCCATACTCTGCTCAGATTTGCTGAGGTGCTACCTCAGGTGTTCGCAAAAAGGAGACGTGAGAAAGAATTGTCACACCCACCAGCAGCCCTTCTTTCCACTGAGGTCACATCATGCGAGGTGTGATTGCTGACGTCAGATGTGCCGGCGCTGCCCAGGGCACAATGACAAGCACAGCAAGTCCGTCTGTTTTGCGGTAACTTTTTCCATGTCTTTCCATCTACAAGAATCGGGATGAATTGATTTCTATTTTGCCTGTCTCCATTGATTCTTTTTATTCTGGAAAATTTCCCCAAAAAACACAAAAAACAAAATTAGAAAGAGTAGTATAAAAAATACTCGTTACCTCGATTCAGCAGCATTAGGATTTGACCACACCACCTTCATCTGTCCCTCTCATTTTCCTGCGCAGTATTGTAAAGCAAATCCCAGATCTTGTGTTATTTTGTCTCTAGATATTTCATTTTGCATCTGTAAGATATACAAATATTTTCTTACATAACCATGCTGCCAGGAACATACTTAGCTACAGTAAATGTTCCTTGATATCATCTAATTCTTAGACCACTTTTTAAAATTTATCTTTTTTTATTCGACAGAGAGATACATAGCGGAAGAGGGAACACAAGCAGGGTGAATGGGAGAGGAAGAAGTCTTCCTGCTGAGATGGCTGGGATCATGACCTGAGCCAAAGGCAGAGGCTCCATGACTGAGCCACTGGGCGCTCCTAATTCTTAGACCATTTTCATAGTTCCCTGATATCTAAGAAATCTCTTCGTTATCATTGGTTTGTTAGAATCAGGATTCAGTTGAGATCCATGCATTGCATTTGATGGCTATGTCTTTTGAGTGTTTTAAAATTTAGAATAGTCTCTCCTTACTTTACCTCACCTTTTACTTCATGCCATTGACTTGTTGATTATGTTAGTTCAGTGGTGCTATATAGAATATATCATATTCTGGATTTATCCGTTTACGTCCTGGTGGTCTCACTTAAACCTGAGCCTCTACCTCCTTTATTTCATGTGAAGTGGAGGTTAGTTCTAAAACCTTTATTGGCTTCAGGTTTTGTTTTTTTTTTTCCCTAAGGGAGCATCTCAAGAAGCACATGTTGTCTAGCTGTCTCACTCTTACTGAAGATTGATCTGTGGATTCAGGTGAGGTCAGCCAGATCTCTCCACTGCAACTGGAAGCTTTTTTCATCTAATGCTTTCATCTGTTCCTGGTCTCTGCCTTAATCAGTTATATCATTAGGATGGTAAAATGGTGATTTTTCTAATTCTGTCATTCCTTCCACTGTTACTAGCTGGGAAATCTCTGTAAAGAACTCTTCCTTATCAGTAGCCCCAGTAGAGTTATTTGGTCACACTGAAATGCAGATTGAATTGGAAGGGCAGCATAATGCTTACTCACTTACTTTAAACTGCCATTTTTCAGAGTAAGATTACGACCTAGTTACCACCAATGACATCCAATGAGTTTGTTAATTTGTTTTGGCATTCCTCCTCCTCAGTAGGCTTTTATATATTCTATGTATTTCAATCAAATTCAATCACTACCTTTTTGGTTTCTTAAATTATCCCATTCTTGGTCAATTGGGGCCTCATCATTGGCTCTTTTTTTTTTTTGAAGATTTTATTTATTTATTTGACACAGAGAGAGAGAGAGAGAGATCACAAGCAGGCAGAATGAAATGAGGAAGCAGGCTCCCTGCTGAGCAGAGAGCCCGATGCCCCATGGGGCTCGATCCCAGGACCCTGAGATCATGACCTGAGCCAAAGGCAGAGGCTTTAACCCACTGAGCCACCCAGGTGCCCTCATCTTTGGCTCTTGAGTCCTACTGATATAACCCACCTGTCTTGGATCACATCATAGTTTTTGGCTCAGCAGGACATTCCAGCCTCATCTTGTACAGGTACTGTCCCAGACTTGGAATCAGCCATCCAAGAAGTCCTGGTTCCTTCAAATGGGAAATATCCACTAGTGGTTGCTCATGGCCCATGGGTTTTTAATACTTCCAGGCCCTTCTGAAAAGTACAGCAATAAGAGATATTTTTGAAAAAAAATAAAAACCATATTTCTAATATCAAATTTCTAATATTTCTACTATTATTTTTAATCATTTCTAAAGATTTTTTTTTTATTTACTTATTTGACACAGAGAGAGAGATCACAAGTAGGCAGAGAGGCAGGCAGAGAGACAGGGAGAGGAGGAAGCAGGCTCCCTGCTGAGCAGAGAGCCCGATGCGGGCCTCGATCCCAGGATGCTGAGATCATGACCTGAGCTGAAGGCAGAGGCTTTAACCCACTGAGCCACCCAGGCGCCCTCTAATCATTTCTAATATTATATTAATAATTCAAATTTAATCTCAATATTTACATTAACGCCTTTGATTTCACATTTCTCTTACACTGAAAATCTTGGCTCCTAACATTAACATAATTACTTATTACTATATGCAACACTTATAAAAAATAGTTTCAAAATACTAACACAAAGACTGTTACTAACAATGTAACTATTGAATAAAGTGTTAGATTTCTTTGCTCTTAAAATACATACCTGTACCCCTGGGGCAAATAATAATAAAAAATAAAATAAAATAAAATATTTTAAATTAAAAAAATAAAATTAAATACATACCACAAGGTACATACGACAAATATACTGTAATATCACATAAAATCACTTGAAATAATTGTTTTCTCTGTGTAGCTACATCATTAACTTGATATACAGTTAGGTTCATTGTTTTCAGTTTGTTTTAAAATTGTAGGAATTGTCATTTTAAATTACATTTAATGTTTTAAATGTGTAAAACACATTTATATGATTCCAATGTAAAAAATACATAACAATTGTATTTGCAGAATCTCTTTTCCATCCTTGTCTCCTCCACTCTATGAATTGTATGAAATTGCCAATAATTAACCATTTTACCAGCAAAAATGGTAATTTCTGTGGAGAGCCATATATAAATGGAGCCATTTATATATATATATATGTATATGTATATGTATATGTCTCCCCATCCTTTCTTACAGAAAAGATAACTACTATATATATTATTCTCCACTTTGTTTTTTCACTAATATTCTAGAGATCATTTCTCCACCTTCATTTTCAGCTGCATTATCTTCCATGCATGTAGGGGTGTACCATGAGTTTTATTCAATCAAATTTCTATTACTGGACATTTGAATAGTTCTAATCTTTTGTTATTAAAAATAATGCCTCCACGTTTGTGCTTTGGTGAATGCTGTGAAAGGTGTAAGCCTGATGATTCACAGACCTGTACCCCTGGGGCAAAGAATAATAATAATAAAAAAAATAATGCCTCCATGAATAACCTTGTATGTCATTTCATATTTTAACCCAGTCCATATTTTTTATAATTACATTTTATTTTTTATATTTGTACAAATACAGTGCAAGTTCTCTTTTTTTAGGGGGGGGAGCCACAGAGGGAGAAAGAGAGAGGGAATCTCAGGCAAGCTCCACGCACAGCACAAAGCCCTACCTGGGACTCTATCTTACAACCCTGAGATCATGACCTGAGTGGAAATCAAGAGTCAGACACTTAGGGGCGCCTGGGTGGCTCAGTTGTTAAGCGTCTGCCTTCGGCTCAGGTCATGATCCCAGGGTCCTGGGATCCAGCCCCGAGTCAGGCTCCCTTCTTAGCAGGAAGCCAGCTTCTCCCTCTCCCACTCCCCCCACTTGTGTTCCCTCTCTTAACTGACTGAGCCACCGAGGAGTCCCCTACCCAGTCCATATTTTAATTAGTAGGTATAAGGCCACTCTATCTCAAAGAGACTACCCTCATCATACCTAGCCTAAGTCATTCATTCTGGTGGACATTTGTCCTGGTCTTTGATACCCAGCACCTTTTGAATACCCTTTGGATGTTAGCAGGATTTCCCCTTTTGTGTTCTGCCAAGTTAGAAGGCAGAATCATCATTCCCCTCCCATTCCTTTGCAGCAAGGACATAGGTATGTGCCTTGTGCTCCTCTAGTCAGATGCACTTGGGTGGGGCTCTTGTGAGGAAGATGGTGGGAGGGGAGAAGACTGAAGAGTGCGCTCCTCTTGCTGGTATGGGTGACAGCAGAGCCATTGCTTGGGGGGCCTGCTGGTCTGTAAGGTTGAGGTCCTGATGCAGAAGAGGCTTGATGCCTTCGGCAGCAGTAGTGGCAGTCACACTGAGCCCCTCACAGCTGGTAGTTGCTGAGTGGTGATGGGCCAGTGGCTGCAGTTTCCTCGTTAGGCCAGTTGTGCAGCATAGTTTTGGGTGATTTTCTTGGAAGCATAACCCCAAGGTTGTTTCCTCCAGTCTTCACCACAATTCTACAAGCTACCCAATATTCTTTGAACAAGCCCTTTTCTGCTTAATCTGTCAGCATCAACTTCTCCCACTTGTAGCCAGGAAATAATTCATGCAGCAGATGCTGGGAGTCAGGATGTAACTTATAGGTACCACAGGGGCCTGACCGTCCTCTGACTTGCCCTTTTACTTTTCTGCCTTCATCTTAAGAGTGCTTGTAAGTTCTGGGAGAGAAGGGACTGTGGCATAATCAAAAGAACTACGTTGGTACGGGCCCAGGAGCTCTTCCGTAGGAACCACTTTGAAAATCATCAGTCATAAGTAGAGGGTGTTTTCCTAACTGATGGAGGCGAAGCAGAGGTGGTAGGGATGAGGGCAGCAGAGACGCAGCGTAGCTCCAGGGGCCCACAGGGCGGAAGGATGCTGAGACCAACAGATAGAACAGAGGGTCTGAACGTAAAAATCTCACCTTCACCCCTAAGGCTTCTTAAATGCATAACTGGGGCAGGAGATCCTGAAGAAAAACATAACTTTCAGATAATCTGGAAAATGGGATCTAGAGAATGAGAACTTTGGGTAATTTCATGAGTGGACCCATCTGGACCCAGTGGCAGGAGAGAGCAGGTCACATGTATTAAGGCTGCAAACTTGTTATCTCATATATATGGCAACTATCCCCCCTGCTTATCTTTCCAAGTTGTGTTTGTTAACCAAAAAATTCTAACTTAGCATATATTTAATGCTATTGATATTTTTCTTTGTGATATCTTCCACTGTTTTTCTGTTTAGATAACATTTCCCTTTCCAAAAATACTTTCAACATTATATTTTCTTGAATTCAGTTGGGTGTATGATCACCTTGCACTCAATGCTTGGATAAAGCTGGCAGGCCAAAGACAACAAGGCAACATTAGACATATTTCACAAATTCAAAGAATGTTTTATGGTAATGGGATACAATTCTTTACCTCAAAAATTGTCAGGGCTAGAAGCAAAAACAATGATGGTGAACATGAAGGAAAATGGCACCCTTTAAGGTATTGTTTTCAATTTTCTATTCTGTTTAAGAGCCTGAAGTTAAATAAATAACAAGCAAGGTGAAAGAAAGAGAGAAGGGAAAAGAAAAGAAAGAAAGAAAGAAAGAAAGAAAGAAAGAAAGAAAGAAAGAAAGAAAGAAAGAAAGAAAAGGAGGAAAGAGGAAGGAGGGAGGAAGGAGGGAGGGAGGGAGGAAGAAAAGGAAAGAAAAGAGAAGAAAAGAAAAGAGAAAGGAAGGAAGGGAGGGAGGGAAGAAGGGAGGAAGTGAAAGGAAGGGAGGAAGGAAAAGAGGAACCTGTTGATTGAGGGAGACTTAGGAAATACCACTTGATACACACGTGGACCTTGTGCAGATGCTGATTCCAATAAGCCAACTTAAAAAAAAGAGAGATGATTGGAATTTAACACTGTGTATTTGATGACAATAAATAATTATTTGGGGGGAGTGGGTGGAAGCCACCCAGGCAGGTGGCTCAGTCAGTCAAGTGTCTGACTCTTGATTTCAGCTCAAGTCATGATCTCAGAGTTGTGGGATGCAGCCTGCTTGAGACTCTCTCTCCCTCTCCCTCTGCCCCTCCTATCCCCCTCAAATAAATAAATAAATCTTTTTTTTAAAGAATAATTATTTTGTTAGTTGTAATAATTGTGGATATGTTTTTAAACAAGTCCTTAACTTTTAGAGACACATGAAATGCTATGATGTCTGGAATTTACTTCAAAACAGTGCAATGGTATGGGAGAGACAAGGATATAAATGAGACGAGACTGGCTATGAGTTGTTAATTGCTGATATTGGGTGATGGGTACATGAGGGTGCATTATACTATCCTTTCTACTCTTCTATACATTAATATTTTAATTTTCCCATGGTTAAAAAATTTTAAAAGAAGATAAAAAAACATATAGTGGCAATGACATGGCAGTAGGAATTGTTAAATATTCCAAAATGGGTGGTGAAGCTCCCGTTTCTCAGGGTGGCACACTGGGGACAGTTCGTGGCCTCACCTAAGTTGGCTGCACCTTGCCAGCATGCCTGGGATTTCACAGCAGCAAATTTTAACTGAGAGCCTTCTGTGTGTCAAACCCAATGAGAGAGAAGGGTTCTTCTACTGGGATACAGAAAGAGAAGTGCAGGGTACCAGTTACAAAAATAGCATAATAAAATCATTGCTCACAGAAAAAATCCCTAAAGGTTCATCTAAAATAAACATTTATCATTTCTGTAGTTTTAAATAATACATTTTTATTAAGAAAAGAATAAAACATAATCTGACCATGTCACATTGCTGTTTAAAATGGACAGAAGACATGAACAGACATTTCTCCAAAGAAGACATACAAATGGCTAACAGACACATGAAAAAATGTTCATCATCATTAGCCATCAGGGAAATTCAAATCAAAACGACGTTGAGATACCACCTTACACCAGTTAGAATGGCCAAAATTAACAGGACAGGAAACAAGTGTTGGAGAGAATGCAGAAAAAGGGGAACCCTCTTATACTGTTGGTGGGAATGCAAGTTGGTGCAGCCACGTTGGAAAACAGTGTAGATATTCCTTAAAAAACTAAAAATAGAGCTACCCTATGACCCTGCAATTGCACTACTGGGTATTTACCCCAAAGATACAGATATAGTGAAAAGAATGGCCATATGTACCCCAAAGTTCATAGCAGCAATGGCCACAATCGCCAAACGGTGGAAAGAGCCAAGATGCCCTTCAACAGATGAATGGATAAAGAAAATATGGTCCATATATAAAATGGAATATTATGCAGCCATCAAAAAGGATGAATACCCAACTTTTCTATCAGCATGGACAGGACTGGAGGAGATTATGCTGAGTGAAATAAGTCAAGCAGAGAAAGTCAATTATCATATGGTGTCACTTACTTTTGGAGCATAAGGAACAACATGGAGGACATTAGGAAAAGGAAAGGAAAAGAGAATTGGGGTAAATTAGAGGAGGAGACGAAGCATGAGAGACTGTAGACGCTGAGAAACAAACTGAGGGTTTTGGAGGGGAGGGGGTTGGGGGGATGGGTGAGCCTGGTGGTGGGTATTAAGGAGGGCATGTATTGCATGGAGCACTGGGTGTGGTGCATAAACAATGAATCTTGGAACACTGAAAAAAAAATAAAATTAAGATATTAAAGAAAAAATGACCCATGAATTTTTTTTAAAGATTTTGTCAGAGAGAGAGAAAGCACAAGCAGGGGGAGCAGCAGGCACCCCGCTAAACACGGAGTCCGATGCAGGGCTCGATCCCAGGACCCCAGGACCTGAGCCCAACTGACTGAGTCACGTAGGCACCCCACTAGGATCCACGAATTTTTTGTCATCAGGACAAAGCTCCTTAGCCAGCCTACCTCACATCCAGACCCTGCCTCCTTCCTCAAGCCTCCTCTCCTGCCCCTCATCCCCACACACATTCAACTCCAGCCACGGGAAAGGACTTGTAGTTCCCAGAACATGCTTCTCAGAATTGATGTTCTCTTGGGCGAGTTTCAGTCATTCATTCAACAACATTCATTGATCCATTCATCTGGGTCTTCCGTCATACTCCGTCTCATCACTACCTGAACTGTCTTTTTCCATCATCAATTCATTCTTCCAGCCTCCTCTTGTCATGTTCTCTGAGAAATCCTCTTTGAACCACTCAAGCTGAAAGAGGTGCCCCTCTGCTACATTCTTTGTATACAGGGAGCAGCAGGGGAAGCATAGGGACATGTCTTATTTCTCCTACTGTGTCCTGAGGGCAGAGATGGAATCCTTTTTAAGCATAGTATGTGGCTTAAGCTTGAGTCATATTAGAAAATCAAATAAACACCTGTTGAATAAATGATCAAATGAGTGACTGAAGCTTCCCCACTAACATGTAAACCACAAGGGCAAGGATTTTTGTTATTTTGTTCTACTTTATCCTTAGCACCCAGGACTGTACCTGGCACATTAAATATTTGTTGAAATAATTTAAGATACTTGTCAAAGAAAAATCAAGGCAATGTTGATGTTAAAACTCATGTGCAGGGCGCCTGGGTGGCTCAGTGGGTTAACGCCCCTGCCTTCGGCTCAGGTCATGATCTCAGGGTCCTGGGATCGAGGCCCACATCGGGCTCTCTGCTCCGCAGGGAGCCTGCTTCCTCCTCTCTCTCTGCCTGCCTCTCTGCCTACTTGTAATCTCTCTCTCTGTATCAAATAAATAAATAAAATATTAAAAAAAAAANAACTGGCTATTTGCTGTGGTCAGCTTGTCTGTGGATGGGCAGCAGACTTTGACCCAGGGCTAAAAGAGAAATTAAATACAAAAAGTGCTTTGGAGGTCAAATACAAATCCAAACTTTATTAAGTTAATAACCTGGGTTTTAAAACTCTCCCTAAGCCCAAGAGAGACCAGGACATTTACTTATTTGTTTTTACATGCACTGTTTTAGAAATCACTATACTAGCTGTTGATTTGACTTCACCTAAAAAAAAAAAAGTTAAGATTTTTGGAATTGAATAGGTTCTCATTTGACACAGGTTTGCCAGTGTTGCCTGTGGATCTAGAGAAACATGCAGCAATGGGGCAGCACATGATTTCCTACACCAGGAACAGCCAGAACCCTAGGAAATCATGAATGACATCACCCTTATTGATCTAATTTCTAGAAGACAATGGAATAATTTCTTCTTGCCCAAACCTTACTACAGCGGTTTGGACCAGCCATTCCATAGCGGGGTGAGGGGAGGGCTGCTCAGACAAAGGACAATTGTTGACCTCCTCACAGCAGCAGGATGGTTGACAAAGTGATCTTTCTTAGGAGTTCTGCCTGGGACTATTGTACACATGACAGGTGCTCTTACATAAGTAAGGCCGAGTTGGATTCCACTTGGATTTCTTTTCTTCTTAAAACCATCTTTCTCTAGACTTGTCCTCTCTAAGTCACTAGAACAACAGAAGGGAAACGTGAGATCTTGAACTTCCTGGGGAATAGAGCAGGATTTCCTTCCTCTTTCTTTACCTATCTACCTTGTCGCAGCTGCCATCCGCTGGGACCCCTTTTGAGGGGAGCTTTTATCCCCTGCTTTCTTTCAGGCTCCTGCCTCACATAATCTTCACTGGCTTTTCACAAAGAAAACTAGGACTCCCGTTTATTTCATCCAATCCACCGCTACATTCAGCCTTGAAAACAGCAGGCAGAGCATTATCCTCTCACAGAAACAAATAGCAGAATGGAGCCCGACTATTTTCCACGAGGCTGGTTTTTGCTAATCAAACACATTTATTCTCTGAAACGTTTTCAATGCCTGTTGAGAAATAAGTGGTACCAGAAAGGACAGTATCTCTCAGCATGCAACTTAGAAATGTATAGACAATAGGTCTTAATGTGAAAATAAGTCAATAATTTGTGGAGGGACAGTAGGACCTTGTATGATCAAGATGGATACACTATGGGTACCCTTGACCTAACAGTTCTGTTGTAGGAGTCTAGCTCACAGGAATGCTCACGCCTGGAAGCAAAGGCAGATGAATGGCATTACTTATTGAGTCACGTGTATATACAGAGCCATATGACCTGACAAAAAGAGACAACATTGTATATTGAAATGTGGAAAAAGTTCATTGTGGAACAATATATAATATGTGATTCCACTTTTCTTTAAATAATCCGCACCATATGTATATGGATGCATGTCCTTTTACATATTTACAGATATAAGAAAAAGTCTGGAAAGATAACCAGACTTTGGTGTTAATGGTGATTCCTTCCTCTGGAGAATGAAATTGGGGGAGTTTCATTTTTTACTTCATCAGCTGTGGTATTATATTTTTCAGAAAACAATAAAGGAAATAAATAACTGGATTCATACGAGGTACTTAACACTTATAAAGTACTTATTCTGAGCTGGCAAGTGCTGGACGCTTTATATATCATCTTACTTGTTCCTCTAACTTTGTGAATATTATCCCCATTTACAGTGGAGAAAACAGATTCTGAGAAGTGAGTGACTTGCCCAAGGTAACAGGGCTACTAAGTAGCAGAGCTGGGATTCAAACCCAGGGCTTTCTGACTTCAAGGCCCAAAATATTCCCATTGGTCCAACAATGCCATTTTGTGTGATATAGTCCTGGTTCAGTAGATGGGCTTACTAACTTAAGTTAGTAAAAAACTTAAGTATTTTCTTTAATATGTGAGAAGAAACAGTATAAAGAATCCATGTGCTCATTATCATCCAGAGGCAACAATTACTAATATTGTGTGTCATTGTTTCATCTATTTCCAACATATACTTTTTACTTTTTAGGAAGACTTTTAATGCCAATTCAAGACATCATATCATCTCCCCATAAATACTTCAATCTCTAAAAATAAGAACTTAAAAAAAACCATAATGGCGTGATATCACTTTCACACAAAAAGGTAACCATCATTCCTTAATTTTATTAAAATCCAATCCATGTGAATTTTCCCAGATTGTCTCAGATGTATCTTTTTGTGGTTATTCAACTTCATGTCTCTTATATCTTTGTCTCCTTGAATCTATAATTTCTCCCTTCCTTTTTCTTCATATGACTTATATGTTGCAGAAACTGAGTCAATGTCTTGTAGAGTTTCCTATCTTCTTGATTTTCTTATATTTTTATGGGGTCATTTAACATGCTTCTCTATCCTTTATATTTCACACAAACTGGTGACTAGAGATATTAAATTCAGGTTCAGTTCTTTTGGCAAGAATTTTTCTTAAGTGGTGATGTGTACTTTACTGCATTTTATCAGGAGGCAATTACTGTCTGGTTGTCCCATTTTTCATAATGCTAAGGTTGAACACAGTTCCGGGGTGCCCACCTCATACGTACATTATGAAATTCCTCGTTGACCTTCCCCCTAATCATGTTATCAGCCATCAGTGGGTTTTGCCTAGATCCATTATTTCTTTAGGGGCTTAGGGTCACTTAAAATTCTGTAAGACTTAGGGATTTTTTTCTAAAATTTATTTATTTATTTTAGAGAGAGCATGAGTGGGAGGGGTAGAGAGAGAGGACGAGGATGAAAGAATCTCAAGCCGACTCCACGCTCAGTGTGGAGCCAACACGGAGTTCTATCTCATGACCCTGAGATCATGACATGAGCAGAAACCAAGAGTCAGATGCTTAACCAACTGTGCCACCCAGGTGCCCCTAAACTTAGGTATTTTTTTTAACAAACATCCTAAGATAGCAATACTATGTCTTAGTTTGGGGGCAAGATATAAAAAAAAAAATCTTTTATCTACTACCCATCATGGATTTTTCTTCTTTTTCTGCAAAAGTAATTGAATTTTTACTGTGATTTATTTGAGCTTTTATGAGTAATTGAGCTTTGTTTTCCTGAGACCATAAGTATTCTGAAAATTTCTAAGCCCCATGTGGGACCATTTTGCTACTTAGATTGACATTTTTATTAACCTACTATTCAGGATTTTTATCTATGCTTCAATTCCTAAATAATTCATAAAAAGTAAAAAGAAAAAGATCTCCCATTCTTCTGTGACAAGTATCACAGTAAGCCAGCTAACCACCTCTGAGTCATTTTCAATCTCATGCCCAGGATAAAGGTGGTTTCTGTCAGTAATCCTAAAGCCATTCTTATTCATTTCACATTTATTGTAGATTCTGTCCTGCACCAGGTTCTGAGGCTAAAGACAGGAAAGGACCAAACCCTGTCCTCCAAGGATTCACATTCTCCTATACCAATAAAATAGAGAAACCTCCCAGAGGTTCTTGGGGTACAGGGAAGAGGCACCCCCAACAATAGAATCAGGGAAAGCTTCTTAAAAGAGATGTCGTTTTAGAGGATGAATGGAAAGTAACTAGGGGAAGGACATTTCAGGAAAAGAAAACCCATACAGAGGCATGGAGGCAGGAAAGAATAGGCCCTTTCAGAGCGTTGCACATGGCTTTGTGTGGCTGGAGAGCAAGGTTTACAGGGAGGGGTGGCTGTGGCAGGGCAGGGACAGGGCATGAAGTGCCTCGTCTGCCGTACTAAAGAGTTAGGATGTCCCTGGAGGATTTTAAGCAGAAAAGTGACAGGATCTAATTTATGTTGTATATTTTTTCCTCCAAAGATTTTTATTTTTGAGGGGGGCGCCTGGGTGGCTCAGTTGGTTAAGTGACTGCCTTCAGCTCTGGTCATGATCCTGGAGTCCTGGGATTGAGTCCCGCATTGGGCTCTCGGCTCAGCAGGGAGTCTGCTTCTCCCTCTGATCCTCCCCCTCTCATGCTCTCTCCCTCTCTCATTCTGTCTCTCAAATAAATAAAATCTTATTTAAAAAAAGAGAAAAATTATTGAAGTCAAAGTCACATGACATAAAATTAATCATTTTAAAGTGAACAATGCAGCGGCATTTGGCACATTCACAATGTTGTACAACCATTACCTCCATCTAGCTCTAAAACACTTTCATTGCCCCAAAAGGAAACCCATACAAGCGGGCACTCCTGATTTCCCCCTCTCCCCAGCCCTGGCAACCACCAGCCAGCTTTCTACTTCTGTGGATTTACCTATCTCCTTAGTACATTTTTATTTCTAAAAACTACACAAGTAATATGGATTCATTGCAGAAGAATCAGAACATAGATGAGCAAAAGAGGGAAATAAATATCACTCATAATCTTAGCATAGTTAACTTTTGTATGCTGTGATCCTTCTCAGCAGTTTTTTTCGGTGTTTCCCCACCCCTATCCTCCATGTCCTTCACAGGGTCTTCCAACCTTCTGGAGTACCCCCAATTCTTGAGATATAAAAGAATTCTGCTTAAACCCCTATCCTATGAATGGCATGAAACCCAAGTCCCTACCAATATCCCTGAGGGTTCTGGGCAGGGGTTGGAGATGGAGGCAGTGGTGTGCTCCCTTTAGCCACCTCTAGCTCTGATTTTCTGCCTTGATCCCTACCCTTCATTTCGCTGCCTGGGCACACTGTCCCTTCTACACTTCCCCAACTCCTCTCCCCAAAATCTGGCCTAAACAAGCTGGTATGTTAGCAAATACTTAAAAAAAGACTTGAGGGCAACAGAGGATGGCTTACACTGATGCTCAACTCAGAGAACAACTTGAAAATGAGTTTCAGACCGTTCTAAGAGTCCATTAGTCATTCTCCTCATTGGCTGTCTCTCTACCTGGAGCTACAACGGCATTAGCTGCAGGCTTCCCTCCCTCCCTATCTTTTTCATTTTTCAAATTCAATATCCTCTAACTTATTTCCAATTCCCATTCCTTTTTATACAAGGCAATTCGAGGTTCCTTTTGCTTTGCTCCAAACTGCAAAGCAATTCTAAGCAATTCTGCTAAGTCAAAATGGTCCCTGCCTATCAGAACTCTAGTGCCAGGTTGTCCAACTCATAACTATCCCCCTACTGTCTGCATTCCCGTTATTCTTTCTTACTTTAAATCTTTCCTTAAATATTTTTTGTTCCCATTCTTCTACATCTTTTTTTAAGATTTATTTGTGTAAGATTTATTTATTTATTTTAAGATTTATTTATTTATTTATACACAAGCAGGGGGAGGGGCAGAGGGAGAGAGAGAGAGGGAGAGAAGCAGACTCACCACTAAGCATGAACTCAGAATCGGGGGTCAATCACACAACCCTGAGATCATGAGTGGAGATCACAACCTGAGCTGAAATCAAGAGCCCAACACTTAACTGACTGAGCCACCCAGGCCCCCTTCTACATCTTTTGAATTGGTTCCACACATCCCCTATTTTTGGACACTTAGGTTGTTTCCAATGTTTTATTATTATAGACAGTTCCATGTTATATGGTAAAGATTATTATGGGTATGTATATACTTACTATACATATGGATATATGTCCTCAATTACTTCTTTGTTGTATATTCTCAGTAGTAGCATCGCTAAAGAGTAATGGCTTTTATATATACCCTCTAGAAGAACTCTAAGAATTGATATACCTGGTAAAGTTTGAAAGTGCGTGAATCTATTAACCCTTGTTAATAGTACATATATTTATTCTTATTTTTTTCTTTGTGGTTTTAATTTACATTTCTTTGGCTTAATAGTGGAGTTAAACTTTTTTATGTTTACTAGCCATTTGAGTGGTTTTCTTTGTGTGTGTAAAATACATTTTCTGGTCAACCATATGGTTTCATTTTCCTTTTATTGATCTGGAGGGTCTTTGAATGTTAAGGATATAAGCCTTTGGTTAAGGATATTTCCTACAATATCATTTGTCTTTTAACTTAGTTTATGATGAATTTTGCAGTATAAAAGATTCATCGTTTTATACAACCACATCTATCATCTTTATGAGTTTAGAAAAGTCATTCCTCACTCCAAAGTTTTCTTGATATTCACCTGTATTTTCTTCTTCCTACATTACAATTCTTAATCCTTCTGGAATTTATCTTTGTGTGCTATATGAGTTTGGGTTCGTTTTTCATGGTGATATACTTAACACTTCCCGCTGACAGTAGGCACAGGCTTTTTTACGTACTCAATTCTTCTATGTACTTAAGATATATTTCTGAACTGTGCTTTTTACCTAGTNGATATTCACCTGTATTTTCTTCTTCTTACATTACAATTCTTAATCCTTCTGGAATTTATCTTTGTGTGCTATATGAGTTTGGGTTCGTTTTTCATGGTGATATACTTAACACTTCCCGCTGACAGTAGGCACAGGCTTTTTTACGTACTCAATTCTTCTATGTACTTAAGATATATTTCTGAACTGTGCTTTTTACCTAGTAACATTTTAATTATTGTATTTTGCTGGTTCATCTTAATATCTGGTAGGAAAAGGCTTTTTGGGTACTATTCTTCCTTTTTTTTTTAAGATTTTATTTATTTTTTGAGAGAGAGTAGCAAGAGCATGAGAGGGGAGAAGGTCAGAGGGAGAAGCAGACTCCCCATGGAGCTGGGAGCCCAATGTTGGACTCCATCCCGGGACTCCGGGATCATGACCTGAGCCAAAGGGAGTCACTTAACCAACTGAGCCACCCAGGCACCCTGGGTACTATTCTTCCTAAAGATGTGCTTGACTTTCTTACTTTTTTCCTTTTTTCCTTTTGTTTTTGTTCAAAACATTTACTTTGCATCTTCTACAGGACACCCTGAAGTTTGCATCATGACTTGAGAGTTACCCTTTGGATCTACAGCCAGTATGTCCATCTCAACAGCATGATTCTGGGAGTTGGGGAGTCACGCAAACACAGGCAGGACTTTTGAGGGAGAAAGGGTGCATAGCAGGGGTGTACATCAATCCTTTTTTTTTTTTTTTAAGATTTTATTTATTTATTTCACAGAGGGAGAGAGATCACAAGGAGGCAGAGAGGCAGGCAGAGAGAGGGGGGAAGCAGGCTCCCTGCTGAGCAGAGAGCCCGATGCGGGCCTCGATCCCAGGACCCTGAGATCATGACCTGGGCCGAAAGCAGAGGCTTTAACCCACTGAGCCACCCAGGCGCCCCATCAATCCTTTTTTTAAGGAAAAGACAGTAGAGCATTCTGAGTCACTGAAAACTGGTGCAAAACTTTTGCAAAATAAACTTTTAAATAGATTTCTTTCACATTCTAAAAGAAAAAAAAAAGTTCCAAGTATTTTTATTGGGGTTTTGTTAATATATAGGCTTAGCCTGAGGAAAATTAATATCTTTATAATATTAAATCTTCCAGGCGCCTGGGTGGCTCAGTGGGTTAAAGCCTCTGCCTTCGGCTCAGGTCATGATCTCAGGGTCCTGGGATCGAGCCCCGCATTGGGCTCCCTGCTCAAGGGGGCACCTGCTTCTCCCTTTCCCCTACTGCTTCCCTTGCTTGTGCTCTCTCTCTGTCAAATAAATAAATACAGTCTTAAAAAAGATGGGGACCTGGGTGGTGGCTCAGTCAGCTCAGNTATTAAATCTGGGCGCCTGGGTGGCTCAGTGGGTTAAAGCCTCTGCCTTCGGCTCAGGTCATGATCTCAGGGTCCTGGGATCGAGGCCCATATCGGGCTCTCTGCTCAGCGGAGAGCCTGCTTCCTCCTCTCTCTCTCTGCCTGCCTCTCTGCCTACTTGTGATCTCTCTCGCTCTGTCAAATAAATAAATAAAATCTTAAAAAAAAATTAAAAAAAATAAAAAACTATTAAATCTTCCAACACAATAATGTAGAATGTCTCACCTTTTATTCAAATCTCCTAATAGATTCTGTGGTAAGGTTTGTAGACATACATATTTATCATATTTATTACTAGGTGCTTTGATTTTTTTTATTACTTTGCTATATGGGTTCTTCATTTCTATTTTCTTTCTTAGCTAATTATTGCTGATTTATATTAATTTTTAAATATTTCTCTCATAACTGCCAAACTTTCTGAACTCTGTTAGCTCTAACAGTTTTTTTAAGCAACCATAGTCTTCAGATGATAATTTTGTCTGTTCCTATCAAATATTTATACCTCCCTCATCTCTTTTTCTCATTATTGCATTGATTGGGATTTCCAGAACAATCTTAAATAATGCTAATGATAGTCAAATTATTAACTTTAATAGAAATGCTTCTAATGTTTTATTGGTAAGTATAATATTAGCAGTTGGTTTGAGAGCAATATTCCTTAACATGTTAAGATTTTCTTTAATCAAAAATATACATTGAATTTCATAAATTTTTTTAGCATTCTGTTAAGGTGATCATATGCTTTTTCTCCTTGACATCATTGATAAATACGTATAATATATTCTACATTGATGCCATAAATTATGTAAATAGGTACTTTTACCATTGAACTTTTCTTTTACCATTGAACTTTCTAAGCCCTTTTTGGTGTGGCAATTTGCCTGTTAAAATTATAACTGCAGGTTTAGTTTAGAAAATTGATTGGAAGGAGGCAAGGACAAAGGTAGAGAGAACATTTAGGAAGCAATTACAGTTCTGAAATAAAACAATGGCAGTGGAAACAGAGAAGAGGTCTGGATCTGAGAGATGTTTAGGAAGAAAGATCAATAGCAGCTCCTTGGACATGAAATCTGAAGGGAAGAAAGGAATCTTTCCTTCCAAGAACTGCTAGGTTCTTGGTTTGGTAACATTTACCAAGACAGGGCTACAGGAAGAAAAGTAGGGTAAGGGGGGATTGGAAGAGAGAATAAAGGATGAACTCAATTTTAGATGCTTAAGTTTGATGTCCTGAGTGGAACACCCAGGTAGAGACAGGTAAGTCATCGTCTACGTGGATCCGGAGCAGAAAGACCTGGGCTGCAAATATCAACTTGATGATTATCAATGCATAGAAGACAGTTAAGTGTAGAGCATGAGAATACAAGAAGGCTGAAAATGGAACCACAAAGAATGACTCATTTTAAGAGATGGGAGAAGGAAGAAGTGGGCTGTGTATGGCACACAACTTTACTCCCCTCGACTACTTCCTTCTTTCCAGAGGCACCATTCACTTGCTGCGCTGCTGCCTCTGCTGAGTTCCCCAGAGTCAGAAGAAAGCGCCAGACCTGCATGACCTGCATGACCTGCACACCCTCCCATCTATACTGGTTTCTCCTCATTCTCAGATAAGACTAAACGCCATACCACAGGACATGAAATCTTGCTTCTGCAGATGGCATCAATGGACCAGGTAATGCACCATACAAGTCACACAGAAGGGGCACCTGGGTGGCTCAGTCTGCTGAGCCTCTGACTTTGGCTCAGGTCATGATCTCCGGGTACTGGGATGGATTCCCATATCAGGCTCCCTGCTCAGTGGGGAGCCTGCTTCTTCCTCTCTCTCTGTGATTTCTCTCTCTCTTTCAAACGAATAAATAAAATCTTAAAAAAAAAAAAAGTCACACAGACGGACAGGAGAGTTAGCTTCCTGTGGGGCTTGATAAATGGGAAATGAGAGATGGAAGTGAGGTAGACAGATAAGTTTTTCTCATTTTCTCCTTCTACAGACTATTTCAAAGTTGGGATTCCTCCCTATGGCCATGACAGAGAACCTCTGTGGCTCAAGGAATCTACCTAACTCACCTGCTATTTCTCATCATGGCTTGTCGAGAGCAGTGCCAAAGTGTTAACACATCATACTGCACTGCTTGGCCTTTTTCACTGTTAACTTCCTGAGGTTGTACCTACCCCTCCTCCCCACACAAAAAAGAATCAGCACTTCGATATTGACCCCAGGTGCTCTAATCTAGAGAATTTGCACTAAGACACAGATAGCTAAATTGGTAAATTGAATAGAAGAAAGCCTATTTAAATCAACTCTTCATTTGGACTTGGATCTTTGGAGCATGTGTTCTATTTTTCTGAGATTTCAACATGATGTAATGAGAAAGGGAATAAAAAGGAGGGCACTGTAAAGGCATGAACAGTGATTAGATCTGAGAAAGGTAGAGCAGAACCAGGTAGAGAACTGTCAAATTAGATGATGAAAAGGATATTAAACATTAACATTAGAGCAGCTGCTGAGTTCACACATTACCCTAGGTTAGGTTATTGAAAGAACACAGCAATCTGGTTTAATTTATTAAGTCACTATCAAAAGTACTAGCAACATCTAGCAAAAACTGTCATCCACAAGATGTCTATTTGCTTTGCTACAACAGAAAGGTTGCAACAAATAGCCTTTTTCTATTGGCCTTTGTCATGAGGAGGGCAATGTTCTGGGCTTTATGGAAGTGGGGCAGTGGCTGGGGGAAGTCTTCTCAGACTAATAAGACTTAGATGTGCTCTGAAGATGATATGGTCTCAGAGGCGTAAGTACAATGAAGTACACAGATCGTTATTATACAAGGTCATATAACATTTAAAGGTACAAATAAAATTCTAAGAAGATCAAAGGAGAGAGAGATTATGTTAGTGGAAAATAATTAGGAAACACTTCACTGAGAGAGGCAGTGCCTTTGTTAGACCTAATTTTATTAGTCACCCACAGGGGAAGGAGAAGCTTCTGTAAGAGTAAAAAACCAGACGCAGAGGCAGGAAATAACAGCATAATTGTAGAATGATAGACCTTGACAAATTTGAGGGATATATCTAAAAACTTTGAGAATCCCCAAATAGTCATAAACCACTATATCATACATCTTCCCCCACCAAATGCATACATAATACTGAGTATGTAGATACAAAGCCATCATGTGATGTGAAAGATGGATTATCAGCTAGGCGTGCATACCAACTAAACAATTTGCTTCTTCATGTCCATATCCAATTGCACAGGATGCAAATTTGGATCTCAGCAAAATGATACATGAGTGCCTTTTACCCAGGGACGATCAACCTTGAATGTTAAATCCATAAATATCAACAGCCTACTGAAGTTCCATCTGGCTGAAGTGTTCAGCATGAATCAACCCAGAAAAGAATTCTGCTTGTTTTAAGATAAAAGGAAACATTTTTATCATTTGTTTGAAATTTCTTAATATTTCTTCTATTTTGATGAAGCTCATTTCACAAACGTATCTTGTATTTTATCTTCTCTTCTATCTAAACTCTGACCTAACACCACGAGAAAATTCATCCTCAGGTCAAGAAGCATAACTAGACTGGTCCGACCCCTCAGCAGGCCTTGTAGACCACTGGGGACCATCAGAAGAGTGGCCTATGATAGCTCCTCCATCCATCCTGGGTCTGGGAACACAGCCAAGTAGAAACCTTAGCAGTAATCAGCGCCCTTCAGTATAGGCAGAAAAAACCTCTACCTTGATCACATCCTAGTGTCCCTCTCCTGACAGCTCTGACAATCTTTAAGCTGAAGAAAAGGTCATTGCAGGAAGATACAATTAAGATTGTACTTATGCACATACACACACACATGCATACACACACAAACCAAAACCAAATGAACAAACAGTAGTCTCCATTGTTTGGCTTGCTGCCAGAAATGCAGGCACTGAAAGGACAAGAAGCAGTTCCCAAGAACAACCTGTTCTACAAAGCAAAGCCCTGAAGAATTAACTGACTCACAGAAGCTTAAATAGACTTTCAGAAGCTTTAAATGAGGGCTTCAGTCAGCTGGGGCATGGATCAGGACAGGAAGGGCTTGAGAAGACACAAACACCAATTAAATTCATGGCCATTACCCTGTGATACCAATACTGCAAATCTGATTTTGACCAAAAAAAGTCTAAAACCCAAAGAAAATGTCCTACTGAATACAAAAATATTTCCCTGTCCTCTTGGGTTATAACACATTGAATGGATACAACAAAAAAAAGTTAAAGTCATGCTTCAGTGGATTGCTTAAATAATGAATTAAAGGGAAAAAGAGCATTTCTTGTCAGTAATCCCTGAACTTCATTTCTAAAGGCCTTAATATATAATGAAATTTGATAGACCATTAGACAGCTATTAAATGGGACCATTAGGAAATCTTCATAGAAACATGGGTGAATGATCCTTAAATAAGGTTGAGTGAAAAAAAAAAACAAAGTATAAAACATCTGGAATTACAATAATAGCCTACATTTATTAAGAATTTACAACTGAAATATACATATACACATGGATATGAATTAGGATGGAAGTAGCTGTATTAGGATATGAGATTTGGGGAAATCTTTGTTTTCTTGAAAACTTTCTTCGAGGTATTTACCACAACAATTTATTGATTAAAATAAGTATAATCAAAGAACTAATTCTAGAGGAAAAACTGATGAACACCCAAATTACTGCTATTGATTTTTGATATGCTTCGTCACGCATCCAAGTTTATAATGGAAAAGTACTGACAGGAAATTTGACTTCTATAGGAAACAACAACAAAGCAATCACTTTGCAAGCTTAAATTTAAAAAATACAACAGAGAAAATGAGGAGTTTAGGTTTGAAAACTTAAAAAGAAAACTTAATTTAAAACGGTGTTCAGGGAGCACCTGGGTGGTTCAGTCAGTTGTGTCTGACTCTTGATTTCAGCTCAGGTTATGACCTCAGGATTGTGAGATCAAGCCAGGGTTGCGTGTACTCAGTAAGTCTACTTGAGATTCTCTCTCTGCCTCTCCTTCTGCCCCTCCACCCTGCTTGTGCAAGCTCTCTCCTCCCTCTCTCTCAATAAATAAATAAATAAATAAATAAATAAATAAAATCTTAAAAAATAACGTAGTATTCAAGGGCACTTGGTTGGGTCAGTCCCTAGAGCATGTGACTCTTGATCTCGGAGCCGTAAGTTTGAGCCCCATGTTGGGCATAGAGATTACTTAAAAAATAAAAGTGTTCCTTTCAGACGCACGACACGAAGGGGACCATGATGTTGCTTCAGCTGTCCTAGGGATTCCCATATGAGGCCCACAGTGTGGCAATATTATAGTTGGGGGCTCTGTCCACATTCCACCTCCACCACTTACTAGTTGTTCTTTAGTCAAGTGACTTAAGCTATCTAAGCCTTAGCTTGCTCCTTTTTAAAACAGAAATGTGGATAACCCATCTCAAAAGATAATGGTCTTTAACAATATAAAGCATGTAAAGCAAGCACTTAATACCTTGCATGGTAGGCAGTTCATATTCAGTAAATTCTAGTTCCCTTATCTCTCTCTTCCCTTTTCAAAAATCCCCCATATAAAAGTGGATTTACCTGTGACTGAGTTATCATCAGGTTATTAATAGCACCATTTGCCACTTAATAACTGCCTATTAGGAGACTCATTACCTGGCACACAGAAGGCTCCCAGGAAAGACAGTCTTAATATATGACTGGCTGGATGGCTGGATGGCTGATGGATGGATGGCTTAGTCTCTTTTTTTTTTTTTTTAAAGATTTTTTATTTATTCATTTGACAGAGAGAGAGAGATTACAAGTAGGCAGAGAGGCAGGCAGAGAGAGAGGAGAGAGGAGGAAGCAGGCTCCCTGCTGAGCAGAGAGCCCGATGTGGGCCTCGATCCCAGGACCCTGGGATCATGACCTGAGCCGAAGGCAGCGGCTTTAACCCACTGAGCCACCCAGGCGCCCAGTCTCTGTCTTTAAATCCCTAGAGGAAGAGACACTGGGTTTGTTCTATACGTTTCTAAAGAATACAGCTGGGACCAGAAGGTATAGTGGTAACCTCTATTTTTTGAGGAGAGCGGTTTTGACTAAGCAAAGACCAGGCTATTGGAGACCTTGGGAAGAACAGAGCGAAAAAGGCACTTTTCTCACTCCCCAGGTCTTTGGACTCTGCTGAAAGAGTCACCCTCTCCATCTCCGGGTCTGAGAGGACAGCACCCTTCCAGAGATGCATTGCTCACTTGCCTCTTTCCCTGATACTCTGACAGTGGGCCTTTGTGGAAGACCTGCCTCGGCCACAACAGGCCTTCCACATGCCCAGGCCCAGGTGCAATGCATGGGCTGTTGCCACTTAACTTCCTTGGACAGTAGGTAGAAGCTACCAGGAGGCAGAGTTTCACATAAATCCAAGAACAGCACTCCAATAAAGCTGTGCAAACATGGAAGAGACTTCCTCATTACCTACCCCTGGGCTGGGAGGAATGTTGCTACAGTGCTTTTATGTTGGAGAGGGAATTCTAGCTTTAGCTTGACAGTTACAAAGAGAAAAATTCCTTCTAGTCTGAGATTTTGATTTCATTCCACTCTCACTCTTAAAACTAGGCTTTCTACTGACACCTAGAGACTTACTTGTAAATGTTTCTACAAATCCAAGCTAGAGGAAAGTTCCATTCTTAGTTCAAATTTTCAACTCCACTTGGGTCCACGGGTGTTCCCCCTCTGCAGATAATCCCAGTGGAGGAGTCTCACAACAGACTAAATATTATGATCTTGCAATCACTGTGTCTTTTTGTTTTTTATTTTTTTTTAAGATTTTAAGTCATCTCTTCACCCAATGCGGGGCTCAAACTCTCAACCCCAAGATCAAGAGTTGCACGTTCTAACAACTGAGCCAGCCAGGCACCCCGCAATCACTGTATCTTGACACGGCTACACGACCAGCACAGAAACACAGAGGAAGATCCCTCTCCGTCCCAGCCACTTCGAGAAGGAAACAGGTCATATATATGACACAATAAATTACCATGTGAGGTAGACCCTGCCAAATAGCTAATGTGGGTGATTAGCGTCATGAAAGTTTAATCAATAAAAACAACTCTGCCATCTGGGGAGGAAGAGCTTTTGCAGAGGGAGTGAAACTAGAGCTGGTTTTTGACGGAGAACTAAGCCAGGAAGGTAAGGTGCAGGTGGAAACAGGTGGCAGTGAGTGTAGTCAAAGAGATTCACTGGAGTCCAGTAGACATGTATCAAATCCTGGTTTCTCTTCACTAGTCACAACTTCAGGTAGTTTCTTCAAGTCTCTGAACATCAGCCTCCTCCTCTTCCAATGAGGACACTCATGCCTTCCTTGAAAGCTTGCTATATGGATTAGAGACAACACATATAATTTGGCTTGCTCGGTGTTTGGCACATTATAAGCACTCCAATGGCAGCTTGTATTGCTATGGATTTAACACAGGGGTGGACCTGCTGTGTTCAGGGAATATGACATGAGACAATTTGTGGCAGTGTTCTTGTGGAAGCACAGGAAGTGAGTCTGAGGCTGTGTTATGAGATGGAGAGAACCCAAGTTGGAGTCAGGAGAACTTGTTTTGAGTTCTTGATCTCATTTTACCACACAAGTCACTTCCTTCCTCAGGGCCTCTCTTTCCCATCTGTACAGTGAGGATGTTGGTCTAGAGAAATATTTCTTTACCCTGGCTGCATACTGGAATCATCTAGAGAGTTTTTAAACTTCTAATGACCATGCCTCACTCCAAACCAACTAAATCAGAATTTCTGGGGCCAAGACTCCAGAGAGCAGAAAAAAAAAATTCTTTATTGAGATGTAATTATTTATGTATTTAGTGCACATAATTTGATGAGTTTGGATATATGCATACAACCAAGACATTATCACCACAATCAAGGTAATAAACATATCCATCACCTCTGGTGTCCCATTTTTGTGTGTGTGGTAAGAATACTTAACGTGAGATCTACCCTCTACATTTTTAAATGCACAATACTGTGCTATTAACTATATGCACTATGTTGTACAAAAGATCTCTAGAATTTATTCATCTAGCATAACTGAAACTTTACATCCATTGAACAGCAATTCCCTATTTCCGTCTCCCCCAGCCCCTGGCAACCACCATTCTATTCTCTGCTTCCAATCATTTGCCTAGTTTAGATACCTCATAAAAGGGGAATCATAGAGTATTTGTCCTTCTGAGACTGGCTTATTTCACTTATAATGCCCTCCAAGTTCATCCATGTTGTCACAAATAATAGGATTTCCTTCTTTTTTTAAGGCTGAATAATATTCCATTGTATGTATATGCCACATTTTCTTTATCCATTCATCAGCTAATGACTATTTGGCTATTGTGAATAATTCTGCAATGTACATGGGAGTGCAAATATCTTTTTGAGATCTTGATTTTAATTTTTTGGATACATACCAGAAGTGGAATTGCTGGATCATATGGTAGTTCTATTTTTAATTTTTTTAGGAACCTCCATACTGTTTTCCAATTACATTCCCACCAACAGTGTACGAGGCTTCCAATTTTTCATCATCTTCACCAATACTTACCTTTTGTTTGTTTCTGAAATAGCCATCTTAACAGGTGATGAGGTTTTATCTCATTGTGGTTTTGATTTGCATTTCCCTGAAATGCAATGATTAGTGATGTTGAGTACTTTTTCATATACCTGTTGGCCATATGTAGGTCTTCTTTAAAGAAATATCTTTTCAAGTCCTTTGACCACTTTTTAATTGTGCTATTTGTTTTTCTTGCTATCAAGTGGCAGGAGTTTCTGATGTATTTTAACATTAACCCCTTGTAAGATAAATGGTTTGCAAATATTTTCTCCATTACATTCTGTGCCTTTCACTTTCAACTGTTTCTTTTACTGTGCACAAGCCCCCTTTAATTTGATGTGAACTCACTCACCTATGTTCGCTTTTGTTGCCTATGTTTTTGGTGTTATAACCCAGAAATCATTGTCAAGATCAATGTCAAGGTAATTGGGTAGTTCAATCAGTTAAGCAACCCACTCAGGGTCGTGATCCTAGGTTTGTGAGATTGAGCCCCACATCCAGCTCCACATTCAGGGAGGAGTCTGCTTGAGATTCTCTCTCCCTCACCCTCCTCCAGTGCCCCCTCCATTCACTCTCTCTTTCTCTGCCACTCTCTCTTTTCTTTGGGGGGGGGGAGTTATTTATTTATTTATTTGATATCTATATATAGAGAGAGAACACAAGCAGTGGGGGATGGTGCGGAGGGAGAAGCAAGCTCTCTGCTGAGCGTGGAGCCCGACAGGGGGCTTGATCCCGGGATCCTAGGAACATGACCTGAGCTGAAGGCAGAATGCTTAACTGACTGAGCCCCCCAGGCGTCCTAAATAAAATCTTTAAAACAAAAAAATCAATGTCAAAAAGCTTTTCCCCCATGTTTTCTTCTAGGAACTTCACAGTATCAGGTCTTACAATTTAAGTCTTTAATCCATTTTGGGTTGATGCAATTCCTGCAGTTCACTACTTGATTTGGCTCACATAAGCACCCTGGGTCAAGTTGACACAGTCCTTGAGCTCCCCTGTAAATATGCTTGAGAAAACGCTTTTATTTTGAAGAAAGGCGGTCACGTGGGACTTGTGGTCCTCCAACCTCGAGTTTCTTGATAAACATTCTTGTTACTGAACTATAAAATAAAGTCTCTTATGCATGTTGGGGCTCCACGGGGTCATCAGCCCATGGAAACCTCCCAATTCCAGCTTTCTGTCTCTTGTTTTTCTCAATTCCTCACCATTCTCTCGGTCTTCCCTGGAACTTCTCAAGCTGGTTCGAGACAGCTCCCCAGGTGATTCCAATGTGCATCCAAGGTACATTAGACTACTGGGAACCATTAGACTGTTGTCAAAACTGACCTCTGTGCTCTGGAGCCAAAATACTTAATGCAAAGATAGAGTTTGGGTATAAAAAAGGAAAATAGTTTATTACTTTGCCAGGCAAAGGAGGTTGCAGCAGGCTAATGCCTTCAAGGCTGTAAGCCCACTGGGGTAAAAGGCGGAGGGTTTAATAGGAAAATACAGGATCTGGTGGTTTCCATAGGAATCTGGTACATGCTACCAGCTGCACTGTCATGTATTCAAGGTGGTCTCATGACCAGCACTGACACCAGCTATCCCAGTCTTGTTACTAAGTATACATTGAGGTCAGTGGGATATCAGTATCAACACCAAGTTCCTGGAACAAAGGATTTTATAGAAAAACAAGTGAAGGGAACGGGGAGGCTTCAAGAATGAGGAAGAGAAAAATCTGTTCAATTTTCAGTCAAGTCTTGCTGAAGCGCTAAGGTGTCCATCTTAATTTCCATCCACCTTTATGTTCCTATAGTGGTTTCAAGACCACATAATTTTTAAGGTGTCTTGTAGTTCTAACATTAGAAAGATAAAGAGGGTGCCTGGATGGCTCAGTGGGTTAAAGTCTCTGCCTTCGGTTCAGGTCATGATCTCAACGTCCTGGGATGGAGGCCCAAATTGGGCTCCCTGCTTGGCGGGGAGCCTGCTTCCTCCTCTCTCTCTGCCTGCCTCTTTGCCTGCTTGTGATCTCTCTCTCTGTCAAATAAATAAATAATGTTTTTAAAAAAAGAAAGATAAAGAAAAACAATAATAATTATTTTATACATAATTAATATATAATGGCTGATGAGGAAAACAAAGGCAAGAAAAATGTAGTTTAAATTAAATCTCCTGGGGCGCCTGGGTGGCTCAGTTGGTTAAGCGTCTGCCTTTGGCTCAGATCATGACCTCGGGGTCCTGGAATCAAGCCCCACATCAGACTCTGCTCAGCCTGCTTCTCCCTCTCCCTCTGCCTGCCACTCCCCCTTTGGTGCTTGCTCCATCTGTCAAATAAATAAATAAAATCTTATAAAATAATAAATTAAATCTCCTTACAGCATGCAGCCCACTGATACCTGAAAATGCAGAGCATGACATTCCTCAAAGAGTTCATGGTTACCTCAATGCCTTAATGTTCATATTTCATTAAAGGGTAAAAGTAACCTTCTCTTAACAAAGGCTAAATCTTCAAGGTCCTGTAAGACCCTTTCAGCATACAAAAATTCCTTAGAAACCTACATTATCTCTACTCCTCTCCCTCCACAGAATTTAAAATATGTAATCAATCACCCCTCACACTTGCAGGTGCAGCTCTTTCTGGCCATGGGTCCTATCTGCTCTCCTACCAGGAGAGGAGAAAGCTTACCATTTTGCTGGAAGTTAGTACCCTGGCCTGAATGGTAATAAGACCCAGAAACTTGATGCCTTCTCTTTATTCCTATTCTTATACAGAGTTGTCCTTTGGGCATAGGACAGTCACCAAAGTCACTAGGACAGCTGCCAATCTTAAGACTCTCATATGAGGTTTCCACCTCATTGGTCTAATGTGATCCCCCCATATCTCTGGTCTAGCCACTTCTTTTTTTTTTTTAAGATTTTATTTATTTATTTGAGAGAGAGTGAGAGAGAGCATGGGAGGGGAGAAGGTCAGAGGGAGAAGCAGACTCCCCATGGAGCTGGGAGCCCAATGTGGGACTTGATCCCAGGACTCTGGGATCATGACCTGAGCTGAAGGCAGTCGCTTAACCAACGGAGCCACCCAGGCGCCCTGGTCTAGCCACTTCTGACCACGAGACCTCCATTGGGAGCCAGCCAAAACCAATACCCAACTGAATTAAAACCCAACTGAGGTCTGTTTCCTAGGAAGTCAGCTGTAAGGACCACATGTGTTGGAATGTTGCTTAGACCATGATGGATTTCTACCTTTACTATTTTTCATCAGTGTCCCCTTATGACTACTGAAGTTATAAAATTGGGTAATATCCCCTTGTAAAACCTTTCTAAGTGTTTTCCATGGGTTAACAATGGCAGGGCCTTCACACAGAAAGGCAAAGCAAGGTAGGGTATCTTGGTCCATATGCCAGCATCCATTTTCCAGTCTAGAATGTGATGGGGAAGTGGGTGGGGGGACACTAGCATCCCTCCTATGGGGCCTTTAAGGCAGGTGGTAATCACAGAGATTTCATTCATTCCCTCCAGTTGCTTTGATACCAGGAATCTCTGACATATCCTGCAAGGGACACCACTCAGGAGTTGGGGAGGAATTTTAGTAATTGACCTTCTCTACTTTTCTAGGAGGATGGCATCTTCTTCTTCAGTCCCCAAGGACTCTCCCTTTTGATGCCTTTTAACCCACTGAAACCAACTCAGACAGCAAGATCTAAGAAAGAAAAAAGTGATCTTTTGTAAAACTTCCTGGCCTCAGTACTCCTTAGGAGATGAAGAAAAATGGCCCATTGAAGGGTCGTTACGCTTTAACACAATCTATCAGTCATATCTCTTCTGTAAGGAACAGGGCAAATGGACTGAGGAACCCTCTGTCCAGGCTTTCATGGCCCTAACTCAGGATCCGGGCCTCTTGCTGAATGTGTCTTGCTATCACTCATGCTAATAAACTCCCTCTGGCTATACTGAATGATGACTGTCTAAATAGATCCATTCATTCTAACAACCCTGAACCACCAGAGGAATCACTGGCTGATCCAAATAAAAAGGACACTGGCTCTGTTACTATCCTTCCTTCTTACAAACCCAAAGACTCCTCTGCTCTCAGCCCAGCTGGATATACCAGGAGTGGAACTCCCTATCTCCTAGGAGCTCCACCTAAATTTGGAATGTACCCTTTTAGGGAGGTTGCTAGTGGAGAAATGGGCACAAGTAGAGTCCATGCCCTATCTCCATGGCAGACCTGGTGGCTCAGATTAAATAACAATTAGGACAACATTCCAAAAACCATTCCCAATTTATGGAGGCCTTTCAAAAATTATTATGTTTGATTTGGCCTAGCAAGATACATACATCATATTAACTCACTGTTGCACCCCTGAGGAAAAGAGTCATATCTGGGCAGGGGCTCAAGAGTTTGCTGACAAACTGGTAATGAGAAATTTGGAATGTTATCTTATGGGGGGGACTGCCGTTGAAAACACCGAGCCACAATGGAATTACCAAGATGGTAGACAGGGAAGGGAAAGACAAGACCATATGATAACTTGTTTAATAGATGGAATGAAAAATGGATTCTCTAAACCTGTAAACTTTGATAAAATTCAAGAAGTTACTCAAGAAGCTGATGAGAATCCAGCTTAGGATTCTGAGAATCCATTTCAGGGTAATTTAAAAGAAGTCATCCATCCATAAATATACAAATCTGGACCCAACCTCACCTGAGGGCACGACTATACTGAACATGCCTTTTCTTTTTTCTTTTTTTTTTTTAATTAACATATAATGTATTATTTGTTTCAGGGGTACAGGTCTGTGATTCATCAGTCTTACACAATTCACTGAACACGCATTTTATGTCAGTAGGCACTGGGCATCGGCCAAAAACTCACTCAAATGGCCTTCGGCCCTCAAACTCCTAGCCAGTACCGATTAGAGGTAGCAGCTCCTGGAGTCTTTAATAATAGAGACGTGGACTTCGAGCAAGAAAAGGACCAGAGAGCTAAACTGCAGGATAGAATACAGGCTTAAATACTGGCTGCCACTATTATAGATCCCTCAAAATACCAGACGAACCAGGAGTTAAAGAAAAAAAAAATGGAATCAAAGAATCAGGTAAGTCATCATGCTACAGTATGGCCAGACCAGATATTGGAGCAAAGAATATACAAATAAAGGCTCTCCCCCAGGGCCATGTCCTGTCTGTAGGAAAAAAGGTGGGAGGTACACTGGAAGAGAGACTAATCTCCGGAGAAAGAAGAAGGCAGGAACTCACTTCCCCCCACCCCCCAGGCCCCGCCTAGGAATAGAAACCAGAGGATATGGCAAGACAGGGGCCCTAAGGCTGATCCGGCTCCATCTGACATCAAGATGACTTCACCTCACCCAGATGTCTATTGACAGATGAATGGATAAAGATGTGAGATATAGATAGATAGATATGCATGCACACACACACAATGGAAAACTACTCAGCCATCAAAAAATGAAGTCTTGCCATTTGCAACAATGTGGATGGAACTAGAGGGTATTGTGCTAAGCGAAATAGTCAGAGAAAGACAATTATCATATGATCTCACTCATATGATAATTTAAGAATTTAAGAAACAAAGCAGAGGATCATAGGAGAGGGGAGGGAAAAATAAAACAAGAGGAAATCAGAGAGGGAGATAAACCATAAGAGACTCTTAATCATAGGAAACAAACTGAGGAGTGCTGGAGGGGAGGTGGGTAGGGGGGACAGGGTAACTGGATGACGGGCATTAAGGAGGGCACGTGAGTAATGACCACTGGGTGTTATATAAGACTGATGAATCCCTGAACGCTACCTCTGAAACTAATAGTATATGTTAATTAATTGAATTTAAATTAAAAAAAAAAAAAAGACGACCGTGCCTCGGGTTACCCTGGATGTGGAAATTAAGTTTATCAATTTTCTTATCAATCTGTTTTTTTTTAATTATTTTATTTTTATTCTTTGCCCCAGGGGTACAGGTCTGTGAATCATCAGGCTTACATCTTTCACAGCATTCACCCAAGCACAAACCCTCCCCAATGTCCATAACCCATCCACCCTATCCCTACCCTCCCACCCCCCAGTAACCCTCAGTTTGTTTTGTGAGATTAGGAGTCTCTTATGGTTTGAGACATATACTGTTCTTAGCACTCTAGTCCTACTTGTCTTTCTAGCCATACAACTGTTGGCATAGAAGAAGAAGCAAAATGTGCCATCAGACAATGCCTTTAACTTGTAAATATAAAAGTAAATTGGTTACTCAAGCTTTTCTAGTCCTTCCATCCTGTCCTACTCCATTGCCTGGATGAGACTTAATGTATAAACTAGGAAGCAAGTTTTCTCTTACTAAAGAAGAGGATGGCTTGTTCTCTTTAACATCTTGGGAATTAAAACCTTACCCTCAAGTCCCTTCTAATATCTGGAAGAAAGTAAATTCACAGGTGATGTCCCAGATCAGGCTCTTAAAGCCCAGTCAGTTAAAGTAACCTTAAAGGACATAGACACTATACCTCGTAAAAGACAATGCTCCTTAAAACCTGAGGCAGGGGGGGTGCCTGGGTGGCTCAGTGGGTTAAAGCCTCTGCCTTCAGCTCAGGTCATGATCTCAGGGTCCTGGGATCGAGGCCCACATCGGGCTCTCTGCTCAGCAGGGAGCCTGCTTCCTCCTCCTCTCTCTCTGCCTGCCTCTCTGCCTACTTGTGATCTCTCTCTCTCTGTCAAGTAAATAAATAAAATCTTAAAAAAAAAAAAAAAAAACCTGAGGCAGGGGCCCCTGGGTGGCTCAGTGGGTTAAGCATCTGCTTTCGGCTCAGGTCATAATCTCAGGGTCCTGGGATCAAGCCCCACATCAGACTCTCTGCTCAGCAGGGAGCCTGCTTCACCCTCTTCCTCTGCCTGCCACTCCACCTGTTTGTGTTTTCTGTCAAATAAATTTTAAAAATTAAAAAAAAAAAAAGCTGGGTTACGAACACTTATTGACAAATTTCTCAAACACGGTATTTTATTTTATTTGTTTTTTAAAGATTTTATTTATTTATTTATTAGAGAGAGCACATGAGCAGGAGGGAACCGTAGAGGGAGAAGCCGACTCCCCACTGAGCAGGGAGCCTGACACAGTGCTTGATCCCAGGACCCTGAAAACATGACCTGAGCTAAAGGCAGATGTTTAACAGACTGAGCCACCCAGACACCCCATCTTGGTATTTTAAAGCCTTGTCAATCACCTTATAACACTCCAATTTTACCAGTAAAAAACCCAAATGGAGACTATCAGATGGTACAAGATTGAAGAGCTACAAATGAGGCAGTGGTGCCTATTCATCCCCTAGTGCCAAATCCATACACTATTCACTCCCAGGTCCCTGGTGATGCCACCTGATTTACAGTACTTGATTTCAAGGACGCCTTCATCTGCTTCCCTCTAAGTTAGGAAACACAGTCACTATTTGCTTTTGAATGGGTCTCACCTTCAAGCCCACTGGTTGGTCAAATAACCTGGACAGTCTTGCCACAGGGATTTAGAGACAGTCCTTACTTGTTTGGGGCTGCACTTATCAAAGACCTCCATGATATCTCCTTGCCTCAAGGGATTATAATTTGATCTGTGGATGATATCTTAATCTGCAGTCCCACAAAAGAAATGTCTGATAGCAATTCTATAGCTTTACTTAATTTCTTGGCAGACAGAGGGTATCATATCTCTCCTAAAAAAGCACAAGTATGTAGACAACAAGTACATTTGGGATAGGAACTAACACCAGGACACCATAAGCTGTCTACTGACAGGAAAAAGGAATATTAAATCTTGGGCCTCCAGCTACAAAGAAACAACCTCATACTTCCTTAAGTATGGCAAGCTTTTGCCGCCTATGGATTCCTGGATTTGGGCTCTTAGCCAAGTCATTATACGTCTCAATTAAAGGCCCTTACAAAGAACCTTTGCTCTGGAAAAGCCCAGCACACAGGTTTTCAAACATTAAAAACTAAACTTTCATCAGCCATGGCTTTGGCTTTACCAAATTTAGAAAAACCTTTCACTTTATATGTAGCAGAAACACAGGGACAAGCTTTGGGAATTCTTACCCAAAAGTTAGGAAATGAGACAAGGCCGGTGGGCTATTTTTTAAAGTCACTTGATAATGTAACTCAAGGGTGGCTGGCTTGTCTTTGAGCAGTGGCTGCCATAGCCTTCCTGGTAGAAGAGGCTTCAAAACTTAATATGGGGCAATCCTTAACAGTAATGACTCCACATCAAGTTCAAAGTGTCTTAGAGACTAAAGGCCACCAATGGATGATGGGAGGCTGACTTACTAGATACCAGGCTATACTTTTAGACACACCTGAAATAATACTTAAAACCTGTCAAACTTCAAACTCAGCTACCCTTATGCCTGGACTTGACCATGATACTTCTACATTAGAACATAATTGCTCAGAAATTACTGACCTTGTTTATTCTAGCAGACCAGGTTTAAAAGATTCCCCTATTGGGGCACCTGGGTGGCTCAGTCAGTTAAGCATCTGACTCTTGATTTTGGCACAGGTCATGATCTGAGGGTTGTGAGATCAAGCCCCGAATTGGGCTCCACACTGGGTATGGAGCCTGCTTAAGATTATCCCTCTCCCTTTGCCCCCCACCTTCTCTCTCCCTCTCAAATAAATAAATAAATAAAATAAAAGATTCCCCTATTGAAAATGCAAATGACAATTGGCTTGCTGATGGCAGTAGCTTCCTGGATAAGGGAGAAAGAAAAGTCAGATATGCTATAATTAATTAAGACTATTGAGGCAAAAGCCCTTCTAATAAATACTTCTGCTCAAAAGGCTGAATTAATAGCACTTATCCGTGCTCTTCAATTGGTAAAAGGCTCAAAAATTAATATCTATACTGACTCCAAATATGCATTCCTGGTACTACACACCCATAGGGCAATTTGGAAAGAAAAGGGATTATAATCAAGCCACAACTCCCTAATCAAATATGGGCCTAAAATAATTAGTCTCCTTGAGTCAGTACACTTGCTTAAGGAGGTAGCTGTAATCAGAGGATATCAAAAGGACATGACTTTAGAATCTAAAGGAAATAATCTGGCAGACCGTGCAGCCAAACAGGAAGCACAGAATAAACAAATATTAAATCTTACACCAGTCTAAATTCCAATAAAGTCCATAACTCCATTCTATTCAGACCAAGAAATTCACATAGCCTAGGAGTGAGGATATTTTAAAAATAAACAGGACTGGCTTGTTAATGACAAGAGAAAAATCTTTACACCCCAAATTAACCAATGGAAGGTAATACAGGGTTTACACCAGGCTACTCATTTGGGCAAAAGGCCTTAGAACATTTAATTCAAATATTTACATATATATATATATATACACATACATACATATATATGTATACATATATATGTGTGTATGTGTATATATATATATTTAGTTTAATATATTTGATGGAGTAAATTCAATAGCTACAATAAAATAGATCTGAGGATCCTGTAGTTGGTGCATAAGTAAATCCGGAAGGTGCAGCCTGCCTTCCTCCACTTTTAAAACGAGTCCTAAGGCGTGAAACATATACAGAAGAGGACTGACAGCTTCATTTCACACAGATGCCTCCTTGCAAAGTCTATAAATTCCTACTAGCGTTGGTTGATACTTCACTGGATGAATCGAGGCCTTTCCTTGTAAAACGGAAAAAGCCATGGAAGTAACCAAAGTTTTGTTATGAGAAATTGTTCCCAGGTTTGCCTCCACAATCGCTTCAAAGTGACAATGGCTCTTCTTTCACTGTACAAATAACTCAACAAATAGCACAGACTTTGAAAATTAAGTATTTTCTACATTCAGCCTGGCATCCACAATTATCTGGAAAGGCAAAGAAAGCTAATCATATTTTAAAATGATACCTTACTAAACTTAGTCTAGAGACCCAGGTAATTCGGTTACTCTCTCACCAAAAGGACTTCTCTGAATGAGCACTGCTTCCAAAACAACCTCTAGGATCCAGCGCTTTTGAGTTACTAGATGGAAACCCATTTCTTACACTGAATCTATTATTAGATGAAGATTATTATGCTCTATTAAATTATTCACTTGAGGGTCATTTAATGCATAAGTCACTTAATGAATACACTGATCAACTATAACTGGGAGTCTACCCCATGTAAGTCCTGGAGACATGGTTTATTTTAAAAAACTGGAAATCAAATATGGTGGGGGACTTAAATCCAAAATGGAAAGGTCTATATCAGGTCATATTATGTACTCCCACTGCAGTGAAATTAGAGGGGCATTCTTCCTGGACTTGTATATCTAGAATAAAACCTGTACCTCCTTCACAGGAAACCCATGACCAAACCGAAGTGTCTTCTTACTCCTGTGAACCTGTAGAAGATCTCAAGCTCCTCTTCAAATGACAATGAAGGTTGTATATTTTCTTTTTGTTCTCTGTTCACCTATCTTAACTGACAATTCCTTCTTACAATGGGCACATTACGCTGAACTTAAAAATCAAACAGCTTGCTTGATATGTGGAATTTTGTCCATGTCAAGTACATCTGGGTTTCCCCTTTACAAGGTACTAATTGGCACTCTATATACTTATATTTCAGAAATAATATATAATGATATCCTGTTTTGTGATAAATCTATCACTAACCAGAATGTTTCTTCTTGGCCCATGAGCAATATGACATGGAATTTACCAGGACATAACCAGACTTTTTCATACCCTCAAACTATTAAAATATTAACTGACTTTATAAACCCATAAACTGATGCCCACTAACGAATGCCTAAGTTACAAAACCCTACTTGTCGCTATACTGAGGAGGGTATATATCCCATTTGGGATACATATTTATGGCTCACACCCACAACTGGACAGCTCAGTCAAAAGGCACTTTTATGCTGGGAACAAAGAAATCATACATATGATACCCAGGCAAATAGCACACAACCTCTAGGATGGCTATCATAAGGAACAGGTTCTCAAACCATTGTATTCCAAGGCTACTGACTGGTTTGCTACTGACTGCATAAGGCAACCTAGAATCAGATGGCTACCTCCAAACGGAACCACTGGTTATGTGGAGCTAATCTATTGCCCTGGCTTCCTCCAGGGTGGATATGTCATTGAGCCTTAGGTTTTGCCTGGAGTCATGGGTGCATTACTAATTATCACTACCCCAGCTAATCCTCCCAATTTAAAACAAAGACAGGCACCATCTGTCTTTCATTAGTATGATCATTTAGCATCCATCTTCATTCTGTCTGTAGGATTAGAAACCATCATTTGGCATGTGGATGCCCTTAATAAATACATCATAAAGTCACTCAATGATTCACAAACCAGCATCTCTTTACTCAATACTGAAGTCACACAAATGCATAAAGCAGTTCTACAAAAGAGAATGGCTTCAGATGTTCTAACCGCAGCACGAGGAGGTACATGTGCCATTATCAAAACAGAATGCGGGCGCCTGGGTGGCTCAGTGGGTTAAAGCCTCTGCCTTCGGCTCAGGTCATGATCTCAGGGTCCTGGGATCGAGGCCCGCATCGGGCTCTCTGCTCCGCGGGGAGCCTGCTTCCTCCTCTCTCTCTGCCTACTTGTAATCTCTCTCTGTCAAATAAATTAATAAAAAAAAAAAAAACCAGAATGCTATGTATACTTCCCGGTTTATCATAAAAATGTCACAGGGCTACTAAAAGATATGAATACTCAATTAGGCTTTATAAGATCCTTCTCTTTTCTCTTAATGACTGGTTAGGTTCCCGGCTTAGGGGAGGACTATGGTCAACTATTAAGGGTCTCTTTGCTGGATTTCTCGTTCTTACAGCCATCTTAATTCCAATATGCTGTCTTCTTCAATCATTTTTTTTGGAGTCTTGGTGCCAAGACTCCACCACTACAATAAATACACATCAACAGATGATCCTTTCTACTCAAGGAGATTCACATATGTTGTCTACCTTAGATTCGGCTACCTCTGCCTTTTTTAACTCTTAAATCTCTAACTGACCAATGTTGACCCATAGGTAGGGAAAACTCTTTAGCAGGAAGAAGTTACAGAAGATAAGACCTTCCGCCCTCAGCAACTTTAAAGATTTAAGGGTCAAAATGGTTCAGTGGGGGGAAATGATTAGGAGAACAAAGGCAAGAAAAATGTAGTTTAAATTAAATCTCCTTACAGCATACAGCCCACTGATACCTGAGACATGCAGAGTGTGACATTCCTCAAAGAGTTCACGGCTGCCTTAATGCCTTCTGTTTACATTTCTTTAAAGACTAAAAGTAACCTTCTCTTGACAATAGCTACATTTTCAAGATCCTGTAAGACCCTGCTTTCAGCATGCAAAAATTCCTTAGAAACCTACGTTATCTCTACCTCCCATCTCTCCCCAAAACTTAAAATATATAATCAGTCACCCCTCACACTTACAGGTGCAGCTCTTTCTGCCCACGGGTCCTATCCCCATGCTATAATAAAACCACCTTTTTGCAGCAAAAACGTCTCAAGAATTCTTTCTTAGCCATTTGCTCAAGAGCCCAACTTCAGATCACATCAATTTCATCAATGGATACTATGTATTAAGTGGTGAAGTGTCAAGCATTCACAAAGAGCTTTTCGTGAGTTATTTAATATTCTTAATAAACCTAAGGGGTAGAAATTCTAAAGAAGAAGAAATAAGTTTAAAGATTTTTATTTGCCTAGTACCATGTAGCTAATTGTCAGAGCTAGAATTTTAACACATATCTCTCTGATGTCCCAAATGGAAACTTGACTGCTACATTCTACCATTGCCCGTAACTCCCACACAGCATTGGAAATCATTTCTTTTATCCTGGGTTACCTGGAGGCAAATATAAGATCCAAATGTTTATAAACAGATGTATTTCTGTGAACTTAGGGGCTTTTACTCTATTTCTCAACAAGTATGTCTGGGAAGATGGGTCAGTTTCTAAATATGGATTATAACTGATACATTACATTTTATTCAATATTTTTATACTGAAACAGTTGTCTATGGAACGCAAGTGGTCCCCAAACCAACAAGTAAGGTGCTGCCATCTTGTGGCATTTTTTTGTAAGGCCAGACATGTAATCCAACAGGGAGGAGAGCCCAAAAAGCAAAATTCTAATTCTGCCTGCCACTTTGCACTTTTGTTGTCTTCCTAACTGTAACATCATTTTGTTTCTCCAAATATAATATTAGGAGTTAGTGAATACCACAACATAAGAAAATAGGTAATAACTGAAGATAAAATAATAAAGTTGCCCTTCCTACTATTTACTAGCAGTGTAACACCTTGTTACAATTAAATTTCTGGGCCTGAAATTTTCTTATCTATAAGATGGGGACGGGTGCCTGGGTGGCTCAGTGGGTTAAAGCCTCTGCTTTCAGCTCAGGTCATGATCTCAGCGTCCTGGGATTGAGGCCCACATCGGGCTCCCTGCTCAGCGGGGAGCCTGCTTCCTCCTCTCTCTCTGCCTGCCTCTCTGCCTACTTGTGATCTCTCTCTCTCTGTCAAATAAATAAATAAAATCTTTTAAAAAAAATTAAAAAATAAAAAAAATAAGATGGGGACAATGACACCCATCTCATACTGTTGCTTTAAAACCAAATTAAAATATATATGTAAAGATCTGGCAAATTGTGGGCATTTGATAGGTATTGATTGGTTCCTTATTCCCTTCCCTTCTTTCCTGATCCTTTTCCTTTCCTCTATTTCTGACCTCTTCCCACTAAAGATATCCTAGCCTTCTGCTTTCTACCCACTTCCCTAAGTATTTTCCCCATTATTGTTTCCTGACTTCACCCTATCCCCACCCCCTCACACACACAGAAAGGGGGTGTCCACATTTACACACCTGGACACTTACCTTGGTAAGGCAAGGCTTGGTAAGCCTCTCTACATTATCCTATATGGCTACCACTCCACCATTTATGCTGTTGTGGGTATAGCAGTGCAAAAGCCCCTCCTACTGTGTTTCACTGAGCAGTTTTCCCATTACTAACAGCATTCATTCTATGATCCTGTCAGAGTCTGGTCCTCTCATATTCTGCTTATCCCTCATCCCTGATCCTTTCATCCCTACCCTAGGGACCTGACACTCACACTGCAGCTCCTCTGACCTATTACCCACCCCCCTCCTGCCTTACTCACTTTGCCCTGCCCTCTGGTCTCCTTTTGCTCCTCCCTTTGTCTGAAAGTCTTGCCCAGAAAACCACATAGTTTGCTCTCCTATTTCTACAACTTTCTCAAATACCACCTTTTGAGAAAAGGCTGCCTTCACATTCTTTATAACTATATAAAATAACACAAACACACAAAACCCCAGGAACTGTTCATCCCCTTTACCCTGCTTAGTTTTAATTTGTAATGTCTCTTTCCACTCATCACGTTGCACTAGAGCAAAGGTGAAGGAGCTGGTAGCTTCTTAAAGCGTTCTCATGTAGGAGGGTAAGGTTCACTTGGTGGGGCACTGGGTCCTTCGCAGTGGACTGTTCCAGGAAGCATTAATTAAGTATGTTAGCTAGAGATAACACATTAAGATAAAGCTGTGGAAACTTACTTTTCATTCTTGCTGCTCTTACTCCTCAGTTCTTAGTCTCTATCTTCACCTTCACATATCTTTGGATTTCTGCTTCTTCTCGTTTCATCTAATTTTGGTGTTTATCATTTAGGGTAGGAATTCTAAACCCAGAGTTCATGGAAAGTCTTCAAAAGACCCAGGAACAACTTAAAATTATTGGCAAGATTTGGGGGTTATGTTTGTTTTCTGGGGCAAGGGTCTATGACATTGATCAAATCCAAGGAATCTATGACTTCCCCCACCTAAAAGATAAAAAAAACACAGTTTTAGGGAAGACAGCTCAATACTCCCCTATTTTAATGTGCATAATCTTTAAACATTTTTTTATATCACCCTGTCTTTCTCAATAGCTTAAGCACCAAGAGTAAAGGGATAGTATTTATTCACTGCTATGTTACAGTGCCTAGTGTACTGGCTGGCCCCTAATTCTCAATAAATACTTGTTGAATGAATGAAGACTGCATGGTGATAAAGCCCTATTAGTCATTCTGTTCATAATCTTCATTGAAAAAGTCTTGTTCTGGGGTTAAGGTCTGTCTTGATTGATTCAGTTAGATTTTGTTCACATCTAGAGATAAGGGAAGAATTATCCTATTAAAAATGCAAATATCACTTTTAAATCCCACTTTTAACAAATAAAAGCCAGTCATAATACACACTATAAGAGAAGTTGAGTAAAGATGAAATAGCCGGTTGAGCCCCCAGAAAGGGAACAGTAAATAGGAAGTTAGGTAGAATGAAATTCAGAAAGAGGTACTACATAACTAGAATTCAAAGAGTTGATAATCCTGGTAAGAATCAGGTTTGTCCAGTTAAATTCAAAAGCAGAAATTTAGGCATATGTTCAAACCACCAGTCCCATCATTAAAGACAAAAGGAAGTTGAAAAACCGGTTGGTTGAGGTGTATATTTCTAACAGATTAGGTATAATGAAAGGTATTTCTGGCACCTGTGTACTAACTTAGTTTTAACCTATACATTTAAAAAAATACGCTCTTTGAATCGGGTCATTAAATTACATTTGCGGTGAGTGTGTGTGCATATTTCATATATTTTTATATTTTATATTTAACAGATTTTAAAGAGGTTCATGGATACCTTAGCAATAAAACCTCGTACTCTGTAGACCTCCTGTTTTTCAGACAACAGCATCCTTCATATAAAGGACCGCCACAACAGTTGCAAAACAGTAATTCTTTGGCTCTGCTTCCATTCATTCTGCAGGAAAGTCAAACTTCCTTATTTTTTCATAAATGGTTTTGTGAAGCCCCAAGGACACTTGCAAAATAGTTGTCTTCACCACCATTTTCTTCCTGCCTGCTCTAGCTCTGCCTCTCAGTAGAAACCCCTCTGTTTTGTTGGGGCTTAAAGGGCAGATGGGCTTCTTCTTTTTTCCATTAGCCACCATATAGTATATCATTAGTTTTTGATGTAGTGTTCAATGATTCATTAGTTGCATATAACACCCAGTGCTCTTCACATGCCCTCCTTAATACCCATCACCCTGTTACCCCATCCCCCCACCCCCTCCCTTCTGTAACCCTGTTTGTTTCCCCAGAGTCCGGAGTCTCTCATGGTTTGTCTCCCTCTCTGATTTCTTCTCATTCAGTTTTCTCTCCCTTCCCCTAGAGTTCTCTGCACTATTCTTTATATTCCACATGGATAGGCTTCTGATAGCTGCCCAAAGCACTCAGCAGTTGCTGGTGCCCACAGGTGCCTGCCCCACCACCACACCAACTCTTGTTGATGTGGGAAACAAAAGCAGAAGAAAAATTATTAAATTTCCGTACTACCTACAGACCACTGACAAGTCCCTAAAACAGGCAGAGTGACATTCCTCTGGGGACTCAAATGCCTCGATGTTAATACTTTGCTAAGGGCAAAAGGCAATCCTAGCCTAATCCCTTCACCCCCAGGATCCTATAAGTCTACTTTAACATATAGAAATTCCTTTGGAATTTTCCTTTATCTCTATCTAACCCACCCCCCAAGATATGTGTTGACAATCATCCCCCAAGCATATGGCCCACCGATATACATCTGAAGGGTCTCGTGACTAAGGTTTTACTGACGGTAATAAAGGACCTTTTCCCAACAAGAGCTAGTCCCCTCAAGGTTCTGGAAACCTTGGTTCCAAAAATTCCTTAAGAGACTTAAGCTATTCCTAATCCCCTCCCAACTCGAAAGTATATAATGGGTTACTCCTCATGACCTCAGTGCAGCTCTTTCTGCCCACAGGTCCTGACCCTGTGCTTTAATAGAATCACCTTTTGCTCCAAAGACCTCAAGAATTCTTTCTTAGCCCTTGGCTTTGAACCCTAATGTTTTTCGTACAGCATTGTTATTGCTACAGTCACCAGTGCCAACTCGGGCTCTACTGAAACCACCTGGTGTTTCATTCTACTAATAAATAAATAAATAAATAAATAAATAAATAAATAAATAAAACAGCAACCCTTATTCTATGTATGTGATATTTTATTTTTAGTAAGCTTTTTACTTTAGTTATAGATTAATAAACAAAAATAGGGGCACCTGGCTGGCTCAGTCGACTAAGCATCTGCCTTTGGCTCAGGTCATGATCCCAGGCTTCTGGGATGGAGCCCCGCATTGGGCTCCCTGCTCAGCAGGAAGTCTGCTTCTCCCTCTCCCTCTGTGCCCCTCCCCCACTGCTCTCGTGCTCTCTCTCTCTCTCAAATAACAAATAATATCTTATTTTTTAAGTTATAGATTTATAGAAAAGTTGCATAGTTCAGAGAGTTCCTACATGCCCCGCATTAACATCTTACATTACTATGAAACATGTCATTAACATCGACATTAACATCTTACATTACTATGAAACATGTCATAATTAATGCATGAATATTAGTATATTACTATTTTATTCAATATCCCTAATTTTTATCTAAGGTCCTCTAGCTATCCAAAGATCCCATCCAAGACACTACATTTATTATTTTTTAAGTGCATTTACTTAAGTAATCTCTTAACCACAAACCCTAGATCAAGAGTCACATGCTTCTCCAACTGAGCCTGCCAGGCACCATAAGACACAACATTACATTTAGTCATCATATGTCCCTGGGCTCCTCTTGGCTATGAGTTTCTCAGACTTCCTTTTTTATGACTTTGGCAATTTTGAGGAGTATCAGTAGCAACATTCTGTAGAATGTCCCTAAGTTGGGATTTCTGTTTTTCTCATGATTATATTGGGGCTAAAACCACAGAAGTGCCATTCTCATTACATCCTATTAAGGGTATACACACTGTCAACATGACATCACTGTTGAAATTAACTTTAATCATCTAGCTAAAGTAGTGTTTGTCAGGATTCTCCACTGCAAACTTTCTCTTTCTCATCTTCCCCCTACCACACCTTTCCATAATACTCTCTTTGAAAGAGGTCAATATGCATAATCCACACTTAACAAAGGGCTGTGCTCTGCCTCCTTATTCAATTATTTACATATAGAAGTATGGCTTCATGGATATTTACTTCATACTTTGAGTTATAACCCAATGCTACTCTATCTTGTTTTTCAAATTGTCTAATTTTGGCCAGCTCTCAGTTGTCTCCTGTGTCCCTTTGACATACCTCCAACTTTTATTATTATTTATTTTTAAATTTTAGGCCTTTCTTACTTCCTGGCATTGCAAGATGTTCCAGGCTTGTTCTCTGTTTCCTGCCACAGTCCTTGAATCAGCCTTTTCTCCAAGGAGCCCTGGTTCCCTTTATTAGAGAATGTAATTAGAAACCATGATCTGGACACTAGGTGAGCTCACTGCTACTGGAGTGTCCTACCTTCTAGGCCCTCCTAGCTGACAGAGTCATTAATTTGTTGGAAAGCCAAGTCATTTGTTCTGTAGAATGTCCCACCTTCTGAATTTGGCTGGTTGCTTTTACATGGTGTCATTTAACTTGTTCCTCTATTCCCTGCATTTCCTGTAAACTAACAGTTACATTTAAATGTTTGATTAGTGGGGTACTTGGGTGGCTCAGTTGCATAAACATCTGCCTTTGGCATAGGTCATGAGCCCAGGATCCTGGGATTCAGCCCTGTGTATGGTCCCCGCTCAGTGGGGAGCCTGCTTCTTCCTCTGCCCCTCCCCAACTGTGCTCTCTCTCAAATAAATATTTTTTTAAAAAATAAACTTTTGATGAGACTTAGCTTATTTTTTCCTTAGGCAAAATACTGCATAAGTGGTGCTCTGTACTTGAGGCACATAATGTATAGCTGTTATACTTTGGGTGATGTTAAAAATGGTTGATCAGTAGGTTTATAAATTTACCATCAGTCTTCCATGTTTTTACATCCATTAATTATTTATTAAAATTCGTTAGGGTTTGCAAATTGGTGATTTTCTAAAGTCATCATTCTTCTGCTTTAGTCAACTGAATTTCCTCTGTAAAGAAGAATTTTCCCTTAGTAACTATTTGGTCACTCTAAAATAAGTTTGTATTTTTTCCTGGCCAGAATGACTCTGTAATGCCTAGAAGCAAAGTGGTTAAAATTGGACCAAAGTTGCAGGAGAAGCCAGACTCTTATGTTCTCAACCTGTGTAAGAATCATTCCTTCCTCATGAAGACACTGGTCTTGAGAACTGGACTTTTGAGATCTGGGTTTGCAAAATGCAGCTCTGTTACCCCTATCAACAAACATTTTTGCGGAAAGAATTAGGAGATTAATTAGGGATTTCCTGTTTCTGAAAATAGAGACTGATTTATGTGATGTGAAATACTCAATTAAAAGTAATTGGGTTTACTCTGCTCTTGTTCTCTAATGGAAACAACGTCCAAAGTCTCTTTAATATATATTAAAATCTCTAATCGTACTGTAAGAAAAGTAAAATAAAATAAAATTTCTAATCAAAGTCCAAAAGACTTTTCTATATAGCTCTTGTTAAAGTGAATTATCAGCAGAGCAGTAAATGAAATATATTCACATTAAGTCTCAAGTGACTTTTAGTAAAGAGGAAAAAATGAAAGGGTTACACTCACAGACTGATTTAAAAACAACCTCTTTAGACAGCGGAGACTAGAAAGTAGTTTTAATTTACTCTAAATTTCTGGTCAGGCACCAATACAGGGAAGCGGAAAGGGCTTCATTTCTGTACATAGTTTGTGAGTTTTGTACAAGTATTTATTTTTTAATTCAGAGAATGTCTATTGGCACCACAAAAAATTTGGAGTTATAAAGAGAACTTTCATTAGTTATAAAAGGGCAATTGAGATTGGGGAGGAAAGCTGAAGAGAATCAACAAGAACACCTGCCAAATGCTCTATAGCTCAAGGCTTGAGCTAATGATTCCCCTCATTTTTGTTCTCTCCAGCCCGAAGAAATGTGGACTTTTGGTCAACACCGCCCAGTGGAGGCAAAACTGAGGTGGGAGAGGGCTGAGGCATTTGAGCTCTCCCCATCCCCCAACACTAAACCCCGACACCCTGGGCATTAGGCAAAACCAGGCTGGCTGCAAAGTCTGAGAAATCCCTGATATTCTCTCCCAGCTCGCCCACAGTGGGCAGCCCCAGAGAGGCGATATGTTGGGGAGCGGGCTGCGGAAGAGCCATGGTCTCTGGCATCATCAGACTTAAAGCTAGCACTTACTGAACACTTTTTACGTGCCTGGCTCTCTGTGCTAGTGTTTTCATGCTTTTAAAAACAAATCGATTTAGGTGGGGCGTACGACCCACAACTCTGTGAGGTAGGCGAAGAAAACTAAGCTCAGGAAACCCAGTTGCATGCCCTTGTTCACACAGGTCAAACCCCGGTCTGTTCGACTCCAAAGTCTACTCCCTTTAACCACCCCTGGCCTCTGCGCCCCACCTCCGTCACATCCCATCGTCTCAGTCGCCCCATTAATAAAAACGAGGCGGTTGACAGAGATTATCTCTAGGAGTGTTTACAGCCGGACGGTTTTACCATTTTTAGGAGGGGGGCTAGAAAAACCTTTATGGTCTTCCCTTCCAAGCAAGTGTCAAGTTGCTGCGGACGCCCACTTTTCCATTAGGCGCCGGGCCGGGGTCCCGGTCGAGCCGTTCGCAAGGGCTCACGGGTCTCCGCGCGCATGCGCAATGGCCCGGGCGCGCGGCGTCCCTCCGCGCCCGCTCGGACGGGGGCCGGTTTCCAGTCCCTGAGCGAGGCGGCGGGGGTGTGTGCGTGTCTGAACCCCGCGGACGGTTGGCCCTTTAGCCGGTGCCCTAACAGAGCTTCCCTTGCCGCCCTTCCCCTACTCTCCTCCCCGCTCTGGTCCCAACACCCTAGCTCCGAGTGGGGGGTGCGGGGTGGAGGAGAGGCGTACTCCAGCGTGACGCCCAGGGGCCTCCAACTCGCCCGGAGTCGGTCCGCCCCCGGGGCGTGAGGAGGGGGCGGGGCTGCAGACTTGGACTTGGGACTCCTGCCCCGACGCTGCCTCTGCTAGAGCCAGGCGGGCAGTCTACTCTGGTCAGGAGCGAGCCATGACGGCGCTGCGGGGCTTCTGGCCCGAGGTGCAGGACACCTGCACCTCACTGGGGCTGATGCTGTTGCTCGTGCTGTTCATGGGGCTGGCCCGCGTGGTCACCCGGCAGCCGCTGCACAGGTTCATGATGGCCCACACCTTCGTCTTGGAGTTTCTGGCCACCTTCCAGCTCTGCTGCTGCACCCATGAGCTGCAACTGCTGAGCGAGCAGGAGCCCGCGCACCCAACCTGGCCGCTGACTCTAATCTATTTCTTCTCGTTGGTGCATGGCCTGACTCTGGTGGGCACCTCTAGCAACCCGTGCGGCGTGATGATGCAGATGTTGCTGGGGGGAATGTCCCCCGAGACGGGTGCGATTAGGCTGTTGGCTCAGCTGATTGGTGCCCTGTGCAGCAGGTACTGCATAAGCGCCTTGTGGAGCCTGGGGCTGACCAAGTATCACCTCAACGAGAGGACCTTCGCTTGCAGGAATCCTATTCAAGTCGACTTACCCAAAGCGGTCATCACAGAGGCCATCTGCTCCTTTATCTTCCACAGCGCTTTGTTGCACTTCCAGGAGATCCGAACCAAGCTTCGTATCCACCTGCTGGCAGCACTCATCACCTTTTTGGTCTACGCAGGTTTGTTATTCCCACAAAACACTTGGCCATATCCGGAGCCTCTATGACCTGAGGCGCTCAGTTCTTTACCAAGATATATTTGAAACCTCTCCACCTCTGCGATGTCAATATTGGTATCCCCATTATTCTAATCATTTTTTAAAGATTTATTTATTTATTTGACAGAGAGAGAGAGAGAGAGAGATCACAAGCAGGCAGAGAGGCAGGCAGAGAGAGAGAGGAGGAAGCGGGCTCCCTGGATGCGGGGCTCGATTCCAGGACCCTGAGATCATGACCTGAGCCGAAGGCAGAGGCTTTAACTCACTGAGCCACCCAGGAGCCCCTATTCTAATCATTTTGCAGCCTGTTCTTTACCAATAGGGCAGACATATAGATCCTCCATTCAGTGCTTTTTTGAACCCCAGCAACAGGAGCCATTTCTGTGCTGAAACTGAGATCTCGTGAAGTATTGCCAAAGTTTCAAATATCCTACAAAGGGATTGTTTTAATGGTAGAGAGGAAAGATAACTTATCAGCTACCTCTTTCCTCTTGCCAACCTGACACTCTGACTGAAAAATGATCATGGGTTTAAAAAGTGCCTTTCAATTTAAAGCACAGGCAACATGATTGGTTAATAGTAAGAGTGAGGAGTAGAAATTTGGTAGTCCTGTTTCTTAGTTCTTTTTCTACAAAATTAAAGTCATTTATATCCTTAATAATTCATCTTGAGTTATAAATGAACTTTTAAGTGGCCTATCACAGAAGATGTATTTTAAAATTAAAACTTGCTTGAAATTAAAGATGCTCAAAAAAATAACTCGAGAAATCTAATGATTTCTTGCGAACCACTTTACTGGATCTCAGATGCAGTGGATACCCTGGATATCCTAAAGGGGACAAGGAAATCCAAAAAACCAAAAGTGTAATGATGAAATGTGCCATTTTTTTAAAAGATTTTTTATTTATTTATTTGACAGAGAGAGAGAGATTACAAGTAGGCAGAGAGGCAGGCAAAGAAACAGGGAGAGGAGGAAGCAGGCTCCCTGCTGAGCAGAGAGCCGGATGCGGGCCTCGATCCCACGACGCTGAGATCATGACCTGAGCCGAAAGCAGAGGCTTTAACCCACTGAGCCACCCAGGCGCCCGAAATGTGCCATTTTAAATGATTGCAACGAAGTAGCTTCATTGGGACTATATAAAATGTTTTTTTTTTAAAGATTTTATTTATTTACTTGTCAGAGACACAATGAGAGAGGGAACACAAGCAGAGGGAGTGGGAGAGGGAGAAGCAGGCTTCCCGCCGAGCAGAGTCCGATGCGGGGCTCTATCCTAGGACCTTGGGATCATGACCTGACCCGAAGGCAGATGCTTAACGACTGAGCCACCCAGGCGCCCCTATAAAATGTTTTAGAGGCAGGAATCTAATAAAAGGAAATTAGTAGTAAAAGTCTATCTTCTGCCCACTGAAAGTGAAACTCTAAGTAGAAGCAAACCTCAAAATAAAGGCTTCTAACCATTTGCTTGACTTCCCAGGACAAATATGAAAGACTTTCTAATCCATCTTCCATCCATTAGATCTATTACTATTCTTTGTGTAGACACAGATGGAAATAAAGGTTAGAAAAGAGAGGGAAGGATTTATGTATATTCGAGGGGTTGGTGAATAGTTACTTATTTATTAAAATTTTAGATTTGGGCTAAGGCAGAAACATGCCCCATATAGGAAGATAATCAGCCCTTACAAAAAGTTATGTACTTTTAAAATTAATGGTGTATTTTAAAGTTTCCCAGGTAATTCCAGTATGAAACCAGAGTTGAGAACCACTGCTCTCATCCAGACTTGTAGTAGCCAATTCAGAAGACACTAGATACATGTGGTTTTTCAGACTTGAATTAATTAAAATTAAATACTTGGTTCCTCAGCTGCAATAGCTGTATTTCAAGTGGTCAGTAGCCACGTGGCTGGTGGGTGCAGTATTGGACAGCGCTGGAGACTGTTTGCTGGGGCAGAACCTAATAGACAATTGTGGATTACTACTGTTACAGAAATTGGTAATCTGTTATGATCTTCTTTTTCTATTAATATAAGGGAGATAAGAGTATTCATTGAGCAATATACTAATAAGCACATAGGAAATTTATATGAGTTATCTTAGTTAATCCTTAGAAAAACTCCCTAATGAATACATTTTAAGTAAAGTGAGGCTCACAAAAATGAAATGACTTGTCCAAGGTCACATAGCTAGAATGTGCTAGAATCATGGTTCAAACTGACACTAAAGCTTATTCTCATTTCGTTATCAGCATTTCTACACTTCACTCCTCAAAAGTAACAAAAATATGTACATACAATTGAACATTATTCAGCCATAAGGGAATTAAGTTCTGATAAATACTACAACATGGATGAAACTTGCCAGACACAAAGGAACAAATGTTGCAGGACTCCACTTATTAAAAAAAAACCAGAATAGGCAAATTCATAGAGTCAGAAAGTATAATAGAGGTTACCAGGGCCTAGCGGGAAGAGAGGAGTAGGGACTTATTCTTTAGTGGGTACAGAGTACAAAGTTTCTATTTGGGGTGATGGGAAAGTTTTGGAAATTGTGGTGATAGTCGAATATTGTGAATATAATTAATGACACTGAATATACACTTAAAAATGGTTAAAATGGCATGTTTTATGTCATACTGTAATTTTAAAAATTTTCTTTAAGTTGAAAAAGGATTCTTTTGCTGAGTAAGTCTGGCAAACACTGGATTAAACAGATTTTCTAATGTTAAGACTTTACAGAGCCTTTTCTATGCTGCTATATATTGTAAAACCCCAAAAGGAGGATGTGGAACAGTTTTTTAAACTTATGGAATCCTTCTGTCTGAGAGTATGTAACAGAAGAGAACATACTTTGGGTAATGCTACACTAAGCCATAACTCCAAATTATCTTCTGTGGATACGTCATAACTTTAGACCAGAGTTGTTTCAGATAGAATGAACTGTCTTGGGACTGGTCAAGTTTCTGTCATATCAGAGAGAGGTAAGGCTTTTATAGGAAGGATTTAAGAATGGATAGGGGAGGAAAGGCAGGGGAAGGGTCAGTTAAGTCAAGTCTCATTACAAATTACTTTGATAAGTCTTCTTTTTAACTTCTAAGGTACCGTTGGTAGTGATTTGACATGGTTGTGTGCTAGGATGTGATTTATTAACATGTTAGAGCTATAAAACTATTAATGCAGATTTCAAGCAAATCTTAATTTAGGTTTTGGGAGAATTTGGTTCAATGAACAAGGTAAGAGAGAACTGCATTCATTTTTTAAAAAGATTTATTTATTTTAGATTGAGAGTTGGGAGGGGTAGAGGGAGAGGGAGAAACTTTAGCAAATTCTGTGCTGAGCATGGAGCCAATGAGGGGCTCGATCTCAGGACACTGAGATCACAACCTGAACAGAAACCAAGAGTTAGATGTTCAACCGACTGTGCCACCCAGGGGCCCCTACATTCATTTTTAATTACAGTTGACCCTTGAACAATGCAGGGGTTAGGGGCACTTAGCCCTCACACAGTCAAAAGTCCATATATAACTTTTGATTTCCCCAAAAGTTAACTAATAGCCTATTGTTGACTGGAAGTCTTACTGTTAGCAGTTGATTAACACATATTTTATGTGTTGTATGTATTATGTACTGTGTTCTTCCAATAAAGAAAGATAGAGGAAAAAATGTTAAGAAAATCATGAGAAAATACATTTATAGTATTCTGTGGTATTTATCAAAAAAAATCTGCATATAAGTGGACCCATGCATCTCAAACCCATGTTGTTAAAGGGTCAACAGTAGACATTGAAAAAAATCTGTTATTTTATACATCTAAGTAAGTTGTCTTTATTACTGCACCTGTTCATTACCGTTATAGAATTTTTAATTATATGCTTGTTTCCTGATGTCTTCTTCCAACAGACAGTAAGCTTTATGAATACAGAAACTAAAATTATTTTATTCATTATAACATATAACCAGGTCTTAGCATAATGTCACCTGTTACATATCAAATACTCCTATTAATTTTAAAAAATCATGTAGAAAAAAATAATATATATCTGGACGTTTTATATTTTATGTCTAAGGGCTTTCAAAATAAGCCTAATAAATTGTCTGAAGAAATTATAGTATTTTTATTTCATTTCATTATTCCATTCAGGAGTTTTTGGTATCCTTCTGAGTCATGAAGAATATAGGTAGGATTTTTTGTCAACAGAGAAGGGAACTAAGTCCTTACATATGTTTGCTTTTAATATAAGAACTGTATGAAATAGATACTCATTTACAAATGAAAAATCACTTCAAAGGTCCAGAACATGTATTTATTAATGTAGTGGCTAAGTGCACAGGTTTGGAGTTGTACTGTACCCTTAGAAGAGGTACTTAATTTAGGCCTCATTTCCTCATCTTTTTTTTTTTTTTTAAAGATTTTATTTATTTATTTGACACAGAGAGAGAGAGATCACAAGTAGGCAGAGAGGCAGGCAGAGAGAGAGGGGGAAGCAGGCTCCCTGCTGAGCAGAGAGCCCGATATGGGCCTCGATCCCAGGACCCTGAGATCATGACCTGAGCCGAAGGCAGAGGCTTTAACCCACTGAGCCACCCAGGCGCCCTCATTTCCTCATCTTTAAAATGGAGAATAATTCTATCTCTTAAGACTATTATGAGGAATAGAATAATGTATTTCAAGTTCTTATCCTAGTACCTGGCATAAATATTCTAGTCACTGGAAAGGGCTAGCCTCCACTCTAAATTAGTTAATTAACATTCTGGCTTATACATGAATCTTATGATTTTAACTAGTGTCGTTCTGTCCCAAGCAATTTGATTCCCTTTAGGGAGGGGTATTGACTAACAGCATCTAGAATTGCCAGATTTGAAACTTGGACTTTGACACATTCTTTAACTGTGATAATTTCACCAAGTTCCTGCTATCCTGTAAGACTCTTGACAATAGCCAGCTCTGTCTTCCCATTGGTATCTCTTCTTGGACATGTATTATTATGTCTTCTCCTTTTCAGATGTCAATAAATAATATTTTTCAAAGATAGTTTGTTAGTCCTGTGCCTGATGGATGATTCTTTTTAAAGAATTCACTTTTAATTACACAATGCATGAACATACTCTTTTTGTTAAAAATTAAAACACTACCAATGAGACCAAACATGCCTTTTGACTGCCATCCTCTATGCCTGTCCTCTCTCCTTCTCTGCCTAATCTTCCCACCAGGTAGTCCTCTGCACATGGCGTGTGTGTGTGTGTGTGTGTGTGTGTGTGTGTGTCTTTCCAAACTCTATGTGATTTATTATACATATGAGATAAGACCCTATAGAAACTATTGTTTAGGTATGTTCATGTTAACATAAAAGGTATCATACCTTAATTTTGCAGTTTGCTTTTTTTTTAAGTATTTTATTCACTTATTTGTCAGAGAGAGAGAATACTCACAAGCAGAGAGGAGGAACAGAGGCAGAGGGAGAAGCAGACTCCCCGCCGAGCAGAGAGCCTGATGAGGGACTCTATCCCAGGACCCTGGGATCATGACCCAAGCCGAAGGCAGCCACTTAACCAACTGGGCCACGCAGGTGCCCAGCAGTTTGTTTTTCTTTTTCTTTTTCTTTTTTTTAAAGATTTTATTTATTTATTTGACACAGAGAGAGAGAGATCAGATCACAAGTAGGCAGAGAGGCAGGCAGAGAGAGAGGAGGAAGCAGGCTCCCCGCTGAGCAGAGAGCCCGATGTGGGCCTCGATCCCAGGACCCTGAGATCATGACCTGAGCCGAAGGCAGAGGCTTTAACCCACTGAGCCACCCAGGCGCCCAGTTTGTTTTTCTTGATGGTAGTTGTTCAGTGGTATCTTGGAGACCTACCAATATTAATTAGTAAAGAGATTTCTCTCATTATTTCAAAATACTGCATATAATTCCAAATTAATAAGCTTGTTTAATTAAGCTGTCTTCTTATGGACAGTCAGGTTTTTCCCAGTTCTTTGCTACTATAAACAACATTGCATATGTCTACCTGTATACAAGTATCAGTAGTTCTCTACAACAGTGGTTTTCAATAGGAACCCCACCCCACCCTGCCACAGGGGACATTCAGCAATGTGTGGAGACATTTTGGTTGTTAGAGTGTTGGGGGAGATGAATGTGCTGGCATCTAGTGGGTAAGGACCAATGTGCTGCTAAACATCACACAATGTATAGGACAGCCCCCAACAAAGAGCTATCGATATAATCTAAAATGTCAAAGCCAAAGCCACATGTTTTGGGCTTTTTTAAAAAAAAAAAAAAACAACATTTATTTGCAAGAGAGCATGCACATGAGCAGGAGGGGGAGAGGGAGAGAGAATCCCAAGCAGGCTCCACGCTGAATGCAGAGCCTGACATGGGGCTCAATCTCAAGACCCTGAGATCATGATCTGAGCCAAAACCAAGGGTCTGATGCTTAACTGACTATGACACTCAGGAACCCCTTGGACTTTTGTTGATGCAGAACCCACTCCTGATATAAATTTCTGTGTCAGCTATTTTTTTTTCAAATATTTTATCTATTTATTTGAGCAAAAGAGAAAGAGAGCACGAGCAGAAAGAGGGGCAGAGGGAGAAGTAGACTCGCTGCTGAACAGGGAGCCCGACATGGGGCCTGTACCCAGGACCCTGGGATCACGACCTGAGCTAAAGGCAGACACTTAACCAACTGAGCCACTCAGGCACCCCATATATCAGCTAACTATAGCTTAAAATCATAATTTATAGTTTTACATGATTCTCTAAGTCAGATGGGAAATTCCTCTAAGACCGTATAGCTGGACGGTTGGTGGGGCTGGAAAAGCCAAGGTGGCTTCACTCATGTGTCCATTGGCAACTGTCATCTGAGATGCTTCACTTCTCCATGTGGCCTCTTACCTTCCAGCAGCCTAGACCAGCTTACTTACATGGTCAGGACACTGTTCCAAGAGAGGCAAAAAATGGAAGCTGATGGGGTTTTTGAGACCTGAACCTAGAATTCACTCTGTCACTCGTCATGCTCAGAATTGGCATAGCTATCACTTCTGCTGCATTCTATTTGTCAATGCAAGTAAGCCAGTCCACATTCAAGAGGGGAAGGTGGGAGGAGCAGCTTCCACAACATCACACTCAGAAGAATTGGTGACGTGAGGATTAGAAGATAGGGCAAGTGAAGTAGTTTGAATTTTAGGATGGTATAAGACCAACGGATAGTATTCTTAGACCTAATGGAAATAGCAAAGGCCTAATGGGAACACCAAAATAAACTAATTATGAGAGCAGTGGGTCAGTCTATTTTTACTTATACATGCCTAAAAAAGCACAGGTCACTTATATTATCATAGCATATATTACACTGTATTGTAAAGACCTTTGTAAGTCCTTATTTTTTGTCCATGATGTCTACTATATAGGAACTCAGCAATTTTTTTATTGAACTGAAATGACCACCTGCCAACCAAACAATTCTGTTGTTCCTTGGCAGTTACAGGTTTAACATTCCAGGATTGGCTATTCAAGAGTGATTCTGAAGGTCCATGACATGGTATCTTTTATAATTGCTGAGATATGAGTATGAATCACGCTGTGGGGCCTCTGTGGTAGAAAAAACTCTTAGCCATTGAGTGAACTTAGTTCACTGCTCAACACCTTCATTTTGACACAGCTTCAGTATTTGAAGCTTATCAAATATAACATCTCATTAGTGAAATCTGATGAAAGGGTTGCTTAATTTCCAATTTTACTGCATTTTACGAAGACAGCATACTATAGTGGCATATGTCAGAATAAAATTTGTGAAGATCTCAGGATATATCTCTGTGGCTGAGTCAGAGGCCGATGTGTATGCCCAAGCTTCTACACGTTAGAAGTAACAGAAATGTCACTATCTCAGTAATATTCTTAGGGTATGTTTTGAAAAGCTGAGCCACAGATCTGGAACCATTGGAAAGGAAGTCTAGCCTCCTCCACTTTTCCTTACTTGCTTGTGTGGCCAGAACTAAACTGCTAGGCTCCAAGTCAGAGAGAGAACCTGGGTACAGAGCTGGACTGTGAATCCTGAAAAGCAATCAACAGAATTTGTGTTTACCTTTCACACCTATACACAATCACTTTATTTAAAAAATTTTGTAGCCACTTTATTATAGAGACATAATTCATACGCCATTCATAGTCCCTTCTTCAGGGCTCTCTCTGTTGACAAGTAAAAATGGAGCCAATGATAATACTTTGGTCCATTTTACTTTTTTTTTTCAACACGAAGGTATACTTATGCCCAAGAGGATCTTGAGGTATTGCATCTATTTTAAATGTATTTTCATTATTATTTATTCACTTAAATTGATGAATGTTAAGATGGGCAGCCAAATCTCCTGTTTCATAAACTTGTAGGAGCAATAATAGAACAGATTAACTTTCAATATGCATTCTATAATATATAGGAAAAGCACTGGATCAAAACTCAATGTCCTAGCACATTGTAATCTATAATCTATTTTTATATTCTATAATAAGCCAGGTGATTCTGTAAAGGAAGATTATAGCATAAGAATACTTAAATACCTAAAACAAAGTAGTCACAAGAAAATGTAAAATATATGGTTTGGTATCACTGTGCTTAAAATGTATTACAGGAGGAAGTCTAACAGGAGCTGTATTTAATCCAGCTTTGGCACTTTCACTGCATTTCAAGTGTTTTGATGAAGCATTCCTTCGATTTTTTATAGTATATTGGCTTGCTCCTTCTTTAGGTAAGCATATTTTTATTAATATGATTACAAGATTAGGGTATCTTAAAATGATAGGAAATGTCATTGTAACATGTTAATTTCCAAACCCAGAATAGGTACAAAAAAGAAAATGAAAAAGATAGTTAACATACCTGAAATAATTCTTTATTTGTGCAGTATCCTTTAAAACTTTTTTCTTCAAAGAAATAAAGTTATCTACTTAAGGGTAATCAGTTTCAGGTATGACACCACTTTAAGAAACCCTCAGCTATATGGACCAAAAAACTGAGGAGTGATTCCTTCCATTAAAAAAATCTTTCTTACTAAAGGGAATTTTTTCCAAATTTGTGAGTTCCAGATAAAACACTGTTTAGCTCATTTGACTCATTTTGCAAAAGAGCATTTCATGAAACAATGGATAACTGTAACAAGTGTAGTTTAAAAATTATCCACAATTGCATTCCTGTTATTTCTATCTGGATCAGATATATAAAACTTCTCTTACTTATAATATACATTTCTTTTTATAAGTTATCAGCATTTCTTGATTTTGTTTAGCTACCTCTTTTAAGCCTAATTATAAATCATAACTGTAAATGACTATGAGGATGCCTGGCCTTTATTAGTTCATCCTTTTTATCCATTGTTAGCATTTTGTTTCTTGTTGCTCATTTCTCTTTAAATTCTGTTAATTTAAAAAAAATTTTTTTAATTAGGGTACATATAGAAGGGAACATTGGCACAGTATGTTTGAACAGCCAGCACACTTAACTCCTCCCATTCACCTTCCATGCCTTTATTTCACACTTAGTACCTGTTTTGCTCAGTAATATCTGTGGACCTAAACATGAAAAATATCAGAAAAAGTCTATATTTTAAAATGCTAACAGTGGCAGCTATTTTTCAGTTCTAAAGATTGCTAGTGTTTTCTAATAATTTCTTTAAATTTTCTCCTTTCTTGGCTTGTTAAAAAGATGTATTTGTTTGTCAGAGAGAGTGAGAGAGCACAAGCAGGGGGAGCAGCAGGCAGAGGAGGAAGCAGGCTCCCCGCTGAGCAGGAAGCCTGATGAAGGACTCGATCTGGGGACCCTGGGATCATGACTTAAGCCGAAGGCAGATGCTAACTAACTGAGCCGCCCAGGCATCTCTCTATTGTTGATTTTTAAGGAGTTAAAAAAGTCATTGAAGTTCATGAAGTTATAAAGGTCACTAATTGGATAGGTCTACTGACAGTTTTCATATGAATGATTCTCTTAAAATATATTTGCAACCCACATATATTATTAACATATTTGTTACTGTGCTACAACTACAATTTTAACAGTGGCCCATGATACTAAAGAATTATTTCATCCGGGGGCTCTTGGCTGACTCAGAGGAGTGAGCGACTCTTGATCTCAGGATTCATGAGGCTAAGCCCCATGTTGGGTATAGAGATTACTTTAAAAAGAAAACTTAAGGGGTGCTTGGGTGGCTCAGTGGGTTAAGCCTCTGCCTTCAGCTCAGGTCATGATCTCAGGGTCCTGGGATCGAGCCCCACATCAGGCTCTCTGCTCAGTGGAGAGCCTGCTTCCCCCTCTCCCTCTTTGCCTACTTGTGATCTCTCTCTGTCAAATAAATAAATAAAATCTTTAAAAAAATAAAAAAAAACTTAAAGAATTATATCACCCATTACTTGAAATAACACTAAAACATAGGTAGGCCTTTCCAAAAGAATTTTTATTTATTTGTTTGTTCGTTTTAGAGAGCATGCAAGCAAGTAGGGGTAGGGGGGCAGAGGGAGAGAGAATCCTAAGCAGGCTCCATGCCCAACGGAGAGCATGATACGGGGCATAATCTCATGACCCCAAGATCATGACCTGAGCTGACATCAAGAATCTGATGCTTAACTGACTGAGCCACCCAGGTGCACTTCCAAAAGACTTATTAAAAGGAAAAAAAATCAAAATGACATTTTCTGTAAAATGCCCATGACTTTTTTTTTCTTTCTTTTTTTTAAGTAATCTGTACCCTACATGGGGCTCAAACTCACAACCCTGAGATCAAGAGTCACATACTGTATGGACTGAGCCAGCCAGGCACCCCCAGAAAACATTGCTTAAAGTAAAAATTCATGGGGGTGCCTGGCTGTCTCAGTCAGTGGAATGCGACTCTTGATTTCAGGGTTGTAAGTTCAAACCCCATATTGGGTGTAAAGATTACTTTTAAAAAATCTTAATAAAATGTTTTCTAGCCTAAATAACTTAATAACTTCTTCCTGAAAGAACATACTAAGAAAATAGTCTCATGATAGAAAAAAGGGGAGAAATCACTTCTGCTCCTTTTATTTTTTTTTTTTAAGATTTTATTTATTTATTTCACAGAGAGAGAGAGAGAGATCACAAATAGGCAGAGAGGCAGGCAGAGAGAGAGGAGGAAGCAGGCTCCCTGGTGAGCAGACAGCCCGATGCAGGCCTCGATCCCAGGACCCTGAGATCATGACCTGAGCTGAAGGCAGAGGCTTTAACCCACTGAGCCACCCAGGCGCCCTTCTGCTCCTTTTAAAAGTATACAGGTCAGAGAGTAGTTGGGTGAGGAAACAGACTACATTCTGTTCATGTTAATATAGTCCAAATAGGAAGGTGACAGTACTCGTAGCCATTACCAAAACATTTTATGGTACCACTTACCCCAAAAAACTCCAAACACCCAAAGAAAAAAGTATATATGTATTTTGTTTCTTCTATTCAAGGAATCTTTTATAAATGGCATTGGGATTAAACTTGTTAGCAATTATCTCTGGCCCTAATTGACTTGTTGAAAATATACAAAAATTCTATGTTGGCCTAAGGATTTCCTAGCTTTTTCCAAATAGATGTAACTAAAACTTCTTATAGCTCTTGGTTTAAAGAGGCTTGTTCCGACACTTCTTTAAGAGGTTTAGGAATGAAAAGCAATACAAGAATCTAAATAGATATAGATAAAAGACATATGTGAATGGCACTTTTTAGAATATTGAATTCCAGCTTGATATTGGATTTTGTCATTCATTGAAGTTACGTTTCCATTGGCAAAAAAGAAAATGGCATCAAATGAAGTAAGGTTACAAACTATAGGAAGGATGGGAAAAGTAAGAAATTATACTTTTAGGGGTCCCTGGCTGGCTCAGTGGAGCATGTGATTCTTGATCTTGTGGTTGCGAGTTCAAGCCCCATATTGGATGTAGAGATTACTTAAAAATAAAATCTTATGGGGCACCTGGGTGGCTCAGTCAGTTAAGTGTCCAACTCTTTATCTCAGCTCAGGTCTTGATCTTAGAGTTGTGAGTTCAAGGTCTACATTGTGCTCCACCCTGGGCAAGGAGCCTACTTAATAAAGAAAATAAAATCTTAAAGAAATTGTATTTTTACAGGAGTCCTTCAAACAGCTAAATAAATGATGAAGTGTCAAAACAAACAAAACCCTGTTGAAGCTACATTAGGTGATGCCACTGAGTGAGACAGAGAGCCATCCCAAGATATCTTTCCCTTCTTGACCACACAGGAAGCAAACTATTCTTGGAAGACATACTCCCTGTTTTTCTTGTTTCTCTTTATAGCAGAGATAATTATAATTTTTCTAATGGCTGCTACCATCTCTCCAAAATTAATTTAAAATAGTAGGAATGTGACTATAATAATGCATATAGAATTAAATCCCTAGGTGCACCTTAGTGGCTCAGTAAGTTAAGCATCTGCCTTCAGCTCAGGTCATGATCCTAGGGTCCTGGGATCTAGCCCTGCATTGGGCTCCCTGCTCAGTGGGAAAGTCAGGTGCTCCCTCTCCCTCTGCCACTCCCCCTGCTTGTGTTCTCTCTCAAATAAAAAATTTTAAAAAAATAATTCTCTAGTTTACACATTTCATAAAATGAAAATTTGTTTGGAAAACATTTTCAATGTAATGTCTTATTCTCCAGCTCTGACTTTATAAAGAAAATGTCAAATTTTGTGGGTCATTTAACCTATAGGTTGTTTCTGACTTTTTTTTCTTTTTTCATTTAAAGCCTTTGGTTGCAAAACAGACTCATATTTCAAAGGTGTGTTAAGCTATCCCAATCCTAGTCAAATCTTAAGGTTTCCTGTTGTTACCAAACAGGAGTAAAAAAATATCAAATCTGCATGTGACAAAAACTCTTTCTTAATCCAAGTTTAAACTAATTTAGAGCTTTAAGCCTAAATATGTTAAGATAAAAATATTAATTATTGTAGACATCCCTTTCAAGACAGTGATTTGAGCCCTGTGGCTATCTCCTCTAGCCCTATTTCCCTACTGAAAAATTAACCAATAGCCGCATGCTAGATTTATCTGGTGTGACCTCAAAAATAAAGATTTATTAATATAGGACTCTTCTTTTTACATATTTTCTTTAAATAAGATTTTATGTATTCATTTCAGAGAGAGAGAGGGAAAGAGTGGGGGGAGGGGCAGGAGGAGACGGGGAGAGAGACTGTCAAGCAGCCTGCGCCAAGCATGGAGCCCAACATGGGGCGTGATCCCAGGACCATAAGATTTTGACCTAAGCTGAAATCAACAGTCAGATGCTCAACTGACTGAGATAGGCAGGCGCCCCACATATTTTCTATTTAAGATATAAAATTTCAACACTGAAACTTTGTTTTAGACATTTTGCTTGGTACAGCTCTAAAAGCTATTAATAATGTGACTGATAAAAAAAAAAGAGAAGGGAGAAAGCATGTTTGAGCATTCCAAATGAAAACTTGAGAGTGCTTTGTCCCAGTATATACTGTCCCGGTATATACATCTCTGAGGCATAGAGGGACACAGTGTTGCTATTTTAGAGAAGAGCAAAGGGAGACCTAAATCCAGTTTCTGACTCAGCAAGTCAGTAGTGGAACCAGAACTAGAACTCCAGATCTATTTATTCTTTCAATTCACTGTTTAGATCCTTCTGGTTTTACCAGGTATATACTGTTTTTAAGGATTCATGGTTGAGGAAAAATGTGAGAATGTTACATTAAAAAATATCCGTGTGTTTCATGTAGAATTGATGCAGCTAATTCTTTCCAAATCTTTAGGTATATAATCTTCAGTTATAGCCACTGAGTGATTATGAACTTCCTTAGATTGTTTTTGTTTTACTCTATTTTGTCTTTCAGGTATATTGTTGATGATTTTGATGTTCAGCTTTTTCCTTCCATGGCTGTATAACAACCATACAATTAATAAAAAGGAATAACTATTCCAAAAGACTAAGTTACAGGACAGTCAAGCTGGATGTGATAAAGATTTTATCACCTCATACTCAACATACTGGCTGCATTGGACTCATCAGTGTTTTGCTTCCTCTGAGGAAGCTGCCTTGTAGTTGTCATCACTGGAACTTAAAAAAACCAATTACTGTGAAAAGGAGATATCCTGTGTTTCTCAGTTAAGACTTGTTCTTTTCAATGTGTATTAAATGCTGCTAGAAAAGACTCATTAGGGTGACCTCAGTTGGTTGAGCGTCCGACTCTTCATTTTGGCTCACGTCATGATCTCAGGGTCACGAGATCAAGTCCTGTGTTGGGCTCCACGCTCAGCGAGAAGTCTGCTTGGGATTCTCTTTCCCTCTCCCTGTACCCCTCCCCCAGCTCTCTCTCTCTAAATAAAAAAATAAATCTTTTTTAAAAAGACTCATTAAATATACATCTCAAGTGATAATTATTAATTTTGATGAAAAAAAAGAGTACAGGGTGAGAAGGGAAGGGAGGTGATAGTAAGACCAAAGAAAGAGTGTTATCTAATCTCACCTGAATGAACAGGATTATTAGCCAAAGTAGGACCAGTCATGCTTACAGACCCAGAGAGGGTGGATTTCAGCCCTTAGCATCAGCAGTGTCATCTATCAAAAGTAAAGTTGCTTTTGGAAGTAGATTATATATCTACTCATACTCGAGTAGTTTCGTAAGTCTTAAACATAATCAAATATTTTTTCTAAATAGACAATCTCACTAGCTTTACCCAAGTTGTTATTCTTTAATAGAATAAAACAAAGTGCCCATACAAAGTCAAGAGGTAAGCTTTTCCCATTGTCACTTGATCCTAACAGCTACCTTATGTAGCAGGTAGGGCATGTATTTTTTTTTTTAATTTTATTTTTATTCTTTGCCCAAGGGGAACAGGTCTGTGAATCATCAGGCTTACATCTTTCACAGCATTCACCAAAGCACAAACCCTCCCCAATGTCCATAACCCATCCACCCTATCCCTACCCTCCCACCCCCCAGTAACCCTCAGTTTGTTTTGTGAGATTAGGAGTCTCTTATGGTTTGTGTCCTTCCCCATCCCATCTTGTTTCATTATTTTTCCCTCCCTACCCCCCACGAACCCCCACCCTGCCCTCAAGTTCCTCATATCAGAGATCATATAATTGTCTTTCTCTGATTGACTTATTTCGCTCAGCATAATACCCTCCAGTTCCATCCATGTCGTTGCAAATGGCAAGATTTCGTTTCTTTTGATAGCTGCATAGTATTCCATTGTATATATATACCGCATCTTCTTTATCCATTCATCTGTTGATGGGCATCTAGGTTCTTTCCATAGTTTGGCTATTGTGGACATTGCTGCTATAAACATTCGGGTGCACGTTAGGGCATGTATTTTTAATCTCCATTTTACAGATAAGGAAACTAAGTCCAGAGGGGTTTGCTGCCCTGAGGTCAAAAAGAGCCAAATACCATCCTTAGACTTCTATTTCAATATAAAAAATCTTCTCGGTCATCACTATGATTAAAGTAAAATTGAAGGTTTTGAAGCAACATTAAAGATTTTGTAATATTAAAATTTATTTCAGAATTAACTAGTTTTTTGTCTTGTTTTGTTGGGCTTAAGGAGCCTCTAAGTTTTCTTTCATTAGAAGCTTTCTTTTATCATATGAGGGCTACTTTTCATTAAAAGTTCTGGCTATAAATAAAGTTAAGTGTGTTTCTCTTCCAAGGAAATTCCATTATCAGGATTAGAATTAAAAGTAAAAAAATATGGGGTGAGATCAGATCTGTTTGAGTAATAATCAATTAAACAACTGGTAAGTTGCCACGTAATTCAAGTGCTGCTTGGTGATCAGCTTGTGAAAGTCACTCCCTTTACACCTGCAGATCGGACTGAACAGTGGCAGGTGGCCCAACAAGGCAGCCAGGGTGAGGATCGTGGACTTTGACTCATGAACTTAAAAATACTAGTTTCTATTTTAGAAAACAGAGTTCATAAAATTGTGACAGTGACTAAATACAGTTTATTTGGCCTGCACAATAGTTTAAAATAAGTAAATAAAAAGCTAGTGTTGTAGTCTTTTTCACACAAAAATCCAGTTCTGGATTCTCAAAAAACAAAACAAAACAAAAAAACAAAAATGCCAAAGATCTGGCAATACTAGGCCTGAATCCTGTGACAACATAAAATAAAGGTTGTTCCCTTTAAAATGATCCCTCCGCCACTCCCTATATCTTCCAAACATGAAGCTGTGTTTCAACTACTATTTTATGAGACTCTGTGGTTTAAGAAAAATGAGTATTAATTTGTGAAAACACCCAACCCTCTAAACACATCAGAATTTGAGACTGTAGATGACAGTGCTTCCCCTGCAGCCCTCTGAAATGGTAAGCTTTCTCCATACCACTGGGCCTGGAGGTGGAACAGGCTCCTCTCTCCTCATGGCTGCTTGCCTCTGCTCCCTCCATTAAAAACCTGTCATCAGACCATGCCCTCTGCCACCTCTACTGTAATTTTCCAACCTATAGTGCCCTCAATTCCCCTGATCCTTTAAGAACTTAGTTCCTGTCTCACTCTCAGCCTCTACAACACCATTCCAGTTACAGTTCTTGAGGATTTCAATACCCACAGAGATGATTCTTCCAGTATCTTGGCTTCTCAGTTCACTGGCTGAACTAGAAAGGCTTTTCAATTATTTTTCTTCTATTCTGCCTCAGCTACAACTTTTGGTTATAACCTTAACCTTGTTATTACCAGTAACTCAGACTCTTCTATGCTCTCAAACCTCTAACCACTAACCTCTCCTTCTAGCTCACTCACTCTAGTACCTCATCTCCCAATAATCCTTCAACCACCATGGAGAACTTCTGTCCACTGATCCCACCACCTCTCACATCTCTCACTCCTCTCAAGTACTTCCTTCCCTGTAAGCAGCTTCAATTACGCACTTGCAGAGAATCTTAACTCCCTTGTTCTTTTATTTCATCATATTCACATGACTTAATCAGTTTGATTAAACCCAACTGTCTGCTTATTCCTTGCTTGCACCTGAACGTGAAGTAGGAAAAAAACGAGACATAGCAGAACAGTTCTTTCAGAACTTAGCTTGTAAAGGGACAAAACTGTGAGCAGCAGTCACTAAAGGTGGAAATTTGGTCAAGAATCTTTTTTTAAGATGGGAAAGATCCTGGCACTTTTATACAGTGAGGGGAATGATACAGCAGAGAGAGAACAAGTGATGATGTAGGAGAGGGAGGGGAGATTTCCCAGGTCTGTATTTTATACTAGGTTAGTGAAGACAGAATCAAGTGCACAGAGGTTGGTCTCAGAGGCAAAGCTAAATCATTCATAAGAACTTATAGACACAAGAAGAGTTAGGCAGATGTGCTGGGAGTCTGAAGTTGTATTTTCCTTTTTCTGTTTCTTCTTTTTTTAAGTTATTATTTCTTGGGGTGGGGGGCAGAGGGAAAGAGAGAGAGAATCTTAAGCAGGCTCTACACCCAGCATAGAGCCAGACATGGAGCTCGATATCACAACACTGAGATCATGATCTGAGCCAAAATCAAGAGTCTGATGCTTAACCAACTGAGCCACCCAGGTATCTCTTCCTGTTCCTTCTTGAAGCATTCTAATCAGGGTTTCAGCTCCACATTGCACTCAAATTCTTGCCAAGGCCATCAATGACTTCCATGTTGTTCAAGCAAGTGCTCATCCTTATTATCAGCAGCATTTGATACAACTGATTGTGTTCTCCTGAAAATATTTCCACAAAATCCCTGTCTTCTCAGTTTCTTTTGTTAGTTCTTCCTCCTTTCCCCAAACTAAATGATGGTTTCCCAGGACTTAGTTCTCTGAGCTTTCTATTAATACTCACTCTCTTGGTAATTTTATCCAGTCTTGTAGCTTTATAGCAACTATATCCTAATGACTGCCAAAATTGTATCTTCAGCTTGTACAACTGTCCTGAACTACACAGCCATCTGTATATTTGACATCTCTACCTGGTTGCCTGATAACTCAACTTGATACACGCAGCTTTAGTTAATTCAAACTGCATAGTTGATCCAGTCTATTGATGGGTATTTCTAGTTATTCACTATTAAAGCGATGCTGTGTTTCTCTAGGGTAAGTAGGCTTTCATACTTTGCATTATGGCCTACGAGAAGTTTAGTCCAAGCCTCCATATACATACTTTTGCCCAGATTACTGCCGTTAACTTCTTGTTTCTAATGCTTGAGTCATCCTATTAAAATAATCAATCCTACCACAGCTTCCTAAAGGCATGTCACCCTCTATTACAAAATTATAAGTAACTGGGGGTGCAAAATATTAATGTTTTAGGAAAAATTACATATGAACTAATGTGACTTCTGAGCTATACTGACATCACTGCCCTATTTAGCAATAATCTGTGAACTAGTTAATGTTATTTAAAAATACATTGTAGCAAAAATGTACTAGAATGCTAGAACTGGAATGTATTTATTGTAGTCATAATGAAAAGAAAGGTACTGGAATAGAGGAGTGCACAGATGTGCATAAAACATGCATAAGAATATTTGCTGCAGCATGCCTTACTAATAAATAACTGGAACCTTAAATACCCATCAAGAGAATGGATGAACTGTACTACACAGAGCTGTCTGTATCAATTTGGATAAAACTTTTTTAAGTGCTAAGTAGGAAAAGCAACTGAAGGATTGAAATAATGAATGGGTTTTGCTTCGTTTTCAAATGATGAATGTTTAAAAACATGCAACCCTGGGGCACCTGGCTGCTAAGTCAGCAGAGCATGAGACATTTAATTTCAGTCATGAGTTCAAGCCCCACACTGGGTGTAGAGCTTACATTAAAAAAATAAAATTTTTAAAAAAGTAAAAAACCAAAACCCCAAACATACAGCCCGATACCACAGAATGTTTAGATAATACATGTGGAGCAAAAACACAAACAGGTGGGTGCCTGGGTGGCTCAGTGGGTTAAAGCCTCTGCTTTCAGCTCAGGGATCTCAGCGTCCTGGGATCGAGGCCCGCGTCAGGCTCTCTGCTCAGCGGGGAGCCTGCTTCCTCTTCTCCTGGTCTCTCTGCCTGCCTCTCTGCCTAGTAACTTGTAATCTCTCTCTCTCTGTGTCAAATAAATAAATAAAATATTTAAAAAAAAAAAATACAAACAGGAAATGGACAAAAACCTGTGTCCTTCCTATCCCAGTCCCCCACTTATGCCAAAAAACAGCTACTACCATTTTCTTATGATATTCCAAGGATATTTTATGTATACATAAGCACATGATACATATAATCCCCATTGTAACCTCCAACCCTTTTTCTTCTATATAAAATATCTTAATTTTTTTCATTTCATATATCTTGGAGCTTATTCAGCATTCGTTGCTTATTTAGCAAAAGGATCTACCTAATTCTTTTTGAGGAACAGTTTTCCATTATACAAATATACTGTAAACAACTGACCCAGGCCTAATTATAGACACTGAAGTTGTTCTCAGTCTTTTGCTTTTACAAATAAAGTTGCAATACATATCCTTACATATATGACTCTTCCTAATGTGCAAATTTGTTTATAAATTCGAATAGAGACTTGCGGGGAAGGCCAAAAGGTCCTATGAGGAAAATGCATAAATTTCATCACATCTATTTTAATTGCTCAGATTTTTAAATTTCAGATTTCTCAGATATATTCTAAGTGTGAGTTAACACTATCTGCAGCTGCTTCTTTCTGTTATGAAAAGAATTGAGTACTACTATTGTGTAATAATTAACATTTTTGAGCCATTTTCTAGGCACTGTTGTTCTAACTATATTCATGATTCATATAATCTTCAAAGTAGGGGCGCCTGGGTGGCAGAGTGATTGTCTGCCTCAGCTCAGGTCATGATCCCAAGGTCCTGGGATCAAGCCCTGCATCTGGCTCCCTGCTCTGCAGGAAGCCTGCTTCTCTCTCTCCCAATCCTCCTGCTTATGTTGCTCTCTCACTGTGTCTCTCTCTGTCAAATAAGAAAAAAAAAAATCTTCAAAGTAATAATTTAAAAAATCCTAAGAATTAGCCTCCCTACACTTTTATTTAGCCTTCTTATCCCTGGATTATAGATCTGTTTTATCTTCTTTTTAAGATTTTATTTTTAATCTCTATACCCAACGTGGGGCTCAAACTCACAACCCTAAGATCAAGAACTGCACACTCCACTGACTGAGCCAGCCAGGCACCCATATTTCCTTTATCTTCTTAAAATTATGTTCGTAACAAAAATTCTGACTAGGTTCACTGCTCTCTCAAAAGTTTTTCTGACTTCTCATCTGAAAGTATGAAGTCCTCTACATTACATACTGGTTTTACTTATATATATATAATATATATATTATATATATATTATATATTATATATATATTATATATTATATATATATATAGGCAGAGTGAGATGCTAATGAAAATGTTTCACAAACATTTGTTTCAAATGTGAAAGAATGGCAATAATTCTATTAGAATCCACATAAGGGATTTGCTTAGAATTATTTCATATTAGCCAAAGAGGATGGGTACTGGATACAGATTCATCCATTCTAGAAATACTTTTCAAACAGAATTTCCACAAGGACTAGCTACATACTTTCTGAAATCCTGCAGATAAATAAAATTCTGTCTAAAATATCTACTCTTGGGGTGCCTGGGTAGCTGTCGGTTGAGGGTCCAACTCATGATTTCAGCTCAGGTCATGATCTCATAGGTCGTGAAGTCAAGCCCCACCATCAGGGGCCCCACCACTCAGTGGTGAGTCTGCTTGAGATTCTCTCTCTCTCTCTCTGCCCCTCTCCCTCCTCAGGCTCTCACACTCTCTCTCTCAAATAAATAAATCTTAAGGGGCACCTGGGTGGCTCTGTCAGTTGAGGGTCAGACTCTTGGTTTCAGCTCAGGTAGTGATCTTGGAATCATGGGATTGAGCCCGGCGACCAGCTCCATGTTCAGCTTGGAGTCTCCTTGAGATACTCTCTACCCCCTCTACTCTGCCCCACCCACCCACCAATGATCTTGCGCTTTCTCTCTGGAAATAAATAAATAAATAATATCTTTAAAAATCTAGTATCTCTCTGAACAATGAGTAATCACAATTTTCTTCTAAAAGTAAAGGGCTATATACCATGACCATCTATGGATCATCTCTCATCTTTACCAGTACTGACAAAGATCCTAACGGGATTTCAAAATACATAATGTACAAAGATATAAACAGGCTTATTTGAAAAGTATTAATATCTGACAAACTTATCTGGGGGAGGAGAAAACTCACTGGGATCATTTTAATGAATACACTTTTTATTTTCTTATTTTTTTTTAAGATTTTATGTAATCCCTATACCCAACTTGAACTTGGGCTTGAACTTAAAACCCCAAGATCAAGAGTCACATGCTCTACCAACTAAGACAGCCAGGTCCCCTTATGAATACATTTTTTAAACAACAGAACTTAGAACACATGACTACTAACACTAGCTTTTATGAATATTTTAGATGGCTCACATTATGGGGGAAAATGTCCATGACTTTTCTTTAAATTTACTCTACATCAAGAAACAGGAAGAAAATAATTATAGTAACATTAAAATTAAGCTCAGGTAGAATCAAGAAATGTTGGCTTGGCTGAGCATTATGAATTTCATTTTTATCAAGTCTGACCTGATCTTCTTTTTTTACCTATTTTCTCAGTTATGGGTGCAACTGACTAATATAGAATGTTACAGCTGAATCTTTGAAAGTCATTTAGTCTAGTTGCCTCATTTTACAGAAGAGGAAACAGGTGCAGAGAGGTTTAAATACTTTATCTGACAAGCCAGAACTAGATGCTTGGTCTCCTGCATCTTAGGTAACTGCATTACCCATAATACCAAGCTGACCACAGCAGTGCCTCTAGGAAACAGTGCAGAGAATTTCCAACATTTTTTCAATATTATCAGAGCACTTTATTACTTCACCAAAAGTCATGATGACAAGTTTCTGTGACTTTAAAAAAGGACCCAAATAAAATTTCTAAGATTAGCCAATGAGAATACCCTGACTACTTAGAAGAGGTAAATGTCTAGAATAGGACAGCAGATAAATTTGGGAACTTCCTGTGCTGTCCATTGAAATTTTAACATTTAAAAATCCTGCAGTTAAGAGAGAATCTGCTTCCTTTCTACTGCTGATAAATGGTAAGGCTATAAGGTATTTTGGAGCACAGGCTTAAAAAATCACACCTCACTATCTATATGACCTTAAGTGTTATTTTAGCTCACTCTGTAGTTTCCTCACCTCTAAAACAGGATATTAAAAGCACCTATACCTCATAAGACAATTAATGTTATATGTAGAATGTATATAAAGAATCCAAGACAATGGATGATACAGAGAAGGCCTCAGTCAAATTCAGTTTCCATTTCCAAGTGGCCCTTTTACTTGCCTATTGTAACAAATTCAGTATTTCTGAAAGTCTGGTCAGAAAAAGGACAGTCAGCTTTTTTTTTCAGTCTACAGAAACCAAGTGAAAGTGCTGAAAAAACATTGGACATGTGTTCTTTCAGTGGTCATGGAGCTAAAATTTAGTCACTAATTAGCCAAGTGATTCTGAATAGCTTTTCTAACCATATTTTTAAAGTCATATAATGCTACAGAAAGTCCAAGTAGAAATTTATAATTATAAATCAACCTTATAAATACCCTGGTGTCTGTGAAAATTAAAAATTGAAAGTTTTAAGAAATTATTCTTGATTTAAGTGAAAGAAGCAGAAATCCCTTGAAATGTATTAAATCCTTGCCCTACTAAAATTTTACCAGAAACACTAACTATACATTTTCTTACTCACATCATGTTCATATTCTCAAAGGTCAAACAAAAGTAAACCAACAAGACTCTCGTTTTTTGACAGTCTTATTAAAAAAATTTTTTTCTCATTAGTGGTTTTAGTCAAGAATGAGAGCACAATAATATAGAAAACCTAGATTTATTTGTTAAACTATTACAGACAAAACAATTATCATTGAAGCACTCTGAGGACTTTATCCCAATTTCACTTGTTATGGAAACTGACCTAAGAGGTTAGAAATAAAAGGATATAACCTAAGAACTTACAACAAAACAGACTAGTGAAAGGAGTAAAAGCTAGTCAGAAGCATCCATGTTATGGTATTTCATGTGGCTAGGATATTTCCCTAGAGGCTCCCTAAAGATGCCTGAATGAATTAATCTGGGTCCCAAATTAGTAAAAAGACCCTCACCCCTGTGAAGAATGAGCAGAAGCCAAGATTTCTCTGAGATCTCTTTGTCTTTCTTCTTAAGGGGTAATGGGATCCTTAGGCTCTAAAAGGGTTTATCTTAGATTCAGCCTCCCTCCTTCCCATCCAGTCTACCTACATCTTCAAGTGCCTGCGCATTCTCACCAGGTAGGCCTACCAGGTTACAGAAGATGCATATAGTGAAGGCTGGATCCACAGGCCTACTCTGAGGGTACCTATACACAGGAATTTGGGGGTAGATGATAAACTACAAATACCCTCTTGGTTAAGTTACTTCACCTTTGTTAATAAAGGTCATAGTTTCTTCTGCTGGTGACAACTTTTTGTCTCAGTATAGTCTGTCTCAAAAAAGAACTGGTTCAGGTAAATTTTGGAGAAGGAAAAAGACTTTCATCAACACCCACTCCACAGTAGAAGAGGCACCAAGTTCTTTCCTAGTTATGGCAGAATCTGAAAAACAAAAGATTTGCAGTGTTTATAATAATAGCTATTATTCATTGAATGCCTAGTTAAGAGTGCCAGAGAACTTAGAAACATATCTTAGTCTTTGCAACAATCCTGCCAGGTAGTTTATCAACCCCAATTTCAAATGAGGAAACTGAGGATTAAAGAAATTATGTGCCTTGTCCAAAAGTCTACTGGTATGTGGTAGAGCTGTGATTCTACCACTCCTGTGCCTTTACTCCACCCCATCTCATGCACTGAGAGGTCCCAGTTCCATTATCTTGAAATCATTAATGGTTGCATAAACACTCTAATTATTCCTTTTTCATTCCTTAAAGGCAAAAACAATTTTAAATGATTAAAAATTTAAAGGCATTGTTTGGAATTCAGGTCAATTATCCAGATGAAGAATTTCTATAAACTTTATGAATAAAACAGCTCTCTGCTCCAGCGGTAGCATAAAATGAATAGAAAACAAATCATCAGCTCATTAGAAAGTTTGTGGTTATGATTATTTCACCATAAAATCACATTACAAAGAATCCTAAAAATTCTCACCACTGAACTGCAGTAACATCTCATTTGTATAACCATTAGTGACACAACAAATGAGTTTCTCAGAATCCTTATGAATACAGTGGTGGGTATTCTCTGAATAGTCTATTTTTCAAGAAGAAATTTCACTGAGAATTAAAGCTAACAGAGGTGCAGCAATATGAACACATTAATTTTAGCTAATTGCACAGGAGACAATGCTGGTTTTAGACTATATGGCTACAATGACAGAAATAAATGCTGTGAAAATAAAAATTAAGTGTTTAAAGGAAGAAATATAAATCACAGAACTCTAAAAGATTATTTTCTCATAGTTCCACTGGTAGCACGTGAGAGAAAAATAGAGATTCATTATCACTTTTCATGGTTAGAGTAAGAAGAAATGTTACATTCACAATGGCAACAATTTGGAAGATAAAACGGAACTTGGAAAAAGGAGGGATCTCACAACCCAACTGGATGACTCACAATAGTATAAGAGTCAAGCCAAAATACATAAATCTTGCCTCACTATTACTATATGCTTTAAAAGGACCTGGGCATAAGTACATCTCTAAGACTGGAAGACAGCCAGTATTCAAGCAAATGCTACCAGGTCAAAAATAGGAGGACACTGTAGAGGGGAAAGAGGGACAACAATTTTAACAAAGTAAAAATCTTATAACTGGAAGGCCAACTAGGATTACTAGTCTAGAGCTCTAGATGGTATGAACTAATAAGCACATGACCTTCAATTATTATCAAACATACAGATGAGATACTAAGTTGGCAAAGGACAATTTATTTCTCAGGGTAACATGCAGCAAAGTCAGGGACAAACTTTAGGCAAAGCTCACAAGAACGTGTCAGGAAAAACTGGCTGTAAGCTCTTATGTCAGTCAAGAAAGCAGGAATGAAGCAATTTGGAAAATGATAGCTTTTGGATAAGTGTTCATGGACTTACAGTTTGGCAAACTGGTCTTGAACACTAAGGTGCTCAGGACCTCAGTCCTCCATTATTTTCAGAAGGAGGGAAGCCAATACAAGATTATGATGAAATTAGGGTGCCGAGGTGGCTCAGCTGATTAAGCAAGTGCCTTCAGCTCAGATCATGATCCTAGGGCCCTGGAATTGAGCCCCACATCAGGCTCCCCACTCAATGGGAAGTCTGCTTCTCCCTCTTCCTCTAACCGCCCCCCACTCCTGCTCTTGCTCTCTCTCAAATAAATAATAAATAAAATCTTAAAAAAAAAGATTATGAGGGCGCCTGGGTGGCTCAGTGGGTTAAAGCCTCTGCTTTCAGCTCAGGTCATGATCTCAGGGTCCTGGGATCGAGGCCTGCATCGGGCTTTCTGCTCAGCAGGGAGCCTGCTTCCTCCTCTCTCTCTGCCTGCCTCTCTGCTTCCTTGTGATCTCTCTCCCTCTGTGAAATAAATAAATAAAATCTTTAAAAAAAAAAGATTATGATTAAATTAAAGGCTTAGATATAGTTTGGAATTACTACTTCCTCTCTAAACTGAATAGCAATGAGTTGCAGCAAATCTCTGCTTTGTGTTTTCTGATGAACATGTTAAGGTTTCAAACACCACAAGTGGGAAAAGGTGACTCAAGAGCAGAGCAGGAAATGATCTCAGGCTTTCCTGCTCCCACCTGAGCCAACCAGAGAGCCCATTTCTGAATAACGGGCTAATGTCCTCCTCCTGAGTTCACTGAAGATGAGTGTGTCTTATTCGTTCATGCCTCAATGCCTGGCACTGCCCAATGTCTAGCACAGCGCTTAATATGTGGTAAGTGCTCAGTAAATGTTAACCTGAACATCACTGTTTGCAGACCTTAATCCCTTAGGAGAAAAAAAAACACATAAGTCTCAATAATTTCAGAAGTGGATAACTAACATTTTTTTTTAATAAATTTTTTAAAAGATTTTATTTATTTATCTGACAGAGAGAGACACAGTGAGAGAGGGAACACAAGCAGGGGGAGTGGGAGAGAGAGAAGCAGGCTTTCCCGCAGAGCAGGGAGCCCAATGTGGGGCTCTATCCCAGGACCCTGGGATCATGACCCAAGTTGAAGGCAGACACTTAACGAATGAGCCACTCAGGCACCCCGATAACTAACATTCTTCCAAACTGCTAATTATATAGTGTTCGCCTGAAAATAAAATTACTTTTTTTTTTACACGATTTTCAAGTTTAATGAGAAGGAAGAAAATAAACTACGCACCCCACAGCAGCATAAATCATTTTCAGTGATCAACATCTGCATCCTCAAACTGTCCAGCAACCGTTGGTGTAGTGTCGACCTCCATCCCATCTTAAAAAAAAAAAAAATCAACTGCTGAGCAACAGTCTACTGAGCTCTTCAGATAGGTAACGGTTCAACCTATTCATCAACCAGAAGGAAGCTACTGCCCTCTGTTGGTCACAGATGCTATTTCTTTCTCTTCTGAAAAAGTAACAAGGAACAAATCAAAAAAGAAAAATCCTACCTGTACATTTAACATTTACTTTATAAATTCTCAACCTCAACACTAAAAGGACATTAGATAAGAAGTTTTGAATGTAGTGAGCATCAACTGTTCACTCTTTACAGAACTGTGATGGGTATTTACTGTGTGACATTATCATGATTATTATTTTGAGATTTTATTTATTTGAGAACAAAGAAGAGAGAGAGCATGAGCAGAGGGGAGGGGTAGAAGGAGAGAGAGAAGCTGACTTCCCGCTGAGCGGGGAGCCCGTTGCAGGGCTTGATCCCAGGACCCAGAGATCACAACCTGCAGCCGAAGGTAGACACTTTACCAACTGAGCCACCCAGATGCCCCATTATTTTTATTTTTAAAGGTATAAAAGTCCTATCCTTACAAAGCTGATGACACAATTCTGAGAAAAAACAAAATAAGTAGAGTGAGGTTCTTGCTTATCTGTTTTTCTCATTTCATGGGGGGGAAAAGTATGTGTGTGTGTATATGAGTGTGTGTGCAGGGAGAGACAAGGGAAAAAAGCCCTCTGGAAAGAGCTGTTTAGAGCTGCTTTCTCCACTTTGGCACCTCCCATTCACCTTCAACTCTACCCCACAACAGGCTTTTGCCTGATCCCCCTAGTACTCCACCTGGACACGCAGCAGGGCATGCAAATGTAACACATATCTAAAACTAATTCATCATCTTTCCACATAGAAATACTTCTCTTGGGGCACCTAACTGGTTCAGTTGGTAGAGCATTCGACTCAGGGTTGAGAGTTCAAGCCCCACACTAGGTATGGAGCCTACTTTAAAAAAAAAAAAAAAAAAAGTTTCTCTTCCCAAACATTCTTACGAAAGGATACCTCTCACCTGTCCAATTCAGAAACCCCTACCACATCTCTAACTTCTGTTGCTGCTCTCTCTTAAACATCTCTCAAATCTGTTAGGTTGTTGACATTTACTGCCACTACCAAATGCAGTCCACCATCTCTCATCAAATTTAAATCACAAATTACTTAACATAGTTTCTCTTTGGGTCGCCTGGGTGGCTCAGTCAGTTAAGTATCTGCCTTCGGATCTTAGGGTCCTAGGATCAAGCCCCACACTGGGCTCCCTGCTCAGCGGGGTGTCTGCTTCTCTGTCCCTCCCCTGGCCCGTGTGCATTCTCTCTTTCAAATAAATAAAATCTGGGCGCCTGGGTGGCTCAGTGGGTTAAAGCCTCTGCCTTCGGCTCAGGTTATGATCTCAGGGTCCTGGGATCAAGCCCCAAATCGGGCTCTCTGCTCAGCAGGGAGCCTGCTTCCTCCTCTCTCTCTGCCTGCCTCTCTGCCTACTTGTGATCTCTCTCTCTGTGTCAAATAAATAAAATCTTTAAAAAAAAATCAAAAAAATAAAATCTTAAAAAAAACAAAACAAAAAACAGTTTCTTTTCTATGCTCCAGTATTTCCCTCTGCAATCAATTTTCCATATCACAGCCAGGGTCATCTTCTGAAACACTAATCAAACTAAAAATTCTTCACATTCTCATTGGCCTAAGCATAACACTAAAATTCTTTAAAACAGCTTTCAAGTTCCATTAAGATACAACCTAGTTCACTACTCTACCTTTACCTGTAGCTCTAATAACCACCCTTCATACTCAGAGTTCCAAACACTATGAACTACTTTCAGTACCCCAAAGTTGAATGGTCTCTTGAACTTCTGCTCATGGCTGATCCTATAACCTGCATCTCTCTCCAACCTGTGACGCAATCCCCCTTCACCCAGGTCACTTTATTCCTCTTTCAGATCCTGGCTTAGATGTCACTTACTCCATGAAGCCTGAATCTCTCTCTTGACTATCCAGGCTGGGTGAAGAGTCCAGCCTCTGATTCCACAGCTTCTCAAGCTTCCCCTATAACTCAATGCTGTATCACAATATATTATAACTGCCTAATTAATTTATTTTTCTCTACACAAGAAAGCCACTCATATGAAGACAGTAATCTCATCTTACTTGGGCACTGCTATGTTCTCTGTACCTGGCACAGTTGCTCAATAAACACTTCTTACATATATAAGCACATGAAGCACTGAAATACCACAAGGAGATAGGGTGTTTGTTTTTCAGTGCAAAAAAGATGGTCTTATTAAAGCATGGGGAACAGGACTCGGGCAGAAAGAACTGTGATAGAGTATATTTAAACAGAAAAAAGACTGAAATTTACCAAGACAGCAGATCTTAGGCATTCTCACCACAAAATATGGGAAACTATGTGAAGAGATGGATATGTTAATTAACTTGACTGTAGTAATTATTTCACTATGTATATGAAAACATCATCTGGCATACCTTGAACATATATAACTTTTAGCCATTTAAATATTTGTAAAAATAAATCAAATATAAAAAAAAGAAATGCACAGGTCAAACAAAATAAATAAATCAATGGCAAGAAGAGTGACAAGGGTACTTAGGACTTCAGAAGATGGAGAATGGTATAAGCCAAAAAAGTTTCATATACAGGCAACTCCCAATATGCTAATAAGGCTTAGGAATAAAAGTCCAAAAATCTCACATAGCAGAAAGTGTTTCTGATCTTAAAATCATTTGCAATAAAGCAATAAACAAGGAATTTTACGATTAGAAAAAAAAAAAACCTTCAGTGAAGAAAAGCTTTTCATTGTCCAAGGACACTCTCCCGTTAATCACTGTAATAAAAAGAAGGTACCATCTTGAATCCTTTCAGCTAAGAGTTCGGTAGTATACTAGAAATCATCTGAGCCATCTCACCCTATAGCCTATGTTAGAGGCTCATCAACTAGAACTTAAAATGGAGAGACTACACAAGGAATAACAGAGTGACCCAAACCCTAAAATTTCCCAAATTAATATATCCCAGGTCTGGGACATCTGGGTGGCTCAATTGGTTTAGCATCTGCCTTCAGCTCAGGTCATCATCTCAGGGTCCTGGGATCAAGCCCAGCATTGGGCTCCCTGCTTAGCAGGGAGTATAACTAAAATTCTCTCCCTCTCTCTCTGCCCCTCCCCCTGCTTGTGCACTCTCTTTCTCAAATAAATAAATAAAATATTTTTTTAAAAATCCCAGGACTTCAGGACCCCCAGGTCAACATGCTATGTGCATGAAGATATTGATCTTAGCATTATGACAGAAACTTATATTGCCCACTAAAAGAAAAACTAGGGGTGCCTGGGTGGCTCAGTTGGTTAAGTGTCCGACTCTTGGTTTTGGATCAGGTCATGATCTCAGTGTCCTGAGATCGAGCCCCACACTGGGCTCCACACTTAGTGCAGAATCTGCTTGAGATTCTCTCCCTCTCCTTTTCGGTCCCTCCCCCTGCTTGCATGCTCTTTCAAATAAATTAATCAACTAAATCTTTAATAAAAAAAAAGAAAAAAGAAAAATTATGGTAACCCTATTTAAGAACATTCTGCATCTCTAAAAATTAGAAGTGCTAAGACTCTATAGCAACATAAAATACTAGTATATATTAAATACATGTAAGATGCAAGCAGTGCTTATTACAGGGCCTAATGTATTCTTTTTGCATGTTAGCTCATTTAATCCTCTCACCACTTATTAGCTATTTGACCTCAAGCAAGGTCTATGATCTTTGTGTGCTTCACTTTCTTCATCTGTAAAATAGGGATCACAATAACATTTACCACAGAGCGTCCTTGGAAGGATTAAATGAGTACGTATGTGTAATGTGCTTAAATCAGGGTCTGGTATATACGAGCAATATCTGAATGTTCTACTGAGAGCAGTAGCAACAACATCAGAGATATCTGGGGCAAAGGCAAGGTTGTCTCTTCAGAGTTAGAACTTCATATGGTGATTACCAGGCAATCACTGAGGGGACATCCATATATAGGAGTGACCACAGAGTATTCTCAGAAGATTAAGATGGCATAGTGAGCTGGAGGCAAGAATGATCGAGGCAAAAAATTACTACTGTAATTTTTACTGTAATTGTGTAAATCCAGTGTGAGAAGACAAGGGCGTAAGGACAGCATCAGTGATAGCAAGGAAATGTGAAGTCATTTAAATGAAAAAATCCATGGGACCTAGTATTCCACTGGAGCAAAGAATAAGAAAAAAAGGCTGAGTCAAAAGAATACTTAAACATTCTGACTGAAATAGGATACTCAGAAAATCAAACCAGTCTTATAGGGGGTAATATTTACAAAGAAGCCTACAAAGTGGAGACAACTGAAGCAAATCTGAAAGCCACTTGTTTAAGGTCCAGAAGTTTGTCACAAAACAAGAACCCAAGTTTCTTGAATGCTGTCTAGCCCTTTTAATCAACAGACCTTCCTAGTTTTGCATATAATCATGTAGGAATTCATTTTAAAAATAAAAACAGCAGCACAGATACACACACAAAAACACATCTATATATACATAAGCAAACAAACAAAAAGACTGGAAAGATATGCAACAGAAAAATTAATAGAGGTCTTTCAATTATAATTCCACTCAATTTCTCATTTCTTCTTTGCCTGTGCCCATTTAAAAAATTTTTGACTGTGAACAGACTATTTTTATAGTTCAGGGAAAAAGTAAAAAAAAGAGTTTTGGGGTGTCTGGGTGGCTCAGTGGGTTAAAGCCTCTGCCTTCGGCTCAGGTCATGATCTCAGGGTCCTAGGATCGAGCCCCGCATCGGGCTCTCTGCTCAGCAGGGAAACTGCTTCCGCCTCTCTCTCTGCCTGCCTCTCTGCCTACTTGTATCTGTCAAATAAATAAATAAAATCTTTAAAAAAAAAAAAAGTTTCACAAGAATTCCCAGTCTATATAATTCTACATTTGCTTCCTACATGGTAAGAGTTCATTCTGAGATTTCTCTGTCTTAAGAGTTTCCAAAAGAACCTATATATCCTTCTATAACTTCCCTTGTTGCCCAAGGACCATCTGACTGCTCACTTTGAAAGAAAGGATACTCACCTTCATAATCTCTTATTGAATCTTCTGTCCGGACTCCAGCCATGTTATATTGGCTGCTCACAGACTGAGAAAGCATTCCTTCTAATCTCTCCAGTGTGGCTTGGCCTTCTGCTGTTAAATGGGATAATCCTTCTTCATAGGTATAAAATGTAGGGATGTCTCCCTGCCCTTGTTCTAAAAAAATAAAATGCTTTTAAGCTATTATAAAGCAATTAGAAAAACATGGATAATCAATAATGCATTTACTGAAGGTAAGGTACAGTTTTAAAAGGCTTCCAGGAAAGTATTTTTCAATATTTATTTAACACACAGATGTGGGTCATCTGTTGAAAATAAAGACACAAAGAAACTATCTCTACCTTCTAGAATGAGAAGGGATTCTAAAAGACAATGAGCCAGCAAACAGCAATTCTCAAAAAATCAAATGTCCAGGGACTAGTAGGAAAAAAGGGTGTGTTCCTAAGGCCAAGAAGTCTTATGTTATCCCAAGCTGGGAATTTTATAGATGAGTGCAAACCAATCTGAAACTAATTTGTACTGATGGGTTCTTCGGATTAAAATACATGCTCCTTGTAAAAACTCAGAAAGTCTGGAAAATACAAAAAGGATAAAAAAAATAAAATCATTCAAAAATCTCAGCGGAAATGAGAATGTATTTAGATAGATGAAGGAGAATTCCAGAACCGAATTTGTTTCAGGCCAGGAAGTAGGTACATATGGAGGAAAGGACTTTGGACATCCAGATCAGTGGACATGAGAACAGTGGGAAAAAGAAAACAAAACAGCTGGCACCTCAAGTTATAAGCCTACCAGGCTAATGATGGTATTCTGGTCTGTGGGAGGAAAAGAGAAATAATCTTAGATAAATGAAGTATGGTTCTAGGGGGAGAAAATGACTTTGGCAGTGAGTTGTTTGAAGGATTATGTTAAAGTAAAGCTATAGGTGATGAAGGTTTCAAGTGGTGAAGGGAGAAGGCTTATTCTCTGGGAGCAGGAGCATCACCTTAAAAGATTCTCCCAACCACCTACTTTCTCATCTATCGTTTTCTTCCCTTCCATTCATCTCTATTCATTTTCTGCTCCCAATAATATCTACTTTTTACCCTCAAGCTTGGAAAGTCCATCTATTTTTCCAGTTTGGCTTAGACATGAATTGTGTCATCCACCTTTATTAATAACCACACTATATGAGTATTTAATAGAAATATAAAGAACTATATCCCCATACCCTTTGTACAAATAAGTGCTTAAAATGAAACAAACACACATTTAAAAAAATCTGTTTCACTAACCATGTGCTTCCACATCATATTCTTCTCCATCATAATCATCTGAATCTTCATCCTCAGGATCAGGATGCAAAGCCTGGCATTCACACATTGCAGTGAACATTGCCTCCACTGAACAAGGAAATTAAACTGTAATGAACATTCTTCTCTGACCAGTGTAAAAATTTAATAATATAACCACCAGTGCAAATAAATTCAATGGGTAGACAAGAAATATACCAGAGTCACACTATTTACAAAACCTGCTAAATTCTAAGGAGAATCAATCTTGGAAAGTACTTGATGGCAATAGACAAGTCAGAAAATAATAATAGTTCCTTTTAAGATAATGTTGACATCTCTTCATGCCTGGCCAGATTTTCTGAGAAAAAGAGTCAATGTCCTGGTCAGACTGCTGGTATCAGGGTGAAGCCCCTTTCAGTTGATAGGGCTCTTTTCCAGCTATCTTGGCATCTTCCACTTTGGAAATGCCATGACCCTTGCCCTCTATCTGGTAAGATTCAAAGTCAACAGCATCAAGGCAATAAAAATAACCAGATCTCTCCATTCACAAAACACACCAAGTAACAGGGTGTCTTCTATACCCTCACCACATTGACAATCTTTGATATTAATAGGTATCTGGTCTTCAACGACAGGACAGATGTTAGGACGAAAAAAAAGCAATGGAACAGAGGTAATGAGGGTAAAGGTAAAAGTGTGTGTGTGTATGGGGGCTTGGATGCTTGGAACGTAAAGGGAAAAGAATCAATTCTGTAGAATACTCACATGCTGATTTATCACTAGGCACAAATCTGAATTCAGCAATAGGTTCAACATCATCATCACTGTCTTCTTCTTCAGCAACAGATTCTTTACATTCTTCTAGGAAGGGAATAAAAGTAACTTTTTAAATGATGTTTTTTGTTTTGGGAAAAAAGAAGCCTAAAATAATTTCACAAAGGATGCTTATTGATGTATGTAAATATTACAATACAGTTTTTAATTCAAATTATAAGAACATAGTTATTTCAGGGCTAAAAAAGATCGTGGGCAGCCTCCCTGGTCTAGTCACATTGTACTTTACTGAATCCAAGGGATTCTAAGTCCCCTTCGAAGTCATGGTGAGGGTGAGGAAACCCAAAAGTTAGGCCTCTATTAACGATTTTAAATCACAGATTTCATAGGGCATTTTCTGTCCTGTTGCTGTTATATTGTTACCTTGTTATATTGTCCTCTGTAAACAAGTGAAATAATACAAAAATATTGGGGAATTCTAAATAACTCTAAACAGCTGAATTGAATACATTATGGTATTACCAAACTTTTTCAGTGTTTTAAAAAACAAAATTGTATTGTATTATAATTATTATTCTATAACTGAACATCACTTTTTATATTATAAAATACATACTAGTACAAAAATAATTGAAAGAGTATAGATGTATTCCAAGGAAAAAGTAAGTCCCTACCACTCTAGTTCCTCTCCCTAGAAGTAACAATTTTAACAATTTGTTTTATATTCTTAAGAATCTACCTTAAAGCAAGAAATATAAATGCAGTACAGTACTTTTGCAATTAAGAAAAAACCACAACCATGACCAACACTCATCATCTCATGCTAGATCATAGTATCTGCCGTATTTTCAATCTCTAAACCTTTCTAAATTTTTAACAGTGGGGATAAGTTTTTAGTTATTTTAATAAGGGTTTGTCCTATGGTGAATGCTGTGAAAGGTGTAAGCCTGATGATTCACAGACCTGTACCCCCGGGGCAAATAATAATAAAAAAAAATAATCTAATATCCTCAACTATAAGCTGAAAGTCCACTTTAATAAGGTTTATGGAGGTAATACAAAAAGAAAAAAACATCTGGAGCTTAGAGAATCAGGATGAGAGGAACAAAGGCTAGGAAAACAGGATCCAAGCATGTGAACTTATGAGAAGAGTTGAATCCCAAATAAACAGAACTGGAGAACTACTACATAAATGTGACCCAGGAGGATTCTACTTTTTAGTAAGATAGTGAAAGTCCAACTTAGTTTAGTAAGAAGGGATTAATCATAGCTCCAACAATTTCAAGAAAATAATCATATAGAGCAAACATTTAAAATACCTATCCCAAACCTACTGAATCCTTAATGCCTTATTTGGGATTCATGGTATTTGCATTTTTAACAAGCTCCCCAGGTGTTTCTACTGTGCAGCCAGGTTTAAGAACTAAAGATTACTACAATCCCCTCACTTCTCTCGATGAAACCGAGGCTCAGAGAGACAAAAACAACTTGCTTACCAAGTTAACAGCAGCCTTTTTCAGTGTGTTTTTCTCTTTAGCTACCTTTATTGAACCCTACCTCTCTAACCTATAATTTTTGGACATACATCTTTGCCTAAAGCTAATGCTCTCCACTCTTTATGGGCATTTCACACCAGGATTTGGAAATGATTGGCAAGGTCACCTCTAAGTTTTTCCAATTCTATGAGTGAATAGCTTAAACTAAACGTGAAATATAATAATCTTGGTTATAAAATCACAGTTGCACTTTCTTGGAAAGTGAACTTTGTGCCCAATACCTCCTCATTTGGAAGTCTTACTACAACCCAAGGTCAACAGCCTTTTCTTTTCCTTACCCTCTCTTTCAAACTTTGCAAGATTTTTATCTATCTTTGCACTTTTTCCAATGGCAAGTGTTCAAAATCTTATAACAAAAATATTTTCAGATAGCTGAATCAGGCAGGGTTGATGAGAGAGGCTTGCCAAAAACCCTAAAAGTTATTAGATAATTAATGTCACACTAATTATAAGTCGTCATCTTATATCTGAAACCATATTAAAATCCTAAATTGAAGGAGCAACAGCTTTACAGGCAAACTCATAGGACTGTCTCTCATATACTATTTCAGAGAAAGGCAACCCATTATTTAATTAATTTATTAAGGTTTTATTTATTTATTTGACACAGAGAAAGAGAGAGAACACAAGCAGGGGGAGGGGCAGAGGGAGAAGCAGACCCGCTAAGGAAGGAGCCTGATGTGGGGCTCGATCCCAGGACCCTGGGATCATGACCTGAGCTGAAGGGAGACGCTTAACAGACTGAGCCACCCAGGCAACCTGCAACCCATTATTTCAAAAGCACAAGTAGGGCACCTGGGTGGCTCAGTGGGTTAAAGCCTCTGCTTTCGGCTCAGGTCATGATCTCAGGGTGCTGGGATCGAGGCCCACATCGGGCTCTCTGCTCAGCAGGGAACCTGCTTCCTCCTCTCTCTCTGCCTGCCTCTCTGCCTACTTGTGATCTCTCTCTCTCTGTGTCAAATAAATAAAAAAACAATCTTTAAAAAAATTAAATAAATAAATAAAAGCACAAGTACAGTAAAAGTGTAACAAACTGTCCTTTCAGTCACAAAGTTCTACATTGCTACAAAAGTTGAGCATATTAAACTAACACGATATAGGAATAACTTCTCATTTAGTTAGGCTTACAAAAGTTAAACCCAAGTTTTAATTTTGTGCCTAAATTGTTTCTCATTTGGAATTCTTACAACCCATTGTCAACAACCCCCAAAATGGACTTTTTTTTCTCTTCCTTACCCCTTCTTCATCACTTTCACTAGAGTTTTATGAATCTTTCTAATTATTTCAATAAGAAAAATTGGGAATCTCATACCACAGGGTTTCTCAACTTTGGCACTACTGACATTTGGACTGGGTAATTCCTGATTGTGGGAGCCTGTCCTGTGCCTTGTGGGATGCTAAGTAGCATCTCTGGCCCCTAACTACTAGATGCCAGTAGCACTCTACACCCCTTCCAATCATGACAATCAAAATGTCATTGCCTAAAGGCGGGGAGGGACACAACACTGTTCCCCCACTAAGAACCACTTCTCTAATAAAACGAAACAAAAAGACAGGCTCTACACTAAACTTTTGGAAGCACAAAGTATACTGATACAAGCTTCTAAGGGTGCCAAATATAAATGCCTTTACGAAAACAAAGAATAAACAATTCAATGCAAGAGAAAAAAGTAGAAATATAAATCCACAGTAACTGAACAATTCTAAGAGCAAATATATAGAAAGGAAAAAGCACTGTCCAAATTATTTTACTGAGTTGAAATTTTGCTTAATAAATTATCAAAATAAGTCAATGGCTTGAGAATATTACTTTATGATCAAAGACTGCTTTTTTAATATATGATATTTAATATTCCACCAAAGGAAGTTCAAGATTAAATCACACCATACATACCTCCAAATTTGGCATTCACCATAACATACAAATGCTCTCGTGGATAGGCATTTAGGTCCCTAGACACCGCATGCAAGCTAATGGTGGGGTATTCCAGTGAGAATCCTAATCCAGAGCCATCTAACCAAGACAGGCGGCTGAAAAACATGTGTAAAGTAGATTATTTTAAGAAATTAAATCCTAATTTAACCCTAAAGTTCATAAAAGTTCAGCCTGGACAGTTTTATGCATGTGAATAAATTCAAGCTTAGTGTTTAGAAATATTCCTTTTTTTTCCCCTAAAGATTTTATTTATTTATTTGACAGAGAGAAAGAGACACACAGTGAGAGAGGGAACACAAGCAGGGGGAGTGGGAGAGAGGGATGCAGGCTTCCCGCTGAGCAGGGAGCTCAATGTGGGGCTCGATCCCAGGACCCCAGGATCATGACCCGAGCTGAAAGCAGATGCCAAAAACTGACCCACCCAGGTGCCCCTTAGAAATATTCCTAAAATAATAAAATTCAGCAGCAGGAATTGACTTTCTTCAAAACCAATTCTGTTAAGTTCTCTTCTCTAGCTAAAAGTTCAAAAAAAAATGAAATGCAATTTCTTAAGTCACATGTGTTTCTATGCCTTTCATGCTGGTTCTTACTTGGAATGTCTTCAGGTGCCTTGCTTTTGCAATCCCTCCTCAACTGGTTCAGTGCCAGCTCCTCCTTGAGCCCTCCTCCCAATTACTCCAGTACACAATCTCTTCTTTTTCTGAACTGCACTTATTATGCCCAGTAATAGGCCATTTAGCACTTAACTCTGTGGTAATGAACCTCATATGTACTCTGACAGAATATGAGCTACTTGACAGAACCTGTCATATTCCTTTATTTCACGTTCTTCAAAACCACTAGCATTAGTGCTCAGTCATGTAAGTATGCAATAAACTCTTCAAAGTCACTAATTGCTCCACAAGTCCTACATTAAATGACATATACATGAAATGGCTGTAATCATATTTACCACAAGTTAGACAACACTTATCCCACTGAAAGACTTTCACTTATTCTGCAGCTTTAAAAGAATCCCACAAATAAGCAAAGTCTAGTTTTCCATCAAAAGTGGCCAAATGCTAATGTTTTATTGGTATAGTAAAGGAAACATATCACTGAAATCAGTATGTTGCATTTTGAGTAAGGGCTGGCTATTTTTTGGCAATACTTCCCACATCTGGAACTGCAGCACTTAGCAGGAAGAAAAAAAAAGTAGCAAAAAGATCCTTAAGAGACCACACACAAAAAAAATATTCATGGGATAAAAGTTAATGCAATATAGTGGCTGCAAAGGGCTGGAGAGAAACAGAGATTGACTGTTAATGAATGCCAGTTTCTTTTGGGGTGATGAAAATATTCTAAAATCAATTGTGATGGTTGCACAGCTCTGTGAATAGACTAACCACAGAATTGTATACTATGTGAATTATGTCAATAAAGCTTTTATTAAAAAGAAGAAATTAAAGCAGTAACACCCCCATATCATTCTACTTTTTATACAATTTTAACAAGTCTGGTTGTCTAATTTCTAACCAAGCAAAGACAAATACAATAATGAACCTAGGACTCCCTTGGGCAAGAACAATGACAGCCCAGCAGTCTGAGATCATACACATTCAATGTAAGGGGAGGCTGAACTTGACACCTCAGTTCCCCTAAAGGAAATCCATGTCTGAGAACACAATTAAGTGTATATAATGCATGACCCTCACTTATCAAAAGCAAAGGCAGGATTAGATGGTGGTGAAAATGTGTACAACTCTGTACATAGACTAAAATGCAATGACTTGTACACTAAAAAAAGCAAAAGCAAGAAAAGATGCACTGTCATTTGCCAGGATTTTCATTCAACACATTTATTAGAAAAAGAAAATCTGGGAGGCTTAAAGTGATAAATCTCAAGAAGCTTAAAGAGGTAAAAGCTCTAGAAATGATTTTCCAGGATGATTCATCCCATTAGTTCCAAAGGAATAGATTTTATGGGGCGCCTGGGTGCCTCAGTCATTAAGCATCTGCCTTTGGCTCAGGTCATGATCCCAGAGTCCGGGGATCGAGCCCCGCATCCTTGCTCTGTGGGAAGCCTGCTTCTCCCTCTCTCACTCCCCCTGCTTGTGTGTCCCTCTCTTGCTGTGTTTCTCTGTCAAATAAATAAATAAAATCTTTAAAAAAAAATTTATTATTGCAATTAGATTGTGTGTGCTATACATGCCTTTCCTGTCCACTGCTTTCTTCCTAATGTGGAGATGAAATAGTGCTCATATATCAAAGAAGTATTGCTAGTCCTTTACTAAAACTCTATTATTTTAAGCAATGCCCCAGCATCATCACAAAAAAGTAATGGTACAAATCTGGGTGTCCAAAATGATTTCAAATATTCAGAGCCACAAACTTTAATGACTCAATAAGATGATGGAAAAACTGACATATAAAATGGCCTCAGTGCCTATCAAATTATGGTCTTTATTTTTTTTTTAAAGATTTATTTAAGAGAGCTAGAGGGGAGGGGTGGGCAGAAAGAGAATCACAGACTCCCCGCTGAGCTCCATCAGGCTCCATCTTACAAATGGATCTTACAACACCAAGATAATGACCTAAGCCCGAAATCAAATCGAGAATCCGGCGCTTAACCAAATGAGCCACCAAAGCGCCCCCAAGGTCTTTACTTTAAAAAGCACATAATAATTGCTTTGTAGTTCCTTATACATGGACTTGGACATGCACTCTACAGAAGCAAATTCCACTCAAAAGCAACATTTACTCTAATCGCTATGTTCTTACTCATTTTTAACACATTCTAGAAGAAAAGCCCTCCCAAACCAAAATATCTAATTAACTATACCCAACCCAAAGAAGCCATGAGTCACAAAAGGGAAAAACAATTAGACAGTAATACAGAGGAACGTTTTGCTAATTTCTACTGCTTTTGAACAAGTGTGATTATTATACCTTATTCCTGGCATGAGGTGAAAAACAGGATAGAAAAAGAGGTTTTGAATTTGCATTGGCTTAATTATTTGGTTTAAAGTTAATTTTGGCTTAAGATATAATTTAATTACCTACTTTACCATTTCAAATTATCTATTTTGAGTAATTCATGCCTCTGATCCATTCCTTACCTGAGTAAAAAAGTCAACTTCCTATGAAAACTCAACTTTGAAAATAAGCCTGAGATTTCTGTATCTCTCAACACACATCTGAGAAACCACCTAAAATTAAGTCAGATCCTATCCCTCTTTGCCTAAAATCCTAAAACAATTTTCTCAAAGCCTTTGGGCAATAAGCCAAACTCATGGAACATGCTCTCTCCTTCTTCAGCTTTATTATTTTTCCACTCTTTTCCCCATTCCCTCAGATGAAGATGGTCTGTGTATTATATATTCTGGCAAACACTAAATATGGTTTCTCACCCTTGCCTCTGAGCATCCCGTCTCTCCTAAATAGAACGTTTCCCCTTAGCCCCACCTCATCACCTGGCTGTTAATCCTCATTTGTCATATCCTCTAGGACACCTTCCCAGTTTCTTGAGGACTTGATTCTATCAAGCCCTGGAAATGCCTGGGGGAAAGAAAAGAAAAGTGGAAAGAGACCAAGGAGGTAATGCTAACAAAGAGTAAAGACTGATAAATATAGGTGCCCATGGTAGTCATAATATTCTATTCTTAACCTAGATGGTGGACATATAGGGGTTGGTTTAATTATAATGCTTTAAATCATCCATATATAATGTATATTTCTTTTTGTATGTATATTTTACAAAAACATTTTCTTAAAGAAGAGATTTATCAGTGGAAAGCTGATACGAATTTTTTTTTTTTAACATATAAGACCTTAAAAGGAGTTTGTATTTCTTCAGTGTGATAACTGTATTGTGATTATACAGGACAATGTCCTTGTTCTTAGGAGATTTTTGCTAACGTATTTACGGATGAAGGGACATGCCTGCAACTCTCAAAGAGCTCAGAAAAAAGTATGGTAAGTGTGGTAAAATGTTAATAACTGATAAATCTTTGTCTATGTGTATTAATTAACAACACTTGAGATTCTTCTTTAGGTTTTAAGTTTTTCAAAATGAAAAGATAAGCATAGAGCCTTGTCTTCCTTCCCCAAACACTACTTACATTACAGAAAGAATCAATATACAGGGAAGCCATGGGGGAAAAAGGGATGGTGTAGGGATTAACTATCTGTGCTGTACTCTCCACCACTAAGAAGAAATTGCTCTCTCAAGATCATTAAAGCTTTTCAGATTTTGACTGCTTCTCCCTCTTGTCTGTTCTCAAGTCTCTTAAGACTTCCATAACCTACCTCTTACTGTAGATATGCCTTGGCCCTCTTCTCTTCTGGGGTATCTAACCTCTCCCCCATGAGTATATGCTAACATTTATACTAATGATCTCCTAATCTCTTTTTTAATATTTTATTTATTTGACAGAGAGAGATACAACGAGAGAAGGAACACAAGCAGGGGGAGTGGGACAGGGAGAAGCAGGCTTCCCGCTGAGCAGGGAGCCCGATGTGGGGCTCGAGCCCAGGACCCTGGGATCATGACCTGAGTGGAAGGCAAACACTTAACGACTGAGCCACCCAGGCGCCCCTTAATCTCTCTCTTCAATAATCTCCCAACACACACACTCTTGTGTCCAACTAATCAAACATGTCTAGACCAAACTCATTATCTGCATCTCACCCCCAACTGGTATTTCCTCCCATCTGTATTTCCTCTCTCAGTGATTGGTCAAAATCCTAAGCTGTGCTCAATGTTTAGAATTCCCTCAAAACAAGGGATCTTTACATTTTTTGGTGCCCTCTGTGAATATACAGTCACATGACAAGAGAAAACCTATCTATGCAATTAAGGTTACTAAACAGTTAACAACAGAATGGAGATCATCCTGGATATTCTGTGTGGGTCCAATGGAATCACATGAGCTCTTAAAAAGGAGAGAAATTTCCCTGGCTGTACACAAAAGTGCTGCAGCAGCCCAAGTCGGACAAATTTCAAGGATGGGAAGGATTCAATGCGTCACTGTTGGCTTGATGATGACAGGAACCACATTAACAAGGAAACGGGGACCTCGGTCCTACAACTACGATAGTTGAGACACATCTGTCTTACTGCAAAAGCACAGTGTCCCAGGAGGCTAAACAAAGGGCAGTTCCTTTTAGGAATGGAAATGGGAGTCAGAAGTGGGAAACGAGAAATGGGAGTCTCGTCCCTCTGGATATGCCCTCAGCTTTGCGTGGGGCTGAGGAAGTTCCTCTCCCCAGCCACACCTACAGAAGGAAAGCCATACTTCTTAACCAAACTTTTAAAATCCTCCACAACCCGCTCTAAACTTAGATATTTTGCCCAGGGTAACACCTTCCGCATCTTTTCACAGGAATGACCGGCACATCGACGATTCTCACTCGGGCTGGAAGCTCAGAATCTTAAGACGAAACCTTGAGTGAAGAGCGACGCACTCACCAGACGTCGGGAAACAGGCAGCTAAAAAGCATCATCAATGAGAGAACTCCGTGCGAGCAACAGGAAGACTCGGGAGGACGGGACACCGGAACAAGCGCGTCTTCGCCCGGGCAGAGGCCTCCCCGAGGCGACCCGGCGCTCGCGC
>LNAC01000282.1:306459-525386 GCA_002007465.1 Ailurus styani
GCGCCCCGCCGCGCAGCAGCCCGCGAGGTCCCGCCCCCGCCCCGGCCCGCACTCCGCCCGCACTCCGCCCGCGCCAGCTGCACGAAGGCGGCGCGCAGGAAGCCGGCGCAGGGGAACGGGGACCCTGCCTACCTCTCAGCGATGTACAGTGTGCCGGTGCCGAGGCCCTTGCCGTTCAGCACAGCCTCGGTCTCTGGCTGCTGCTGCCGGAGCCCCTCGGCCGAGCCAGGCGGCGGGAAACTTTTGAGGAAGCTCATTGCAGCAGGGAGCGCGGAGACACACGCCGGCAGGAGCTGAAACCCGTCGACTCCAGCTGCGAGCCTCGCCCCGCCCCGGAAGGGGTGGCAACCACCCCGGAAGAGCAACTTAGTCCGCCCCGGAATTTGAGCCCCATCCACCATAGAGACGAGTCGTCCGGGGGCGAGCTCCCGGAGGCTTGAGAGGACCCGGCCGCGTCGGTCACGTGACTCCTCTCTCCGGGCCCCTCCCTCTCGCCGTTTCTAAGGCTCCGGGCTTGAAAAACTGAACTTTCTCTCCGGTACTCTACTGCTGGGTCGTCACGGCAGCCCTGTGAGAGAGGAAGCACGAAGAATGATAAACTCCTTTTTCTCCAAAAGAGGAAACAGGCCTGAGCCTTGGACAGGAATCAGAGACCGCACTCATCTAGAGATCGGAGGTCTGACGGGTTCACGGCTCTTCTCCCCTGCGCCGGCCTCCGCCGGGTCTGGCCACAGCTCAGCTTAGCGGCGGTGCCTCCGCTGTCGGTCTAGGTCCTGACGCCGCCCTGATGTCGCCTCAGTGGGGGAGCCGCGTATCCCCGCGTCTCAAGCGGGCAAACGAGCCCCAAGAGGTAGTGAACGCTGGGTGAAGAGTTGGCTGTGTCCGGGAGGACATGGCGCGCTGAAGGGAAAAGAATTGGTCCGTCAGATTTGGAACCCTGGCCGCCTTATTTCTTTGTCGGGCACGGAAGAGCGAAGTAATAAGAGCAATGAACACTTTAATCAGGAAATACTTGGTAACAGTAACCGAGTGTTCTGTGCCAGGCACTGTTCCAGGCCCTCATTTCCTCTTGATGCCAATTATATGTAAAGTTATCGATCCGGTTTTACAGATGGAAAGCCTGAAGCATTAAACTAAAGAGCGAGGGTTTAGCCATGAGCGACCTAGTGGAATTCAAGTCAGTCCGTTTCTAGGCCAGGTTTTCTAGCCTGTGAAATCAGTATACTCATACCTGTGCTATAGCACTGTTGAGGCGGGATGACTGGACGTGTGGAATAGCTATCTTTCTGTCTACTGAAGAGAGGAGTGTTAGATTTAAAAAAAAACAAACTAGGATTCGTTTGTTGGTAGCGAGACCGGAGGAGGGCATTCCGAGCAGGAAGGGTATTAGGAAGTTGTTGCCACGATATAGGTGAGAGAGTGGCAGTGAGAATGGAAACAAGAGAGCCTGTAGCTACTACAAAGGTAAAGTCCTCAAAATCTAGAGAGAGAGTGAGAGAAAGAAGGTGGTGAAAATGCAAATGAGAATGGATGAAGAGAGAGAAGTCAAGTATGATTCCCAGGCTAAGTGATTTCGTGGATGCTGGCTCATTTCTCCAAGATGGAAAATTCAGGAGGAGGAGTGAGCTTTGAGAGTAGCCAACAATCTAATAGGGGAAATGAAGAGTTTCAGGGTTCCATGGGACAGCTACATGTGGTTGGCTATTTGGTAAAGCCCACAATGCTTTGTTCAGAAATGGAATCCCCCAAATCATGCAGAGAAAATTGGCTAAAACTTCTATGATAATTTCATATCAACTTGACATTGTTTTCATAGTGTCTTTGTAAAGTGCTTGCCTAATGGCAAAACATTTTATCCAAGTTTAAAACTGAAGAAAACGGACCTTAGCTATGACAAAGAGCTTTTCACCTGTTACAGTGAAACGTTCGGAGGAGGCATTTAAGCAAATGTATGTCAAAGCAAACAGGCATATCAGCAAGAATTTAAAGAAGGGCAGGATTTGTTCCTTTGCCTCCTATGTAAATTCCAAGGAATAACAGAATCAGTAGGCATAACATGTCTCACGTATGCATAGTGTTTTACTTTTCAAAAGAATCCTTTTCTCACCCGTTACCTCCTTTGATCTTTATAATAATTCTGTAAGGTAGGCAGGGGGGCTGTTACTATGCTCACTGTACAGATAAGAAAACTGAAGATCAGAGAAAGTAGGTGATTTTTTGCAGGCTACATTACTAGTACTTTAGAAATTAAATTCCTTCCTTTTTATATCAAGTTCAGTGTTTTCACTAAAACCACCACCTTTTACAAAGATGTTCCTGCCTTTTGGTGATAGTAAGAATTAAGCTTCCTGTACATCCATTCTTACTAGGATCATACTCTTGATAGTCCTCTTAAGACTCTTGAAGATGAGTGATAGAGTTGAAAGAAGAAGAACTGATGAAAACTATGTATCAGGACCAGATACACCCTGAGATTCCCAACCTTCCTTACTGACATTTGACACGTTGTGGCTGACAACTGAGACCTCAGGGGGAACTATCTGCTGGAATACCTTTCCAGAGCCTCTCCATATAGCCTGAGCTTCGACACAGGTTGGCAGCTGGGTTTTTGTGTATGTGTGTTTTAAGATTTTATTTATTTATTTGACAGAGAGACAGCAAGAGAGGGAACACAAGCAGGGAGAGCAGCAGGCAGAGGGAGAATCAGGCTTCCCACTAAGCAGGGAGCCTGATGTGGGGCTCCATCTCAGGGCCTAAACCAAAGGCAGATGCTTCACGACTGAGCCAGGTGCCCTGGCAGCTGGGTTTTGAAGGTGAGCATCCCAGAAGAGAGACTGATAGAAGCTGCTCTTCTAGCTTTGGAAGTTACAGAGTGTAGCCACAAGTAGGATCTCCTGGGATTTTTTTTTTTCTTTTTTAACAAGCCTTGTAGTATTATATGCCATGAAACGCCTGCAGCCCTGGCTGCCACCTTGACTGAATGCAGCCTTGGGAGAGACTTTGATGCAGAGGCACCCAGTTCAATTTCCCAGATTCATGACCCACAGAAGTTATTTTAAGTCACTAAGTTTTGGGGTAAACCTAGCAATAACAGATTAGCTAAAGAAAAGTGAGAGAGAACCTTGAAGTGTTGAGTCACTGTGCTTCTCCTTCTACACTTGACTTGGCAAGCTTGTCTGTGCCCATAGTTTCAGTAATGCTGTGCAGGGACTCCCAGATCTGTATCTCCATCCCAGAACTCTCTAGTGAACTATACAGACGTTTATATCCTGCAGCCTGCTAGACTTCTGTACTTGGCAGTTCCACAGACACTTCTCATTCAGCTTGTCAAAAATTGAACTTGTAAACCGTGGACTTTGGGTGATAATGATGTGTCTCAACGTAGGTTCATTGGTTGCAACAGATGTACCACTTTGGTGGGGAAGGTTGATAACGAGGGAGGCTGTGCATGACTAGGGGCAGGAGTATATGGGAAATCTGTGTATCATCCCCTCAATTTTGCTGTGAACTTAAAACTGCTCTAAAAAATAGTCTTAATAAAAATCTGAATTTACCATCTTTTCAGTCAATTCTGGTATTTCTTCAATTCTATGGAAGAATTCTATAGTTCATTCTATGGAAAAAACCACCTTATGTTTATTTGCTCAAGTTAGAAACCTGGAATTTATTGTTATTTCCTTCTCCCTCACTCTTCACATTCAGTAATAATAATAATTAATTATAATTATTATAACAACAGAAACAACAACTAACATTTATGGAGGGCTTACTATATGCTAGGTACTCACTGTTCTAAGCATTTTATTTGTCAATTAATCTTCATAGCAATCCTAGTTATCATGATTCCTGTTTTACAGATTAAAAAAAAAACAAAACTGGTACCTGGGTGGCTCAGTCGGTTCAGCGGCTCCCTTTGGCTCAGGTCGTTATCTCAGGGTCCTGGGATCAAGTCCTGCATCGGGCTCCCTGCTCAGTGGGGAGTCTGCTTCTCCCTCTCCCTCTGTCTGCTGCTCTGTCTACTTGCGCTCTCTATCTCTCTGATAAATAAATAAAATCTTAAAGAAAAAATCAGGATAAAGTAACTTGCCCAAGGTCCATACCTACTAAGTGGCAGAGCTTGATTTAGAATCTGTGCTGTTGGGCACCAAAGCCTACACTCTTTAACCACGATATTCTACTGCCTCCAGTCAACCAAGTCCTGTCACTTCTTAACTTCCATCTCATGAATCTGACCCCTCACTCCTCCACTGTTGCCCACTCAGGTCATCTCTCCATTAAACCACTCTTAAGAGCCTCCAAACTGGTGTTGGTTCACTGAACACAGAGACCTCATAGTTTTTGGGGAAGAGGCACAGGAGTTATAATCTCTGGTAAATGCTCTATTGAAGTCTGCACCGAGTACCATGGTATTGCTGTGCATGAGACTCCAGAGAACTAGGAGAACGTGACATTTGAGCTGGGACTTGAGGATGAGGAGTTCAAAGATAAGAAAAGCACAGAGAGAGGTAATTACATTTTGTTGCACAGAGATAGGAAGGAGCATGCAGTGTTTGACGAATTGCAAGAATTTGTGTGTGGCATGTGACGGCATGATGGGGCTGGAAAGTAGCCCAAGATGGTCTGGGAGGGGCCGTGTATATAGCAAGCCCTTGGTGAATGACTTGCCACAAATTATCCCTCAAATCTGTCACATTTTACTAAAACAATGGTGAGATGATGAATGAGCCCTGCCGACTGCCCTGCCCTTGAACTCAACTTAGCAGCTTTCCTGCCTCTTACCATGACTTAAGGTACCTTTCCACGCTCACAAAACTATAATTCACCAGGGGTGCCTGGGTGGCTCAGTTGGTTAAGTGTCTGACTCTCGATTTCAACTCATGTCATGATCTCAGGATCGAGAGATCCAGCCCTGTGTTGGCCTCCATGTGGAGTGTGGAACCTGCTTAAGATTCTCTCTCTCCATCTCCCTCTGCCCCCCCCCCACCATCCACCCCTCCCACTGCGTGCAGGTGCTCGCTCTTTCTCTCAAAAAAAAAAAAGGCACAAAAAACTAGACTATGTTGTTTCTTTTCTTGGGGGGAGAGGGTGGTTGGAGGAGAGGTTACCATGTATGCTATGGTGATGTTCCTGAATTTAAGGATTTAAGAAGGTCTCCGTTAACATACCTGGACAAGGGGTGCCTGGGTGGCTCAGTGGGTTAAAGTCTCTGCCTTTGGCTCAGGTCATGATCTCAGGGTCCTGGGATCGAGCCCCGCATCGGGCTCTCTGCTCAGCAGGGAGCCTGCTTTCTCCTCTCTCTCTCTGCCTACCTGTAAACTCTCTCTGTCAAATAAATAAATAAAATCTTTAAAAAAAAATACCTGGACAATGTCACGTGTGAGCAAAAGTTAACTTTTGTAAGGTAATGGGAGATGCATATAGACGAGTAAAATTAAATAGATGAAACAACATGAACCAGGAGGAAAAAGAATATAGAAAAAATAAAAATCATAAAGCGAGAAAATAAATGAGAACAGTGATTTTGTATTCTGTGCTAGCCCAGGTCTTTACATTTGATGTGACACCTATCTCTGGGTTTTAACTTTAAAAGAAATTGCTCTTAACCGTTGATTTTTCAAGCATATGGATTTGAGAGGTTAATCCACTTACTGATGTTTCACAGCTCCTACGCCTTGCACATCAAGGTGCCAGGCTACATAGTCCCCCACTGTGTACAGGGTTTTCAGAAGGTTAACATTAAGGTTTAAGGTTCATTTCGGGTTCCTCCTTTGTCCTTGAATTGCAGGGCAAGGATTATCAGGGAAGATGGTGAATCTTGAAACAGGCCCCGGAGGTGAGTTCAGACAGCAATGCCCTTGTTTTAACAAACCACTGAGGTCCCTCTTAAATGTATAGCTAGTAGAAATCACAGAGGGCATAACATCACCATGTCAGCAGACATGCATTCTGTCAGACGGCAGAGTCAGAACAAGAAAGTAACCTAAACTGAAGAAAGCAGCTTGTGTTACGACATGGGGCCCCAGAGGGGCGCCTGGGTGGCTCAGTTGGTTAAGCAGCTGCCTTTGGTTCAGATCATGGTCCTGGGGTCCTGGAATCAAGCCCCACATTGGTCTCCCTGCTGATCAGGGAGCCTGCTTCTCCCTCTCCCTCTGCTACTCCCCCACTTGTGCTTTCTCTCTGTCAAATAAATAAATAAAATTAAAAAAAAAAAAACAAAAAACCAAACCAAACCAAAACAAAACAAAAACAAACAAACACAGGGTTCCAGAGATCTCATGACCAGAGGTAGCAATTTAGGAAATAAGAAGTGTCAAAGCATAACCTATTAGGGTCTAGGGCCAGGAAAATACTGACTCTCCTCCTGCTGCCTCCTCAGCTGCCACTGCTTTTCTCTACTGAAAATCTCCCATGTCCCCTCAGGGCTGCTGCTGACCCAGGAGCAAAGATTGTGCTCTTCACTCTCAAAGCTTCCTGCAGCCTGGGTCATCTGGCTTTTATAGATAATGGAGTGTGTTGTTTGGTTATATAAACTGTCAAATTTAGGGCGCCTGGGTGGCTCAGTAGGTTAAAGCCTCTGCTTTCGGCTCAGGTCATGATCTCAGGGTCCTGGGATCGAGGCCCACATCGGGCTCCCTGCTCAGCGGGGAGCCTGCTTCCCCTCTCTCTCTCTGCCTGCCTCTCTGCCTCCTTGTGATCTCTCTCCCTCTGTGAAATAAATAAATAAAATCTTTAAAAAAAAAAAACTGTCAAATTTATTATGAAGGATCCTTGTTCAGAAAGATCGTTTTTTATTTTTTATTTTTTATTGTTATTTGACCCAGGGATACAGGTCTGTGAATCATCAGGCTTACACCTTTCACGGCATTCACCATAGCACAAACCCTCCCCAATGTCCATAACCCAGCCACCCTATCCCTACCCTCCCCCGCCCCCAGTAACCCTCAGTCTGTTTTGTGAGGTTAGGAGTCTCTTATGGTTTGTCTCCTTCCCCATCCCGTCTTGTTTCATTATTTTTCCCTCCCTACCCCCACGACCCTCCACCCTGCCCCTCAAGTTCCTCATATCAGAGAGATCATACGATAATTGTAGAAAGATCTAGTTTTTTAATCTGCAAATAAAAAATACCGAAGGGAAATGCACTAATGTATTGAGTGGTTATTTCTGAGTAGTGGGGATGCAACTAATTTTTCTTACTGTCTGTTTAATAAGCATACATAAATTTATCGATAAAGAAAAACTCTATTTTAAAAGGCTAATAATGAGGCGCCTGGGTGACTCAGTTGTTTTTAAGTGTCTCCCTTCAGCTCAGGTCATGATCCTGGGGTCCTGAGATCAAGCCCCATGGGCTCCCTGCTCAGTGGGGAACCTGCTTCTCCCTCTGCTCTTCCTTCTGCTCATGCTTGCTCTCTCTCAAATAAATAAATCTTATAGAGAAACCTGAAATGACTCGTTGGAATGACCCACAAAACAGGGAGGCTGAGTGCTTACTTAGCATGCAAGTGAGTTGGGTTATTATCTATGCCTCTGAACTAAAAGAAGCTGTAGTAGAAAGAATTTTGACTTAGAGTCTTAATCTATGAGCATCAGTTTTCTCTCTGTAAAATGGGAATAATGCTTACTTCCTGTGATTAGGTGAGTGACAAGTGAGATTTGTTATTATTTTTTTAAAGATTTTATTTATTTATTCAACAGAGAGAGAGATCACAAGCAGGCAGAGACGCAGGCAGAGAGAGAGGAGGAAGTAGGCTCCCTGCTGAGCAGGGAGCCCGATGCGGGGCTTGATCCCAGGACCCTGAGATCATGAACTGAGCCAAAGGCAAAGGCTTAACCCATTGAGCCACCCAGGTGCCCCATTGTTATTATTTTTTAATGACTTAAATGGAAGGCATTTTTCTAGAGATTGAGGATTGAGAGCAGATAGCCCTTGCCTATCAAAAAGTAGCTGGAAAAACAATTACAATATAGTTCATTAAGCAGTATAATATAGAATATGCAGCTTCATACAGGAGCACCTAACTCAACCTGAAGAGTGAGGACAAAAATACAGGGCACCTGGGTGGCTCGGTGTGTTAAAGCATCTGCCTTTGGCTCAGGTCATGATCTCAAGGTCCTAGGATGGAGGCCCACGTCGGGCTCCCTGCTCAGTGGGGAGCCTGCTTCCTCTCCTCTTTCTCTGCCTGCCTCTCTGCCTACTTGTGATCCGATCTCTCTCTCTGTGTCAAATAAATAAATAAAATCTTTAAAAAAAAATAGCTCAGAATGAATCAACCACCTAAACTTAAGAGCTAAACCTAAAAACTCTTAGAAAAAAATATAAAATGTAAATTTTTGTGACTTTGCATTAGGCAACAGTTTCTTAGGTATGACATCTAAAGCACAAGCAAACAGAAAAAAACAAATAGGACTTCATCAACATTAAAAACTTTTTTTGTGTCAAAGGACACCATCAAGAAAGCAAAGAGACAATCTGAAAACTTGGAGAAAATATTTGCAAGTCAAGTCATATATTTGGTAAGGATTGGCATCCATAATAAATAAAGGACTCACCCAACAATAAAAATACAGATAATCCAATGGAAAAGTGGGCAAAGAATTTGAACAGATGTTTTTGAAAAGAAGTAAAACAATGGGACAATAAGCAAATGAGAAGATGCTCAGTATCGTTAATCTGCAGGGAAATGCAAATCAAAACCACAATGAGGAACCACTTCATATCCACTAGGATGGCTATAATAAAAAGAAACTGACAATAATAAGCGATACTGATGTGGAGAAATTGGAACCCTCGTGCATTGCCAGTTGGAATGTAAAAAATGCAGATGCTGCATAAACCAGTTTAGCAGTCCCTGAAAATGTGAAACAAGAGTTACCGTATGACCTAGCAATTCCATTCCTAGGTATGTACCTAAGAGAATTTAAAACATTTCCACACAAAATCTGTACTTGAATGCTTATTATTCATAATTGCCCCACAGTGGAAATAATCCAAATATCCATCGACCATTGAATGAATAAATAACACAGTAGAATATTATTCACCCATAAAAAGAAATGCAGTACTGATTCATGCTAAAACATGGATGAAGTCATGAAAACATGCTAAATGAAAGAAGTCATACACAAAAAGCTACGTTTTATATGATTCCATTTATATAAAATGTCCAGAATGGGCAAGTCCTTATAGACAGAGAGTAGATTAATGGTTGTCAGGGTCTGAGGGGAAGGGGACAATGGTGAGTGACTGCCAATAATATTGGATTTCTTTTGGGGATGATGACAACCTTGTGAATATACTAAGGACCTTTAAATTGTACATCTTTAAATGGTGACTTTTATGGTGTGTGACTTATAACTCAATTTAAAAACCAAGAAGAAAGGTTTTTAAGATGAAATTTATAAGAACTTTTGTTTTGGGAACCACTGTGCAAACACATCTAGATTATTAGAAGTGGCTGCATCTCACAGAGGAAAATCATTGCAAAGACTGCTTCCTAGTCCTCTCTTCCCCTCTCATGTGCCTTTTCTGGTTGTGGGTCCTTGCCTCTTTGGCACTATCTTGATTCTGCTTACAATATCTCCCAGTTAAAACTCCAGCCCTGCCTTCCAGATCAGTTTGAATCTGAAGCCAACTTTTCAGTTTTCCAGAATTGAGCCAGCTTGCTTCTCTTAAGCCCTAGTTACTATCAAAATTCATCTTTATGTAGGGGTGCCTGGGTGGCTCAGTTGTTAAGTGTCTGCCTTCACCTTGAGTCATGGTCCCAGGGTGCTGGGACCGAGTCCTGCATTGGGCTCCCTGTTCCATGAGGAGCCTACCCCTCTCTCTCGCTGTCTCTCATGAACAAATAGGTAAAATCTTAAAAAAAAAAGAAAGAGAGAGAGAGAGAGAGAGAGAGAGAAGGAAGGAAGGAAGGAAGGAAGAAAGGAAGAAAGGAAGGAAGGAAGGAAGAAAGGAAGAAAGAAAGAGAAAGAAAGAAAGAGAGGAAGAAAGAAAGAAAGGAAGAGAGAAAGAGAAAGAAAGAAAGAGAGAGAGAGAAAAGGAAGGAAGGAAGGAAAAAGGAAAGAAAAAAAGAAAAGAAAAGAAAGAAAGAAAGAAAGAAAGAAAGAAAGAAAGAAAGAAAGAAAGAAAGAAAGAAAGAAAGAAAGCTGAGAGACAGATTGAATGGAAGATAGGGTGACACTTCCATTTTCCAGGGTAGAGGTTTGTATAGAGGGGTGGAGAGCCAAATGAGATTGCTGAGATGTGAAGATCTATAGGAGGCCAAGGGGAAGGGGCCAGATCAGGGACACAGAAGGGATGTGACAAACACAGGAGATACCTCGTTCTTGAAGACAGGCTGGAGAGAAGGACGAGTACTTCAGTGTGGATAAAGTAGCTCTGAAATGGACAAGAAGAAGAATAAGGAAGCTATAGGTGGCCTATAGTGTGAACTAGTAGGTTCCTAGGTAACTTTTCATTTGGGATATGACTTCATGTGCTAAACTAATGCTGCAGATATTAAGTCACATCCCCTTAGAGTGTTCTTTTTCTTTGATTTCCAGTTAGACTTTCAGGACCTTAAGGAACTGATGCAAAGTCATTGAAGGGTCAAAATGATACAAGCATTCATTTCACCCAACATTTAATTTAGTTTCAGTAAAATATTTTCATTAGTTTTTTCAAAAGATTTTCTTTATTTTAGAGAGAGAGAGAGAGAGAGAGAGAGAGAGCAAGCACATGAGCAGTGGGGTGAGGGGCAGAGAGAGAGAGAGAGAAGCAGACTCCCTGCTGAGCAGGGAGACTGACCTGGGGCTCAATCCCAGGACCCTGAGATCATGACCTGAGCCAAAGGCAGATGCTTAACTGACTGAGCCACCCAATTTTATAATCGTAGCTCTACTAATGGTCCCAGTATAGTACACCAATTCTCAGTTTTTAAAAGAATTCTTCTACATCCTCTGGTTTCATAATCTGAAAGAGATGTAGGCTGACAGCCATTCTCTGGACTCACTCAGCTCCAGAAAAGACTCTCTTAAACTCTCTCAAGGCTGCCACAGCACTGTCACCACCACCTAACTCATTCTGTTTAAGATAAATAAACCACTGAGAAAATGTAACTGGTCATTTCCTATCAGCACAGATCAGCTTTCATTCCACTAAGTGAAATTCTGCTTTAAAAAGTGCTTTACCGGGCACCTGGGTGGCTCAGTAGGTTAAAGCCGCTGCCTTCGGCTCAGGTCATGATCCCAGGGTCCTGGGATCAAGGCCCGCATCGGGCTCTCCTCTCGGCAGGGAGCCTGCTTCCCCCTCTCTCTCTCTGCCTGCCTCTCTGCCTACTTGTGATCTCTCTCTCTGTGTCAAATGAATAAATAAAATCTTAAAAAAAATAAAAAAAGTGCTTTACCTTGGGCGCCGGGGTGGCTCAGTGGGTTAAAGCCTCTGCCTTCAGCTCAGGTCATGATCTCAGGGTCCTGGGATCGAGACCCGCATCGGGCTCCCTGCTCAGCGGGGAGCCTGCTTCCCCTTCTCTCTCTGCCTGCCTCTCTGCCTACTTGTGATCTCTCTCTAATAAATAAATAAAATCTTAAAAAAAAAGTGCTTTACCTAAATAGTTAATCAGTATTTTTAAAAGTAATCTCTATGCCCAATGTGGGGCTCAAATTCATGACCCCGAGATCATATAGAGTCACATGCGCTACCTGCTGAGCCAGCTAGGTGCCCCAGTTAATCGGTATTTTCTTTAAAAGATTTTATTTATTTATTTATTTGAAAGAAAGAAAGGGAGGGGCAGGGAGGGGCAAGAGAGGAGAAGGAGAGAAGCAGACGCCCAGCTGAGTGGGGAGCCCAACATGAGGCTCGATTTCACCTCAATCTCATGATCCTGAGATCATGACCTGAGCCAAAATCAAGAGTCAGATGCTTAACCGACTGAGCCACCCAGGTGCTCCAATTTATTTATTTTAGAGAGAAAGAGAGCACACAAGTGTGAGCAGGGGGAGGAGCAGAAGAAGTGGGAGAGAGAGAATCTCAAGCAGACACCCCACTGAGTATGGAGCCCCATGCAGGGCTGGATCTCACTATCCTGAGATCATGATCTGAGCCATAATCAAGAAGCGGTCACCTAACTGACTGAGCCACCCAGGAGTCCCAGTTAATCAGTATTTTAAGTCAGAATTGCAAATAGTGATGAATTCCACTGGTTTGTTGGTTAAAAAAAAGAGAGAGAGTTCACTGTCAATCTTACTATATCCCAAAATACGAAAGCAGGTATCTATAGATAAGAATCATACTCACGATTTTTGGAAAGGCCCCTTAAAGTCATCTGGTCCAACTACTTTTTTTTTTTAAAGATTTTATTTATTTGAGAGAAAGAGAGAGATCACAAGTAGGCAGAGAGGCAGGCAGAGAGAGGGGGGAAGCAGGCTCCCTGCTGAACAGGGAGCCCGATGTGAGGCTCAATCCCAGGACCCCGAGATCATGAACTGAGCCAAAGGCAGAGGGTTAACCCACCAAGCCACCCAGGTGCCCCTGGTCCAACTACATTTCAAATGTGTCGATCTGTTACACGCCTGCCAAGTGGCAGTTCAGTCTAAACCCAAACATCCCTTATCGGTGAGAATTCACTCCCAAAGTTATTATTACAGAACTCTATAAAAAAGTTTCCCAAAGAATAAATGAAAGCTTTTGCCTTATAGCTGTGTGCCCTCTGGTCTAGTTCTGTGCTCCCAGAGGCCCACACCGAACAAACAAGTCCAAGCCCTCTTTAATGAGTCAGTTCTCTAGAAGCTAAAGAGAAACATTTCAATAGATAGCATTTGAATACCTTTAATTCACCTAGCTGGCATACAGCCTTAAAATTTACTTTGGGGAAATCGATACACTTGCAAATTTACTTTCTAGATAGTAGAGAACAGTTCATTTTTTCCTTAGATGACAAAATTTTCCACCTTCATCATAATTGAAAATTCTTAACTTTCTGTGTGCCATGAAGTTTAAAATAAACTAAGTTTGCAAACACATCATGCTAAATACATCAAATTATTTAAATTTTTTATTATGACAATTGACATATATTAAGTGAAAGAAATGACAGAAGTATTATAATAAAACATTTTGAAAGAAAAAGTTACACAATTAGGCCAATAGCTATAAAATAGCTTTAGGCCTGGCTTATAACACCAAGAATTCTGATCAGACTGTAGTGAGACATTGAACATTTCATTAACAAAAAAATATTGGCACCAGCCACAACATATTTTGGTTGTCACTTACAAGGAATATTATATTTAAACAACTATGCACTGCAATTCTAACACGCTAGGTGTTCATACACTGCAGTTAACCCCTGAAGCTTTAAGCTACCAGGAATTCCCATATTTTCTATGCACAAAATTTACTTTGTGCATTATTGGAATCACATTTCCAGTTTTCAAATCTCCCCCCCAACACACACACACACACATGCAGTACATTATATGTGGCAGAGAGCACTCCAGGTTCCCCTGTTTGACTAACAGCACGTTCCTGATTACCTCCAGTTTTACACTAATCTTGGAGCTTCTGCTTTAGCTCTCATCTCCTAGAAGTAAAATAAAGCATTCTGAGACCCTATTCCAGGAATAATTATTTTATGCATAGGAAAATAAAGCATTTCATATAAGCATGTCTGAAAATCCAAGAGGTATTTTGATCAAATACTCCCTGAATCTCAGCTACTATTACTTTAAAATCAAAATGAAAATTTAACATATACCATTCACAAATTCTTATCTGGAGTTTGTCTTCTTCACCTGGAAATTCATGATTCCCAGGCTTCTCCTCTGAATGGATGAAGCTAGCAAAGAAACGGACAACCCCACACTAGCTGACAATAGATTAAGGTAGTTTAGATAGAAATTTTGACACACTTAGATGAATTTAATTCTTTATAAGGATACACTTGTGCTATACAAGAGTTAGAATGGTAAAATTATCAGATGGCAAACATACTGGTGTCTTAGTATAAGTTATGGTGAAATGTGCCATGTAAAAGACTGCTAGAATCAGCAACACTACAAGCTTTAAAGATACTTTTCATCAAATGTGGGGAGAATTGGGATTTGAAACTGATATCCCTTCCAGCAAAAAAATATTCCTGTGGCATTAAGTCTACTGAATAACAAGAATCAAATCAAGCAATTCTGGTTTTCCCTTCTTTTACAGACTGAAAAGAAGCCAAGCTCTGCCCCAACCCGCCCCGCCTATCCCAGCATGGGACACTCCCTTTCAAGGCGTACGCAAGACCTCCTGGCAGGTTTAAGCAAGCTACAATTCAGATACTTATCAAGAAGCTACTTTGCTAAGAGAACGAAATATCAGACCAACATTGAGAATACCCTAGTTAGGCATCACGAAAATCACACACCATCATATGCTGTTAACTGCCAAATTTAGGCTATTATAGCTGTTCCGAAACTGAAAATTCATTTACACTAATATAAACTAGATCCATGTGTGCACATGTATGTCTGTGTGTGTGTATGTATGTGTATATACGTGTTTGTGTATAATTTTCATGCAATGATCTTAAAGCTTTGGAGACAAGGGTTATTAGCCTAATTGCAAGGCTTGTCCACATAGCAGTATTGACATGCACCAACTCTGCTAAAGGGCAGGAAAATGAAAAAGACCATGGCACAAATTTTTAAACAATTTTAGGTTTAATTACATAATGCACCTGTAGATGTTCTAGCATAAACACAATTGTAAAAATCTACATCCTATTTTAGGGTATTTTTCCACCTCCCAACCCTTAAAAGCTGTACAGTTATATAAAAAATGTGACTCTCAAGCAAAATAAACTTTTTTTTTTTGCAACATACAAAATAAGTTAAATGATTCAGAAGGTCTTGAGCCATTAAGTATCCCAATGACTGTGTTCTGGCCATCCATAAGCATGACATGCAGCTCCTGGTCTATGACCAGAACTCAATAAATACAGGTCAAACAAAACCCCAAACACTTAAATTAGATTTCTTTAGAAAGTGATGAAAGTCAAGAAAATATATAATTAGGGTTAACAATTCCATTCTTAACTTACATCATCCAGTGGCAAAATGAACAAGGCAGGTCACTCAGTCCTTAGTGCATTTACTAGCTTGTACCGGTTTGGCAAAAAACAGAAATGTAGTTCCTTTAAATGTTTTTTTCTCATTCAAAATGTCTAAGGAGCTTAATTAATAAATTTCTATTCATCTAATAATTTGTTATGCCCTCTCGTATAACTTATGTATAGGATAGATGTATCTTAAAAGTTACTAAAATAAAAATAACATTTTCATTAACTGAAATCACCATGTGCCAGAACTGGGTTTGCAGCATTTCCCAGAATGAAATCGTATAAATATAAAATGAAAAAAAAATTGAACTCACATGACCAAAATGAGGGGGAAAAAAATCCACTAATGGAATCCTATTCTAGTCAATTTCTGAGAGGGTTTATATGAATAAAAGAAGTATTGAGTATATAATCTAAAGTGGTTATATACCAAGCACACTACAGTTTGGCTTATGAAGATTGCTTGCTTGCTAGGGAATGACTCTTCTTCGATGTATGTTACATAGTTACTTAGCAATTCTTGGCACTCAAAAAATGATAAATGATAATTTAAGTTGAAGTAAAATATCTTGAAAACAAATTATTACGTGTACACATAACACAATGACCCAGTTTAAATACACTGATAGTAACGGGCCTGGTCTTTTTGGATTGGTATAAAAGTAAGAAAATCAGCAGCAGAACTGCCACTTGCAAAGTAGGTTAACAGGTACACACTGGGAATGGTGGATAAAATAGGAATGCATTTTATTCTAAGAAGGTCTAATAACAATATTAAGCAGAGGACTAGGTAGATTATAGCAGATACACAGTCTTGACATTCTCACTTCTTAGAGAACCAGGAATATTTTCTTAGAATATCAAACCAAGAAGAGGAACTTCACTATTTTTCTCCAGACTTTCTGTAATTAAATGCTCATAATTTCACATCATTCACAATTATTTGTCGTATGTCTTTTTACAATGTCAATTAATGATTTCAAAGGATTCATTTTTAATTTCTGCTAACATCTAAAGTATGTATACATATTAACTTATATATATACATACATATATGTATGTTCGATTTTTTAAAAAAGATCTGGGTCTTTGAATACTTGTTCTATGGCTGTGAGGCAATCCTGGACCTGTTTCACTGTGTTGGTGAAGGGCAGAGTTCACAACTTTTTCTGAATAGTCAACGTACAGATTCCTTGGGTTCCTTCCAGTCATATGGTAGAACTAGTGCATGGTTAACATCTCTCATCCCCACAAACATAAGCTAAAAAGGCATTCTTTGTGACAAAGTAAATTCCATCATCTCATTTAAAAACTGCTAACATTTGGGCGCCTGGGTGGCTCAGTGGGTTAAAGCCGCTGCCTTCGGCTCAGGTCATGATCCCAGGATCCTGGGATCGAGGCCCACGTCGGGCTCTCTGCTCAGCAGGGAGCCTGCTTCCTCCTCTCTCCTCTCTCTCTGCCTGCCTCTCTGCCTACTTGTGATCTCTCTCTCTGTGTCAAATGAATAAATTAAAAAAAAAAATCTTTAAAAAAAAAAAAATAAAAAAAATAAAAACTGCTAACATTTCCCCACCATTTTACCTCTAAGCAAGTAAATGCCTACATTTTTCTTAGTAGATATACTTTGCTCAAATGCATACTATAGAATGGGCTCTATCAACCAAAAAGTGAAAACTGTAGTTTGTAATATCCTTTTAAAATTTGTTTAAAACTGTTTTTTTCAACAACTTCTTTAGTATTCGAAGTCCTTTGTTCTTTGGCAGGTCATATTAAAAAGAAAAAAAATAGAGACTATCAGTAGACATGAATTTATTCTAAACGAAACTCCTCTTCATTCTCTGCATCTGCAACCTTGCTCAACTGGAAGAGGATGTGTCAAGGAAACCCAATCTTGGGTAAACTCTTGAAAAGCTCTCTGCCATCATTCTCTAATAATGTGCCAACAATGGAAAATGTTTTACACTACACCCTATCTCATCGACACAAGTCTACAAAACCAAAATGTGTATTTTCGGTCTGAGTTCCTTTCATAGATTTTAACTCAAAGCTTCTGCTTTGTGAAAATTTGGCTAGTTTTCAAACCTTTACAGAAATTGCAAACTACATATTTGCACACTAAACTACATCTCCCCTTAATACATGTGCTAGACTGTGGAGTATGACATTGGGAGTCCACCTGTAATTCAAAAAAGGCTTAAAGTATTAAAGGACTCTATTATGTGGCAGCTACGGATGGATCTAAATCCATGGTTAGTACTCTAAGGGTCCAAGATGTTCGAAACTCTAGATGAACTGCTGCTTTCCTATACTCTGTCCAGTTCCTAATGACTGAATGAAATCTTTGGATACAGGACATTTACTTTTCCCTACATTTTTTAAACTTCTTCAAAGTATGTTCAGTTAATATTTCAGTGAACACAAGACCCTATGAGGGACTAAATCTAATCACCAAGCAGCAAAATTGGTTTTGAACTGTCCAACATTTAATCGCTCATAACTAACCTGTCTGCATAATAATTTTAAGTTCAGCTGCTTGGACTGCACTCTTTGTAGATGAAACGGTAAATTGGCTTAATCAGAACATAAGATTAGGAGGCAGACATTCACTATCAAGTTCACAAACACTTAATTCAAGTTCAGGAAATTAATAGGCAGCAAAAGTGGTATCATAACCCATGTCAGTGGGACCTATGCTAACTTGAATACTGAATCTTTACTATGATAACAATGACCTTTTTCTCTCTGTAAGAGACGGGTAAAAAGAACTTATTTCACATTAGGTATCCTGTAAAATAAATAATCTATCCTGCTGGATACTTCTTATCACTTGCTTAACTATGGAGTGGTGGAAGCAGGAGCTGGTGTGTCCAGAGGTAGAGACAGCATACATGGGAGTTTCTACACGGTAGTGGCTTTACCCAGCTGCAGGACTAAAATGGTAGAGGAAGAATGGGGGCAGGGGAGGCCGCCCGCACATTCTAACCACTTACCTTGCACTAGTAGGAATCCTTCTATTGCCTGCCTGTTAGATAGTTAAAAAGGCTAACTAACATTCTTACCTGACTTTCAAACAAACGAACAAACCTGGCTAGAAAGGAGGCATGGTACGTGAATATGGCTCCTTACGTAACCCTGCTCTTTGTCTGTAAGTGTAAGCCCTTCCCTCCCTTCCAGTGGAACACTGTCTCAAAATAAAAATCACAACTTGCTTGGAACCACATGCTATTGATGCATCCTGTTTTTAGGCTGCTTTCATTATTTTATTTTTTTATACAGATACATATACATTGCTAGAATCAAAGCAAAAATATTAATGGGCAGGTACTACACAACTAAAGTGAAACAAAACAAAACAAAAAGAACCAACAAATGAAAAACAACAGCTATAAACTTTCAAGGCCAAAAGATAAGATTTAAGGGCAACACCTGTTCAGGAAGGAAAAGAAGGAGTATAAAGTTTCTAGAGAGGTATTTATAATGCAAGTCTAATGCCAGCTTTTTAATAATAAAAAAGAGAAGTGCTTTACTATACACTGACTAGCACATATAATGCTTAATTTGGAAAGAAAAATTAACAAAGTTCCTTGGGCCAGCAGCAGATATGGTGTGTCCATTGCCGGCAACAGACACAACACTGGAACAGAAAAACCCAAATCCCAGGGCAAAAGTATTCACAGAAGTAATGGCTGAAAGTTTCAGAATTTGACAGGCAAGGTTTAATCACAAGTGCTACACTTTGTACAATGTTATTTATGGCTCTGCCTGAAATTTTACAGCTGTAACAGTAACTAAATAAGACAAAGTTCATATTTAGTGTCAATTACATGTTAGATATTTAGTTATAAACCCCTTTTTCTTGTAACAAAGGGCTTATCTTTCATTAAAGTGTTGAGATGTTTGAAATGGATGTCATGCCCGTTAAGTATATTGGCGGTTCTCAATCAACTCTAGGTTGGTCGTGTGACTATTAATGAATTTTAATAGAAGTCTAATGGCCAAAGGCCAAAGCTACATTCAAACCCTGCTAATATATCCAGGCAGATAGGAAATTCCAACGCACACACATACACACACACATATACACACACATACATGCTAAAACTCAAACTAAAAACCTCCCAAAGGAACTGCTTTTTTGTAGACTTCAATTTGAAGTAGATACTAAGGGCAAGAATAGACCAGTTAAAATTCACCTGAAAATCCTTTCCCCATCATCAAATGTGCTAAAATACCGCTGTCAGCTTAGCATCTCTTCATGTATGTTATGTATAGATGTTTTTCTTTCAAAATGGGATATTTCAGATATTTAAAGTGGCCAAAAGATAAGAGTTACACTGGCTGCAAGGTTTACAGTCCACCTGGGCCTAAAGAAAGACCATACTTATTTCACTAATAACTCTCCATTGATAGGATATTAGAGGCCACCTCATCACCGCTGCATAAAGCTGCTTAAAAAAAATTTGCTGCTAGCACAATCTGGTTGTCAAAGCTTCATTATACATTTTACTGTACATATGCTTTTCAGATGATTTTTTTTTTTAAAACAAGAAACTCCGCTATAACAGAAACTCAGGTTCGAGTTTTTAATGATGGTGCTTTCTCCATCTCTTCTTTATTAAGTGTGGTTATCTCCAATAGTAAACAAGTTGATATCATGAATGCTGTTACTGAATGACTTATGTATGATGTTATCTACAGTTCTCAAACTGCAACAACACAGACTGGAACTTTTAAACAGTCTGTTCATCATTATCTATGCCATGAATGTTTAAATATAATATATATTTAATATGAAAAAGCTAAAGCACAAGTGCTTTCTCCCACCCCTAATTCTGTTTTGGGCCCTCGCAGATTCGGAATGCATTCTTATCCACCCTTTTTCACAAAGTCAGGAGAGCTCAGGAAATATAAAGTCAAAAATATACAAATCTTTGTTGTTATTATAATAAGATTTTTTTTCCAATGAATGAAATTACCAAGGACCATGAACTTGGAAAAAGAAAATCAAAAGGAATTTACAGCAATTATTTATCTTCAAAGTTCAAAACTGGTCACTTCACAGAAAGACTTCAGGGTTTGTTGAAATTTTTCTTCTAAAAAGTCATTCTGTAGTGGAGTTTTCTAGGAAAAATAAAACAGCTTTTAATAACTGGCCCGCTGGTGTGAGAGCTACCGTGGAATAAATTAGCACAAAAATGGAAAAAAAGTCTTATAACTGTTCACTGTTACAGACATAATCAACAAGGTCAGTCACTCTCAAAAGCTCATCTTCCTCCTCTTCTGGTGCCCCTGCCTCCTGCCCACCATTTGTCCCATTGGGGGCCAGGCTCGCACTGGCTGTGCTGTTGTCCTTGGGGGTCTGAGGCTTCTCAGCTGGCTTGCCAATCAAGTTCTCAATGGCTTTGCCAGGACTCTGTCCATTGGTGGAAGGCAAGTCCACTAAGCTATAGTCCAAAGGGCTCCCCACCTTGCCTACATTTTCAAAGTCCTCTTCCTCATCGCTGTCTATCCGATAGGGCTTCTTGGTGCTCTCCTGTTCTGAGGGCAGGACCCTGGGCTGGCTGTCATGCGCAGGCTGATCTGCATCTCCATGAGCATTGTCACAACTCTCCTCCTCGTCTGTCTCGATCCGGTGTAGCCGTTTTCGAGATGGTTTGCCTTCTTCTTCCTCATCTGCTTCTGAATACTCATCTGTGCTTCGACCCCGCTTTCGAACTGACCGTTTTGATTCTTTAGCTAGCTCATCTTCTTCAGAGTTCTTGGACATATAGCTCTCTAGAATAAACAGCACATTTAAGCCATCGACACAGTTAACCGTAATAGATTTAAGTAACTTTCCTTTTTCCTCCCCATATTCACCCCATATCCTGCTTGCAGACTTGCCCGTGCATCCTATTTCCCGCCAATAACTGGCCTGATTTCTGTCTCCTCTCAGGCCTGTAACAATCCACAGAATGATCCATAGTGTGTTTTTTAACTAAGATTTTAGGAGCAAAATGGTATTTCTTAGAAAACATAAGTTAAATGAAGATAGGGTGATCACAAACTGAGACATTCCTATCTGCTATCCCTCCAATTACAGGATCATGTACACAGACTGATAAGGAAAGATTAAACTGAGCACCCAACTCTGGCCATCTGAAACAGTGTGCTAACTCTTAACCTGTGTTATTAAATGTCCTTCCTTGGTAGTCTTTAAGTGTCTTCTCGTGGGGCGCCTGGGTGGCTCAGTCGTTAAGTGTCTGCCTTCGGCTCAGGTCATGATCCCAGGGTCCTGGGATTGAGCCCCTCATCGGGCTCCCTGCTCAGCAGGAAGCCTGCTTCTCCCTCTTCCACTCCCCCTGTTTGTGTTCCCTCTCTCGCTGTCTCTGTCAAATAAATAAAATCTTTAAAAGAAAAAAAAAAATTTCTTCTTGTTGTCTGTATTTACATCTAGGTGGTCTCACCTAATCTCATGGCTTGGCATCTATATATATGCTGATGACTTTGTTTGAGGCCACCGCTAAATTCCAGGCTCATGTATCAACAACCTGCCTACTCAACATCTATGCTGGGATTTCTCAACAGACATTTCAAACCTGACATGTCCTGAACCGAGGTCCTACGCTTCTGCCTCAAACCTGCACTGATCTGGTCTCCCCCATCTGAGTTACTAGCAACTCTACTGTTGTAATCACTTAGTCATATTTTGATTGTTTTCTTTCTCCCATCTAACCAAACAGTAAATCCTCTGAGTCTATCTTCAAAATATAGCCATCATCTGACTGCCTTTCACCCCTTTACTACCACTGCCCTAGTCTCACCCACCATCAATTCTTACCTGGCCTGTTTCAGTGGGTTCTCAAAGGGTTTCCTAGATTTTGCCCTTCTCCCCTTAAATTTATTCATAACACAGCTACCATGACAAATTAAAATATAAGCCAGATCATATCACTGCTCTGCTCAAACTCCTCCAATTACTTCTCTTTTCACAAAGAACAAAATCCAAATTTTGGACTATGCAACGGCCTACTGTGCTATCCCATATGGTAGCCACTAATCACATGGGGCTATTTTAAATTTAAGTGAATTAAAATTAAGTAAAAATGAAAAATTCAGCTCCTCAGTCACAGTATAGGTGCTCAATAGCCACATAAGGCTAGTAGTTACTATACTGAACAGCACAGATATAGCGTATTTCCATCACCACTGAAAGTTCAACCAGATGGCACAGTTCATCAGGGGTTGGCAATTTGTTTTGTTTTGTTTTTTGGAAAAGGGCAGGCCCTACAGTCTCTATTACAACTACTCAACTTTATGCAAGAGAAGCTACGGACAATATGTAAGAAACAATGGGCATGGCTGGTCCAATAAAACTTGATTTACAAAGTATTTACACAAACAGGTGGGCTGTAGTTGCGAACTACTACTCTTTGTAATGGGACCCCTGCTGATCTCTGTATCATCTCAGGCAATGCTTCCCTTCACTCATTCTCCTTCAACTACCCTGGCCTCTCTGTTCCTGAACACGCCAAGCACAAACCTGCCTCCAGGATTTCACGTTAGTTGCTCAATCTGCCTGTATCATTCTTCTTTGAGATAAATGCATAACACACACCATTATGTCAGGTCTTTACTCAAATGCGGTCTTCTTAGTGAGGCCTTCCTGTGGTACCCTATCTGAGATCCCAGCCACTCTCCCATCCCAACTCCTCTTTCTCCTTTATTTTTCTCCATAGCATTTATCCCCACCTAATACAGCATAGGTTCTACTTACTTATCTTGTTTATTATCTCTCCCCTAATTAAAATAAGGGTTACACAGGGCAGTTACATATTTTTGGCTGTTTTGTTCACTGTTCTAGTTGCAGTGCCTAGAATAGTGACCAGTGCAGTAAGTATTTAATAGCTGATTACTGAATTTGTTTGTCTTTAATGACACACGAAAAATACACACAATCAGATGTTCATTTCCTTTCTTTAGCCTCCCATGTTCAAACATTTTTTTCCCTTTCTTTCCTGGCTTGAGCTCAAACTTAACTGATAAGGATCTTTGAAATCTTTAAGACGGATAATAAATAATGGAGAATTATATAAATCAAAAAAGGGGCAAAGGTGAGGGTTAGAATTATTTAAAAGAACTGGAATAACCACAAGACTAAATGGATATTACAAATTCGCATATTAGAGCTTTTCCTATACTCCTGGTATGGAGCACAGTTAAAACTATTAAGAAATAAAACAGTTACCAACTGAAGCTCACTGTCAAGGTAGAAAGAGATAGCAGGCCCCTGTATCTGAAACTTTTTAGTTATCCAGGGCATAGGTTATCTCAAAATGAGGGAATAATAAGGGAACAGAAGAATTCTTGCTAAGATCCTAATTTTCTCAGACTTGTCTATTTCAATGAAGAATTATGACAACGGAGATATTAAAAATTAGTATTTTATCAAGTATGATTTATTTAAACTATAAAAAGGGATCAGGCAAAAAATAATGGATTTTGTCTCAAAGATATCACTGCTTATTACTGCATTTCTATGAAATGGTACAGAACCACAATCCTGAGTTTACTTTATAGCTTCTATTTCTGCCTTATCCAAATTTCTGCAGCAAACTGGAGATCTACTCCTTACCTTCACTCTCTGAGCTGGAAAGCCTACGCTTGTGAACTCGTCTGATTTCTTTCCCACGTCGTAAACTCTTCTGGGAACCATCACTTTCGGAATCTTCTTTGTAGTTAATTTGTCTTTTCTGGTTCCTCCTTGACCGCCTCCGCCGAGTTTCTACAAAATCATCACTAAAATCATCGCTAAAATCACTTTCTGTTCAAGGAAAAAGAAATACAAAATTTAAGTCAATTAATGAGAAATGTAATCAGCTTAGGTTATAAAAATGTAAAGCTCTTAATAAGTAGGGTTCAGTAATAACAATTTTTAAATTAATAATACTGGTTATAAGTCTCTCTCTCTTTTTTAAGTAGGCTCTACGCCCAACACGGGGCTCGAACTCACAAGCCCGAGACCAAGAGTCATATGCTCTACTGACTGAGCCAGCCAAACGCCACCATAAGTCTCTTATTTTCCTCCTAGTAGTATGAGTAAATGCATAGGGGTCTTTAATGCCAAAGCTCACTAATGTTTATTAGCAGCCAATGTTTGAGAGTAAAAGATGTTTTATACAATCATTAGCTCATTCATCCTAAAGCTACCCAGCCAGCTACATGGCTGCTCGTCTTGGTGACTATTTGGTTACTATTCTGCCTCAAAATAATCTGCTGTTCCTATGTGTACAGTTACAACTTCAAAATTTACTGCACAGATTAAAATCTCTAATCCCAGAAAACTGAGAAACCTGTTTCAAAGAAGTATAGAATTGGAGTTATATTTTTGGCTTTTTTCCATATGGAAATAAATCTGCTAACTATAGCATATAGGGCTACTTCAGCTCTCAAAATGTTGTTAAATAGCACTATTCTTACCATCTCGGATTAGTAAATAGGAGACTGACATTATGTTAGAGCAGTTTTTCAGGAGTGCTAACAAATTCCACTTAATCATCACATCCAGCCTTGTTCTCTAATGAATTTCAAACATTTCAAAATGACTCACCAACAGTCTGACGGAGTCCCTACTGGCCATATCTGGAGAAAACTGAGCCTAGTGATGATAACATATTATATCCACAGACTAATATAAGAATCCACAAGCATAAACTGATAGAAAGACATAAATATATAAGGGAGAAGGGAAAGCACTTTCTTGAAGAATACCAAATAATGAATATAAAATGTATGGCGAAGCCAGGAAATCATCAATGAATGCTAAAACTATGGATGAAACATCTGAAAAGAAATGGTACATACATAGTTTCAAAATGTCCTCTTACAAATTACTGTTAATTATAAAGGGAAAAATACTGGAGACCTGGAGAACATATATTAGTTCTGTTATATTCCTGCGGAAAAATGTATAACCTGAATCTAATCATAGGAAACAAAAACACCCTGATTGAGGGACATTTTACAAATTAACTAGTGTGTATTCTTCAAAACTGTCAGGATCAATAAAGACAAAGTGTGAGGAATATTCTAGATTGAAGGAGAATAGAGACATGAATAAATGCAATGTGTACTCCTGGATTAAATCCTGGACTAGGAAAAAATCAATATAAAGGACAGTTTTGGGATACCTGATGAAATCTGAATGTACACTGTTAATTAGATAAAGTAGTATATCAATGTTTTATTTATTTTAAAAGATTTTATTTATTTGAGAGAGAGAGAGAGAGCGCGCACAAGCAAGCGGAGAGGGAGGGGCACAGGGAGAGGGAGAAGCAGACTCCCCTGCCGAGCAGGGAGCCTGATGCGGGACTTGATCCCAGAACCCTGAGAAAATGACCTGAGCTGAAGGCAGATGCTTAACCGACTGACACCCAGGTGCCCCTCAATGTTTTAAAATATTTGGTTTTGATAATTCTACTATGGTTATATGATATATGAAACAAAAAAAAACACAAGCCCAGCCAGGTGAAGGATGTAATATTCCTTCCTGGCTGTAACATTTCCTCGGTGAGAGGACAGCTACCTATCTGCCAATTCTATAAAGTACTCCTACCTGTTCTTTCAGATCTGTGCCTGTCACTGTTTATTCAGTTAACAGGGATAAGCATAAAATATAAGAACACCAACTACTGCTAATTTATAAAAACGAATGAATGACTTACTGATAGTGATCTAAGTGTTAGAAATAACCAGTGAATCTTCTCTTTCCAACTGTTAGATATCTGAGAAAAATGTTCTCAGCTCATTGAGAATGATTCCAAAGAAACTCAATGAAGATAAAGTCTAGGCATGGAAACTTTGCACCAAAAGAATTCATTACAATCCTAAGTGAATTTGGTATGCAGTTGAACATATCCGTATGTATGTATGTATGTATGTATTTATAAAAGATTTTATTTATTTGTCAGACAGAGAGCAAGAGAGCCAGCACAAGCAGGGAGAACAGCAGGCAGAGGCAGAAGCAGGCTCCCTGCTAAGCAAGGGGCCTGATGTGGGGCTCAGTCCCAGGACCCTGAGATTATGACCTAAGCCAAAGGCAGACACTTAACTGACTGAGCCACCCAGGCATCCCTATTTATTTTTAAAAATTTGTTTATTTTTAAAATAAGAGAGAGAGAGCAAGAGAGAGCACAATCAGGGAGGAGAGGGAAAAGCAGACTCCCTGCTGAGCAGGGAGCCCGATGCAGGGCTTGATCCCAGGACTCTGGGATTATGACCTGAGCCGAAGGCGGATGCTTAACTGACTGAGCCACCCAGCTGCCCCTGTATTTATTTTCTTAGATATGCTTTATGTGCCTTCTGTGAAAAACTTAGTTACTAGTGAGTCATAAGAAGAGAATTCAAAGTTTTAACAGAAAGCTTCTATTACAAATGAATGGAATTTTATCTTAAGAACTCTTAACTCCAGAAGTTCTAAAAATTGAGTTGGTGTGATACAGGTACATATTATTTTTACCAGAGTCTCTACTATTCTCCTCAGACTCCTCCTCTTCATCATCATCAGAGTACTTTTTCTTTGGGGTCTTTCTCCGCAAACGCCTGCTTTGCCTCATTGGCCGGGAGGAATGTCGCCTCAGTCTCCGGCTACAGAAATCAGTGTCGCTGTCATCATTAGATGGTGGGTCTTCTTCACTTTCATCTGCGTTTTCATCAGATACAACAAACTCATCTTGAGATCTGTCCAAGAGAAACCAGATGAATTATGATTCTGAGTTCAAATTCTAACAAGTCTAGTAAATCATTCAGTAATGGTTAATGTAAAACACCTGGATAATTCTAGCAATTTGTCTGTTAATAAAATGGAGAAAGGTTTTGCCATCTATCTTTCTCCTCAGAGTAGTTAAGAAGATGAACTGATGCCGATTTTTGTACATAAATTGCTTTGGCATCTTGGGATGTCCCCCACATGCCTTAAATTTAACATGTCCCAAAGAGAACTCATTTTTTTTTAAAGATTTTATTTATTTATTTGACAGAGAGAGATCACAAGTAGGCAGAGAGGCAGGCAGAGAGAGAGGAGGAAGCAGGCTCCCCACTGAGCAGGGAGCCCGATGCAGGCCTCGATCCCAGGACACTGAGATCACGACCTGAGCCGAAGGCAGAGGCTTTAACCCACTGAGTCACCCAGGCGCCCAAGAGAACTCATTATTTCCTAACCTATTCCTCTCTTCTGTCTCTAAGCCTTATATTTGGAACTATTACCTATCCAGTAACTCAAATCAGAAACCTGGTATTTTTCCTAATTTCTCCCTTTTCATTTCTCACATCTAATCAATTATTAGCTCCTCTCTGAGTCAACCTTTTAAAGAAAATATCTCAAACCTGATCCCTCTTCTCTGTTGGGCACTCATCTCCCACCTAAACCACTACGGCAATTGCCTGGGAGTCCTTCTAGTCTCTAGACTCATTTCCCCTCCAGAGAGCCTCCAAATGAATGCCAGGATGAATTTTTCTGAAACACAAACCTCATTAGCCTGATGCTTAAAACCCATCCATGGCTTTCGTCATCTTCCGGGTAAGAGTGCAAATTCCTGTGCATGACAAACAATCGCTCCATCATCTGGTTCCTTTTTATCTTTTAGCCCCACCTCCAGTTGGGCACTCTTTACTTCTTCCCCATACTCTTGCTACCCTGACACACCAGGAGCTTCCTAAATATTCCATGATGTCTTATGCTCTGCTGTCTTTACCACGTGACTGCTCTTAGGGTACCCTCTTTCTCATCCCACTTCAAAATCTCAAACTCACTGATTTGCCCAACTTTCCATTCCTCAAATTTCAGATCAAGCTTTATTTACACTCTAAGGCTTTCCTTGAACTCTCTAAATTTATCAAACTCTTCCTTTATACCCTAACCTAAGTTAGGATTAACTTTACCTACATTTTAGTAGCAATCACACAGAATAACTATTTTGTGATTTACATGTTTGTTTCTCCCACTAACAATCTGAGAGGAGAAATTCTGTGGTATTGTTTCTATACTTACTCTGCGGGAAAATCTTTCCCAATCTTCCATACTGGATTACCTGCCCCAACCCAAACCTCTGTGGGTCACCAGAGAGTAGTACCTAATTACGTGTACTTGTCTAATTCTCACATTTGACTAGGAACCTCTAGGACATGCTGGGGGAAGGTGACACTGAGATGCACAGCAAATGAATGCTCGATTCCAGTTAATAAAATGTAAACACGATTTTGCATATTAAACAACCATAAACCTACTTTGTTTTGATCTAAAAAGAACCAAGATCAGCACTCTTAAATCTGTTTTAAATAGCTTGAAAATAAAAAGAGATCGTCTGTGTGCACGAAGGACCAAAGCCCTGTCACAGCATGCTTGAGCTTCTCTGCAAGCCCCAGTTAAGCCTGTATCTAGGGGATGGGATCTGCTGGCAGAACACGCACCCGTCGCTGATTTTGAATTCGTCCTCACTTTCTTCTTCATCCAGGTTGCTGTCACTGTCCAGATCATTCAGTCGCCGGCGTTTCTTCCGCCGTGCAGCAGCTGCCCTCTGGGGTCGTTTATTTTCTTTTCTTTCTTCATCCAAAATAGTAGAGATGTCTTTCCCACGGTGACCTGTGATGGTGGAGATATCTTTTCCTCGGCCGGCACCTGAGTTTGGGGTGGTGGGGGGAGGAGTGAAAGGGGAATAGAGAGAGGAAGAGAGACAACAGTATGTTTATGGAAAGCTTCTCTTTAATATCTAGAGCTGTCCTTGTTCATGGTTAGGGTCATTTATTTCTTTCCTAGAAATAAGCGGTTTTCTCACAACTTCAGTTGACAGAGCTCTCATCAAAACAATTTTTGCAAGTGTTTAGTCTACTAAGTGGAAGTGCACCACGTAAAGAACTTCTGTTTAAAAAATTTGATATAATTTGGATACTACAACATTCACCCTTTTAAAGTGTATAGTTCAGAGGTTTTCAGTAGTCACAAAGTTGTGCAACCATCACCACTAACAAATTCCAGAACATTTTCATCAACCTCAAAGGAAACCTCATACCTACTAGCAATCACTCAAGAATCTCTTCTTCAAAGTTGTCTATTGCACATGGCTTTAGAAAGAGACCACCAATACGTTTTCTTTATAACTGTGTGAGCAGGACAGAAAAGGTGAGAATCCCACAGCAAAGCTGTAAATAAGGTGCAGAGCCCTGGAAAAGCTGGTGACTTCTTCAGACAGCCTACTTACTACTAATCCTCTTCAGAGTTTTCCTAAGTATGAATGGAAACCACAATGTTCCATACTAGAGCACTGGTAATTTTCTATATCACTCTTTCATTAAATTACCTTCAAATCCCATGTCAGCTGTTAAAGACTATGAAATTAATAAACTGATTTTTAAAAGGTTGATCTAAAGCAGTCATTCAGATTCAGACTATCCAAAATTTTTAAGATTCTGTATCTGTAGTGATCTAAACATAAACAACAAGAAAGTTTAAGTGGGTTGTCTATTTGGAAGCAGAATTAAATTTCTTAATGTATAGAGGAACATTTACATTTTATATCAGGTCATAAAACTACGTGAAAAATAATTAGTAAGATCTGAATCTACCCACTGACACTATGTCCACTAATTACTTTGAATCTCAGACATTTAACATCAGTAGAGAATAAAATATATGCTTACTGCTCTAATCAGCGTTGGTTTTTTTTGTCTTTTTAAAAGAAGTCATCTCTATGCCCAACATGGGGCTCGAACTCACAACCCAGAGAGATCTAGAGTTGCATGGTCTACTGACTGAGCCAGCCAGGCACCCCTAATTAGGGCATTTTAAATTAACTTATTGGCCAAGTCATACGAAGAAGAGGGAATGATAAACACATACCTCCTCCATCAGCTTCTTTGATATCATCTTCTATAGCTTCATCGATTGCTTCGTCAAATTCATCAAATCTAAAATATATACAACAATCACATCACAGCCTGGCCTGGTACATGGGTTAGGAGTTGCCTCTGAAATGAAAAAGGCCTGAATATAAAAATGCTCTTTGCCACTTCGGGACTGTGTGACTTAGACTACATCACTTCACTCCTGTTAACCTCAATTTCTTTTGTAAATCAGGACTTAACTCGTTTTCAAAGATCATCTATACCAGGCATCAGCAACTATTTTTGTAAAGGGCCAGACAGGAACTATTTTAGGCTTTGTAGACTCCACGGTCTCTGTTGTGACCACACAGCCCTGCCACTGTGCCGTGAAAGCTGCTGCAGAGAATGCAAGCGAACTTTATCTGTGGACACTGGGATTTGAATTTCATGTAACCGTCCTAAGATTTCCTTCTTTGGGTTCTTTTTTCAATCATTTATACATATAAAAACCATTCCCAGGTCACGGGCTATGGCTGCATAAACTGGCAGTGATCTGGGATTTGCTCCACAGGCCACAGTTTGCCAACCTCTAACTACACAAATCACACAGTGAAGTAAGTTGAATTAGTGTTCCAGAAGTAATTCTAAGTGTGAGAACTACATGATTGTTGTCACTGGAGATGATATTACTATTATCAAAATCCACATACAGATGGTCAGAATTTTAGAACTAGGTAAAAGTACTTTTTCTCACAAGGGCTGTTGCCCCCAACTTAAATTCTGTTCCTCACTAGGCAGATTTTAAGTGCTCCACAGCTATGTATGGCTACTGACTACCAGCCTAGGGAGCAAAGAAAGAGCACCTTTCCATAACCATAGTAAATTTTACTGGACAGTGTTGGATTAAAGGCAGACAACAGATTAACAACAGAGTTTAACAGCCAAATTCTTTGTCTTTTGATAAGGAACTCATTATAACTATGGATTTCCTCTTTAAGGAAAAAAAAATCCACAAAAACGTAAAATTTTATCTATAATTTCAGAGGATTCACAAGCTTCAGGTTAAGAATTCTTCTACAACATAATTTTTAATGGTATCTAATCTTACAGATGTTCCATAATTTAGTTAAAAGTTTATTTCCAATTGTTTTACAATTATAAACATAGCTATGAAAAACAACCTTGCAGCTGTCGCTTAGTTTTCTTCAACAAATTCTGAGAAAGTAAAAATCTGTGCACCCACTCATCAAGCTAGAATAACAGATACAGATAAAGCCAGATGCAGGTAACAGAAAACAGTATGTCTCCCAACGACATGCTGCAGCTATAACATGGCAAAACAGCCTCTTCCTTTGAATGACTTCTACTTTCTTACTCACCGAAAACTTGGTTTTCTATGTCAGAGACCATCAGAACCTTTGGACTTACAAAATGGAATCAGTAAGAATAAAACATTCCATGCTTGCCTGGAGGATTTGTTACTTTTAACATAAATAAGCAGTATTGATTTATATCCCAGATGCAGAGCTTTGAATAAGGAATTGGACACAACATCCCACACGTCGACTTCAAATTCAATGCTTTGAAGGAAACAGGAACCCATGTCCCTATGGGGTCTAAATCTGATAGATTTGCCTTGAGTGTAACTCTTTTTAAAAGATTTTATTTATTTATATGACAGAGAGATAGAGAGCACAAGTAGGCAGAGCGGCAGGTAGAGGGACAGGGTGAAGCAGGCTCTTCACTGAGCAGGGAGCCCAATGCAGGGCTCCATCCCAGGACCCTGGGATCATGACCTGAGCTGAAGGCAGACGCTTAACTGACTGAGCCACCCAGGCACCAGAGCATAACTCTTCATTGCTTCACTTACATTTCATCTAAACGCTACCCTTCCTCAGTATCTTATCATAACTCTACCTTTTCCTTTGTTTGGTGAGATGCCCATGGTTCCACCAAGAGATTTTGTTGGACTATAGGTCTGTTCTTGGTATTCTTGCTACCAACAAAATTGCTGGCTTTAAAGGGCATAAAAACTGTTCTTCAAGGGTTGTAGTAATTTGCAATATAACCATGAAGGTGATGAATTTTATCATCAATTTCGTTCTAATTTTGAAAAGCAAAATTATTTTCTTGTTCCTTTAATTTTTTTTTTTTTTAAAGATTTTATTTATTTATTTCACAGAGGGAGAGAGATCACAAATAGGCAGAGAGGCAGGCAGAGAGAGAGGGGGAAGCAGGCTCCACACTGAGCAGGGAGCCCGATGCGGGCCTCGATCCCAGGACCCCGAGATCATGACCTGAGCCGAAAGCAGAGGCTTTAACCCACTGAGCCACCCAGGCGCCCTTGTTCCTTTAATTTTAATGTGATTACTGAGTAAGGCCAAAAACTAGTTTCATGTTTATTGGCCATTTTTGTTTTTCTTTTACAAGCACTGGTTTGAACCCTTTGCCCATTTTATCAGCCACTGTGCATCTTTTCTTACTGACTTGTAAAACCTTTTTAGGTATTAAAGATTTTAGTATTTTGTCATATGTTGCAATTATTTCTTTTATTTTTTTTTATTAAAAAAAGTTATTATTTGAGAGAGAGGACGAGAGAGAGAGTACAAGCAGGGGGAGGGGCAGAAGGAGATGGTAAACCAAACTATATTTACTGATTCTTTCAAAAGACATTTTTGGAGCACTTACTATTTGCTGGCACTGTGCTAAGCTGCAAAGGGCAAAAGAATGTGTAAAACAGACGTGTTCCTTAACTTCATGCTAATAGTCCAGTTGGGGAGAGAAATACTAATTCAATAACTAAAATCACAATCAGTACAACCCTGATAAGTGCTTTCTAAGAGAAGAACTGGTTGCCATGAGGGCATATAATAGCTTTGATCAAGAGAAGGCTAGCAAGCTGAAAACAGGAGGGAAATCCCAGGTCACAGAGGAGGGAAATCCTAGGTTGAGTAAACAGCATGTGCAAAGGAGCTGAAAGACTGTGGCTGATAATGACAGAGTGAGGGGAAATGTGGATGAAACAGAGGAAAAAAGCTAAGTACAGAGCAGACTCTCCAGTGCCTGTAGGGGCCTTGATAAAGGCATTGCTCCTTATCCCACTAGCTAGAGAAACCTGAGAGAGAATATTAAGCAGAAGAGGATGACATGAGCAAATTTATGTTTTGAAAAGATTATGCTGGCTGCTCTAAAATGGCAGGATTCTATGGACAGCAAGTAACATATATAAGCAACTAAAGAGCCTTATGAAGGGAAAAGCATATACTTTGGGTCATACTGTATAATTAAAAAAACATTTTATACTTTTACTGTAACCATTTCCACATATTTCATACCTATAACTTATACATTTTCGTGTTCTTGTTGACCTCCTTTCAAGTAAGTTTGCTTTGGATTTTTTTGAATCTTTTTTCTTTTCTTCATGATCTTCAGAAAAATCTGGCTCCTGGTTTAAAAATATGATAACAAATATATAGGTTATTAAGACAAAAAAAAAGCTTCTTGGAGTGAATAGTTTTCTAATGTCTGTCTAGGCGGCACATGTGAAAGATCTGAAAAAGTGAGGTGATCCCATCCCACCCCCACCAAAACTGAATGAACACGGCAATGCTAAGGAGAGAGGTTAAAAACAGTACTGGTGATCGACAGATGACGCCCTTCTCTATTAAAATTCTTATGTTTCTGTGAGTTTATAATTCTCTCTTTTAAAACAATCATGATGAAGTTTCTTCACTGATAAATTTTTTAACAAACACACATAGAAGATATTCAGAAGATATGATGTATCAATGAAATAATGGATTTAGAAAAAGAATGAAACATGATGATGAAGGAAAGTAAGTAACCAAGACAGGTTACTTAAGCATGTGATTTAATTAAGCCTGAATGAAACTGTGTGCGAAACTAGGAACATTTCTTCATTTAAAATGAAAACCATGTTACATGTACTTTCACTCTTGAGATATCCTTAATTAGAAATTAGACTAATAAATGTAAAACAATAGTCCTTCAAAGAAACCAACTGTTAAGAACAAATATTGACATTTCTAACAAAACACCCAAAGCCCAGAATTAAAAACCCAATCTCCCTGAACTATTCTTTTGTCACTTTACATAAATAACACGTAAAGAAGCTAAAAACAAATGACCCAGTATAATACAGCGTTAAAAAATAAAAACACCCCAGAACATAAACCCCATAGGGGCGAGCTATATAAATCTGATTTGAACGTGATATTACAGTTTAGGGCTATCGGCATATATGTAACTTTATTTTACTATTATTGTTATTTTTTTTAGTAGACTCTACACCCAACGTGGGGCTCAAACTTACAAACCTGAGATCAAGAGCTGCATGCTCTACCGACTGAACCAGCCAAGCAGCCCAGCATATATTTATTTTTAATCATGAGGGAAAATATAGGTGATTTCTTTAAGGTCCTAATTTCCACTTTTAATAAAACAGGTATACTATATATTTAAAACAATTCCCATTACATAAAGTGGGTTAAATTTTAGAACAATTATGGCACTCTTCAAAAATACTACGAACCAGAAACTTACTTGTGGAGGAATGATGTTTTCAATACTGATACCCACATATACCAAACGTTCTTTCCTTTAAGTGAAAAACAAAAATGCACGCAAAATGAGATTTGCTAAAAATAAAATTGTTATGAAGACATTACTAACACAGACAATACTAAAATTATGATTTCATGGTAATAGCAGAGGCTAGGTCACAGACATGTTAGCTACTGTCTATAGAGCTTATCGTACTGGTATCTGGGGGAGGCACAAAACTTCCTAAAGGTAAAAACTGTAAAAAAGTGTAACTGAGGACTATAGTCTTGGAAGTAATGATACTGATGAAATAAAACCTGTGAACTGAAGCAGACAAGGAAACTTCACGAGGAGAGTCATGCTACAGCTCACTGACAAAGTGATTACACAGAAAGTCAATGCCAGACAAACTAGGTCTTTGTTATGCTGGCAGTTTTCACATGCATCTATACAGAACTATAATCTCATGGTAATAAGTATTAATACTAAAAAAAGAATTCTATACAATAGGACCATGTCATGGTCCCAGTGAATGATACTATGACCATGTATTTGCAGAGAAAAAAAAAAGGCGACGCAGCCACATGGCAGGCTCTGCACCCTAGTTGCTCCAGTGAAGATTATTTTTAAAGCCAGTTAACACTTCTTCAAGCAATGTGGATTTAGAACACTAATGAGATCTCCATAGTTTCTTTTCAAAGAAACAAACCTTTGTTGATTTTAATTCAACAAATTTCACATGAATAAACTGCTATACCCAATAGGTGTTTTTTCTGGTTCCCCCAAACTTAATCTAATTAATCAAGGACAGATGAGCTCTGATATACAGGCCAGTGTCCGTTGAACTGAACAGAAATAATGATCACTCTTCCTCTCTTTGCTTATGACGTCCCTTACAGAGGGGCATTACTCATCCAGTTACCTGGGTCCTTCAGAATGCAGCCTTCATTGCCCTAGAAACCCTTGGTTCTGCTAACAAGAATCTTATGGTCTTTTTGAGATGGGTTATAAAGCTATTCAGTCAAAAAGTGGCATGTAAGAAAATGATAAAGTTATTTTAATCAAAACCTGATTAAAAATAGTACAGTTAATGAATTAAAAACTAGGAAAGGCAAGAGCAGTACTAGCTGAAATTAGCAGGGAAGGCTTCATGGATAAGTCAGAACTTGAGTTCTCTGTTACTAAATATGTTCAACACATATCTATCCTTACACTAACCAAGTTTACTGTTGTATCAGTTTCCTCTTTTATATCTCAAAATCTTGACTTTCACTTGATTATTCTTATCTCCTAAACTCAATTGAAAAACATTCGGTTCACGTCCACCATGATTTGTGTCAGGCTTGGGAATCCTAAGGGTAAATAATATATGGTTCTTGTCCTCACAATTACTTAACAACTGACTGTAGTCCATTATGAACAGGTGTAACAGAAACATGAAAAAGGAGTAACTTGATTGAAAAGCTGAGAAAGTGGAGGCTTTAAATAGGTGCTAACAGTTGAGCAGGCTCTTGAAGGTACGTAAAATTTCTCATTACAGCATTTTCTTGCTCAGTAATCTTATAGAAAGATACGTCTTCCATTACATCTCACCACCACCTAGCTCAATGATCACACTGGGCCCAGACCTCATCATTACAAATAACCACACCCTTCCTAAAATTTCAATTTCAGGGAACCTACTCTGATGTCTACTCACTCACTTTCTGGCTCACTCCCTCTGGTACACTGATTTCAACAATTCTCTAACTCCAGTGGGACCTCTGTCCATCGACCCTAGCCTCTTTTCACTGTCCATTACTCCCTTGTGTCCTTACTTTCCCCCTTACCTGGCTTAGACTTCACGGTCCATCATTATAAATACTCCTTTGCATACACTTTCAAATTCCTTGTCTCTTTCTCTCCTTCCCTCTGTTACATTACCTGGAAAATTCCAACCCTGATTAAATCCAACTCTCTGCTATCAAACACTAGTAAAAGTACTCTGGAAGTACAGAACTATTCCCATATAATTTCTGGCACCAAGTTCTGGAAGGGATGTTTACCAACCAGTTGAAGGGACTTCTGAAACATCAAATTTCACAGAGCATCACAGCTCCAGCTCTGTAGACAGTTTCTGGCCAGTCACTAATTACTGATTGACAAATTCTTCTTCTTCACCATACTGTAGAGCCCTTTAAGGTAGAGACCACATAATACACTTCATGTTGATTACATTGCCTGGCATAAAGTGGGTGCTCACTAAATGTTGGTTAAATGTTGAATAAATGTATGGACAAAGGGAAAGATGCTCTCGTGCTAGGATATAGAGGGTAACCAAGGCCCTAGGTTTCTAGAATGAGTGCTAGAGAAATTATTTTCAGATTTTAAAAAGGATGACTAAAAATGCTCATTTTTAAAAGCAGATGAAGTCACCTAGAGTTTACAGTTAATATATTACTTACTTTAGAAATACACATATTTTGCTGTTTAGAGCCCCTAGGATTCACATATATCAGGAGCTATGTATATTAGGAGCTATAGATAAAGAAAATTTTGTTAATCAGATTATTGGGAAGATTAAAAAATAATAGCAATAATTTAGTTAACTGGCTATGTGGCAGACTGTTCTCCCTATAATAGTAACGTTGCTCTCCTTTCTGTGATGCAATCTCAAAAAGGATTTAGTGTGTGAACTAAAGCCACAATCATGGATGTCCTCTTAAAGAATGACATTTAAGTAAAGAGGATTACCAAAAGTAGAATCGAAAGCAATTGAGTTAGTAAATGGGAGACCAACAGTGTGAATAAGTATTGTGGCACATTTTAACATAAATTTCTAAAATTTTAAGTTATTTCTTATTTGCAACAATATGCCCTTATAGTGAGGCAGTAGTCAAAAAATTTTAACCAGCTTTTCCACAAAACTGCTCATTTCTCAGAAGGGCAGGTAGATTTCAAAAAGAATAAAGAAAATGCCAATTTCTTATTATGATTTAATTTGAAGCATCCTTACTTAAATCTTTTCTAGTGTCAAAAACAGAAACAGGAACCACTGTGAATATCAAAATTGTCCTAATAATTATATGAAGGACTATTGCCCAGAGTTTCTAAATACACAGGTATTTAGACAACTGATTTTTAAAAATGAAGTATTTTTATCTCCTAGTCAACTTCAGAGATGAATTTTGCCTTTAAACCAAGTAGCATCCATTATAAACCAGAGAGCTCAATGTGACTAGTAAGGAAGAAAACCAGGATCTGCAGGCTGAACCCCCAGAGTTCACAGTATGGGGGAGTAAAGTGAGTGGATTATCAAATGAGCTAGCTGACTGTCTTAAAGCAAGCTAAATTGGAGGGCGAGGGGTGGAGAGGAAGACTATGAGACAGCAGGTAAAAGTTACAGTAGCAGCAAATGAAGATAGTAAGACCAACCAGGAGACATTGTTTAGATTTTCTCATAATATGTACAAATGGGCATCAACGGTTAAGCTTCTGAAAATTCTCTTTTAATACCTCCACTTTATTATGTAAGGTATGCCCTATTCAGGCCTCACCACCTCTCCTAGGCACCCCACTGCAAGTCTCAACTCTAATTCCTTTTTATTGTTACCAGGGCATGTTTTCTGAAATAAAGATCTGATTATATTTCTCTCTCCTTTGATGGCTTTCTTACTACCTGTAGAGAATCAGTCAAATCCCCTAGTCACAAATGCCAGACTGTTCATAATCTGGCCTCAATCTGCATTTACAACTTCATCTCCTATCACTCTCCCCCTCTCACGTTCACACTTTGTCTTTGCTTGGATTTGGCTCTTTGTCTAAAATATCCTTTCTCTGCATGTCCAGCCCTAAGTTATCTTCCAAGGACTTGCCTGATAACCCAAGCCCCTACCAGAAGTAAAACGGCCCTCCACAGTGTTCCTGTATTGCTCTGAATATACCACCATCGGTCTACTTGACTGTACCGCTGGCTGATATGGCTGTATTCTGACAGAGGTGAATTCCATGTAAGGAGAGCTTAGTCTCACCCACCTCTTCTCTTCAGTTTGGTACACAGTAGGCATGACTAATTGTTTAGCAATAAAATAACCAAAGAAGGTACAAATAAATATAAATAAACATAAACTTACGATCCTGATTTTGAGCCCCCTTTTAAAGACTGGATTCAACTCCAGTCTTACCTCCTCCAAGAAGTCTTCTCCAACTGCTTTAAGACTACAGTGCAGTGGTAAATTGAAAAGGAAGGCATTTCTTATGACTATAAGTTATGACTCTTATGACACAGTTCAGCATTTCAATGCTCTTTACTTTATCGGTGTTAATTCTGCTCAACCAAAGAGATGACATGGGTAACTAGACCAGTTCTTAGAATTTTCTTGTACTCACTACATTCTTAGTAAGGTACATATCCTCCACAATAACTGGGCCAATATTTATTCAGAGTAGGTTTTGATAAATATTTTAGATCAGGAGTTGGCAAACTTTTCCTGTAAAAGGACAGATAATAAATTAGGCGTGGCAGGTCAAAAGGTTTTTGTTTTAACTACTCAACTCTGCTGCTGTAGTGTTAAAGCAGCAATAGTCAATATATAAACAAATGAGCATGGCTGTGTTAAAATAAAACTTTTTTTATGGACAATGAAATTGGAATACAGAATTTTCATCTGTCATGAAGTAAGATTCTTGTTTTGACTTTTTTCAATCATTTAAAAATGGAAAACAAACATTACTAGTGGGCAATACAAAAATAAGGAGCACGCCAAATTTGACCCACAGGTCACAGTTTGCCAATAATTACTTTAGATAGATATATAAACCTATACTACAAGACAATTTTACTATCAAATTCCCAAGTAAAATATTAACACACATATCACAATACCTGCGTTCAGCACGTTCCTTCTTCTTTAAGGCAACATCCAAATCCTGCAACTGTTCTTCTAATTTCTCACACAGTAGTTTCTGAAAGAGCAAATTGGAGTGTTACTTCTTTCCTTTAAAGAAAGCTCTATGCCCAGTGGGGGGCCTGAATGCATGACCCTGAGATCAAGAGTTGCATGTTCTACTGACTGAGCCAGCCAGCTACCCCTGTGAGTGTCATTTTTAACACCTTTCCACAAACATTTTTCCCTTGCACGCTGGCTCATGGATACTGTGCTATTCTGAGAGCTGAAGGGGGGTTCACACAGTGAAGGAACACTGAGATGGTCCTTGGGTTTAACTACATAGAGGTGCCTCAGCCTCTACTGAAATGAAGAGCACAGTATCTCTGCAGTAATGCACACAGTGGGGAAACTCCTAGCCTCATTCAGAAATACATTCTATGCCTATGTTGCTGGTGGCAATCAACGTTTAAAATAGCATCAGGCTCAACATGTTTACATGACAGTCATGAAAATGTTTTAAGAATCCCACGACATTTTTAAGGGAGAAGGTTCTATGTACAATACAATATAATGGTGCCAATCACTATTTTAAAAAAGAGAATGGGAAAAAATTACACAATCATGCCACATGGTGACGGGGTCAAAATAGAGCTGAAGCATGTATCTGAGAAAGCTATGCTAAGCCAAGGAAGTCCACTTCAATGGGAAATGCAATAACGCCCATTATTTTTAAAGTGAGATGAGACTGGACTTGTGACAGAAAGGACCCCTTGAGTGCAGTGGCATAAAAATAGTCTGTTCTTTGGCTTTCAAAAGAAATTCACCTGAAGCAAGATATAAGAGAAGTGTAATCCATGTTTCTATTCACAGAAGCACCATAGTGGTACATAATTCATAATACCATCCATAAAACTGACAAGACGGAGGTAGGCAGAAATGAAAAAGAGGATGAAACAAAGGGATAAAGAAACTTATTTCTTCCCTCATTTATCATTTTAATTTGGGGCTATTTGTGCCTGTAACAAATGTGAGAAAAAAAGAAGTCAGAGACTGTAATTTTATAAAAATTAGAGGTCTTCGAAAAATGCTTTGGGAGGAAAAAACAAAGGCCTAAAAGATATTAATAAAAGCTAGTTTTTTTCAATAGTCTCAAAATTCACAGAACTTTAAACAAAAGGTAAACAATATTTGCAAATTGCTTTGAAAATGAAAAACGTTTAGTAGCTGTCAAGAAGTATTATTAATTGGAATATAAAACTGAAAGACTAAAAACAAAGGTGTGCTGGGTCATACGTGTTGGCAAGGGGGGCAGAACCATTCTCCGTCTGGGATGATCATCAGAGGAGGGCGAAGGCAGGCAGTGTGGTAGCCACTGTCACAAGAGTCACACAGAAGAATCTGAAATAAATTACAGGTTAATGTCAACCTAATTCTACAACTAAAATTCAGTGACTCTGAAGTTAAAGACATTTTGGTATTTCTTAATACTATACTAGGAAGTACACTATATCAGTGTATCTTTATTTGCATAAAACTAAAAAAGCTCTGCTAATTGGGATCTAACACGTCATTTTTTAAAATAAGTAAAAAAATACTTTGCAATATGTTAAACTACAAAATTTAGTGAAAAATTACAATTTCTTTTCTTAAATAAGATTTTATTTATTTACTTTAGAGAAACAGACAGAGAGCGGGAAGAGGGAGGAGGAAAGAATTTCAAGCAGATTCCACGCTGAGCACAGAGCCTGACATGGGGCTTGATCTCATGACCCAGAGATCATGACCCCAGCCAAAACCAACGGCCAGATGCTCAACTGACTGTGCCACCTAGGAGCCCCACAAGTTCTTTCTTTCTTTCAAGATTTTGTTTAATTTTATGTATTTTTTAAAGTAGGCTCCATGCCCAGCATGGAGCCCAATGTGGGCCTTGAACTCATGACCCTGAGATCAAGAGCTGAGACCAAGAGTCAGACACAACTGACTGAGCCACCCAGGCATCTCTTAAGATTTTATATACTTATTTATTTTTTAAAAAATTTTATGCACACAGGCAGAGGGAGCTGCAGGCAGAGGGAGAAGCAGGCTCCCTGCTGAGCAGCAAGCCCCGTGTGGGGCTCAATCCCAGGACCCTGGGATCATGACCTGAGCCAAAGGCAGACACTTAACCGACTAAGCCACCCAGGTATCCCTAACTCCCACTTTTTTTAAATAAATATTTTATTTATTTATTTATTTGACAGAGAGAGAGAGAGAGAGAGAGAGATCACAAGTAGGCAGAGAGGCAGGCAGAGAGAGAGGAGGAAGCAGGCTCTCCGCCGAGCAGAGAGCCCGATGTGGGCCTCAATCCCAGGACCCTGAGATCATGACCTGAGCCGAAGGCAGAGGCTTTAACCCACTGAACCACCCAAGTGCCCCCTAACTCCCACTTTAAATAGCATTTCAATTACCTGTCTCTAAGAAACATTCATGATCCTTTCTTATTATGAAAATTCAAATATGGAAGGGACAAAGGTATGAGGAATGGAGCTATACTTAGGACCATCATGTTCACAAACAAAGGCTAATAATAAAACAGACCTAAGTTGTCATTTTATATTATTTGAGTTTAAGATGACCAATTCTCTGAAATTTAAAATGTACACTCAGGAATGTTTAATTTAAAAAAACTTATTTTTAAATAATGTTAGATTTACAGAAAAATTACAAAGATAGTAGAGTTCCCATAAATCTTCAACCCTGCTTCCATTAGTATTAACATCTTATATAACCATGGGACATTTATCAAAATTTAGAAATTAACATCAGAGGACCCTGGGTGGCTCAGTTGGTTAAGTGTCTGCCTTCAGTTCAGGTCATGATCCTGGGGTCTTGGGACTGAGCCTCACGTTGGGCTCTCTTACTCAGTGGGGGGCATGAGTCTCCCTCTCCCTCTGCTCCTCCCCCTGCTTGTGCTCTCTCTCAAATAAATAAATAAAATCTTGAAAAAAAAAGATTAACATCAGTACATTACCATTAACTGACCAACAGACCTTATTCAGATTTCACCAGCTTTTTCACTGATGTTCTTTTTCTGATTTCAGAATGCAGCCTAGGATATTATATTGCATTTAATCATATTTTCTCAATCTCCTCTGATAGTAACAGTTACTTGGTCTTTCTTTGTTTTCCATGACTTTGACAGTTTTTTTTTTTTGTTTTTTTTTTTTGACTTTGACAGTTTTGAAGAGTATTAGATACTATGTAGACAGCCCCTCAGTTTGGGTTTGTTTGAGGTCTTCCCCCGATTAGACTGAGGTTATGGATTTTTGCATTTAATCATATTTTCTCAATCTCCTCTGATAGTAACAGTTACTTGGTCTTTCTTTGTTTTCCATGACTTTGACAGTTTTGAAGAGTATTAGATACTATGTAGACAGCCCCTCAGTTTGGGTTTGTTTGAGTTCTTCCCCCGATTAGACTGAGGTTATGGATTTTTGAGAATACCACAGAGGTGAAGCGCCCTGCTTGCTGCATCATATCTGGAGGTAGGTGATATCATCATGACCTATTACTAATAGTATTAACCTCGATCATTTGGTTACGGCAGTATCTGTTGGTTTTAATCATTGTAAAGTTACTACTTTTCACTTTCCATACTTATTTCAGTACATGCAATATGTCCAGCCCACACTCAAGGGGAGGGGAATTAAGCTCCAATTTCTGGAGGATAAAGTATCAAAGAATTTGGAGGTATAAGTTAAAACCAACCACAGAAATTAATAAATTTCACCCACTAATTTTAGTGTGCATCGGTGGTACATCACTGCTTGCAACAATTGTTACTGTGGTGTTCTGATGATGATTAGTTATTTCCCTTGTGCCTTCTCCTATTTGGAATTCTTCCATAAAGAAAGATATGTCCTCTTTCCCATTTATTTGTTTATTCAGTCACTTCTTTATATCAGGATCAACTAATGAAAATTTATTTTTGGGGGGTTAGAATCTAAAGCCATTATTTAATTTATTGTTCAACTTGCCCTAGCCCCAGGCACTTGATAGTTCTTTCACATTGGCTCCTGTGTCCCTTAGGGCTCATCTGCATCCTCTTTTTTTAAAGCACTTTTTTACTTTCTGACACTACGGGACACTCCAGGCACATCTTATATTTTCCCTGCCCAAGCCTTTGAATTAGCCATTTCTCCTAGAAGCCCTAGTTCCTTTATTGGAGATTGGTATTTAGAAAACAATACTTGGGGGGCAGGGGTACCTGCATGGCTCAGTTGGTTAAGTGTCCAACTCTTGATTTTTTTTTTTTTAAAGATTTGTTTATTTATTTGACAGAGAGAAATCACAAGTAGGCAGAGAGACAGGCAGAGAGAGAGAGAGGAGGAAGCAGGCTCCCCGCTAAGCAGGGAGCCCAATGCAGACCCTCAGGGACCCTGAGATCATGACCTGAGCCGAAGGCAGAGGCTTTAACCCACTGAGCCGCCCAGGCGCTCCCAGCTCTTGATTTTGACTCAGGTCATAATATTAGGGTCGTGAGATCCGAGCCCTGCATTGGGTTCCCTGCTCAGTGTGGAGTCTGCTTGTCCCTCTCCCCTTGCTCCTCTCCCTGCCCTCTCTCTCTCTCACTCTCTCTCAAATAAATAAATAAATAAAATCTTAGAAACAAACATCTGGGTGCTGAGTGCTATGATACTAGGTATCACTGCTTCTAGGCTCTCTCAGAGGACAGAGCTATGATATATATGTATGTAGAACAATCCATGTATACACACAGATCTAAATTAAAGTAAGCATGAGTTTGTATCAGTATCTCCAGCTCTAATCCAGTACCACAGGACTCATTCTAGCCTTTGATCTTGCTCATCCGTAACTTCTTTTTTCTGACACTGAGAAAACTGGCTCCAATTCTCCACACTTATTTGTTCAACTGTAGTATATACATAAAGCAGTTTCTAAACTGCTAACAAGAACCATGTGGGGGGGGGGAGGAGTAGAGGAGGGCAGTGTGATGTGCACCCAGTGCAGCAATTTAAAAGCGAAAAGCTGCCTTCCCCCTTCTCCTTACAATGGCATCCCATTTGCTGCCAAAACCCAGAACTCGACACCAAGTCATGTTAGTGTTTTACTTGAGTTATACGACTGATTGTTCACACAGGCATATGTGGACTAACCTAGGCACCTGATTTCATTCATCACATTGTTTGCATGGTAAAACATAATCTAAATTTCAAATAACAAAATTAAAAGTAAACTTCTGGAATGTAATATATTTAAAAAGTGTTATCTGTCTCTATTCTGCAATTAAGATGAAATTCCATTAAAATAAATCCTACTGTGTAAGATTTCCAAGCCTTGGGGAATGATCCATTTATTTTGACTAAAGCATCTGGAACAACTCATAGAGTTCTGGACTCATCAATGAATGTATTGTTTTTCTGCTGTAAGCTCAGTGAGGACAAGGACCATGTCTTTCTAATTCAGAGTCATTTCTGTACCACTTAACACATCATAGTTGCTTGACATTTTAATTTATGATTATCTTTAAAGACTGGGCATAAGGAATCCACCACATTTGGGATCTTGAGTTTCTAATGTCACTCTTTTTTTAGCATAGTAGCCAGCAATGGGATTTTCAGAGCAGTTATTAGAATAACCAAATAAATGAAAAGTCTTGTGTGTGTGTCCCAGGAAGGGTGCAACTTTCTCCATCTCTTCAACATCATCTCTGCTCACTTCATTTTATTCCTCATTTCCTCAAACCCCTTTGCTGCTGACATCTACTGCTGCCTCAGTCAAAATGCACTCTCTTGGTTTAAAAAGATACCAGAAATGGCAGGGTAAGAACACAAGTGTTAATTTTTGATTTGGAGGGCAGAAAAGACCACTATCTCAAATCTTCTCCTGGCCTTTCTCCACACAAAACTCTTGACCTAACTTTCATAGCCTGATGTTCATAAAAATTCTTGGGTCTTCATAATTTCGACATCTATTGTCAGAGCTAATATCGTTCTCTGCTTCTAAGTTTTTGTTTTTTAAAGATGTCATTTATTTATTTGACAGAGAGAGAGATACAGTGAGAGAAGGAACACAAGCAGGAAGAAGTCGAAGAGGGAGCAGCAGGCTTCCCGCTGAGCAGGGAGCCTGATTCGGGGCTTGATCCCAGGACCCTGGAATCATGATCTGAGCTGAAGGCAGATGCTTAATGACTGAGCCACCCAGGCGCCCCTGCTTCTAAGTTTTATCTTTTACTTGAACCCTGTGAAACTATGGGGATATGATAAACATTTATAAATTTAATTTCCAGATATGATTTTAACATTAAGGAAGAGAAAAAACAAGTAAACCATAAATAGTTTTAAACCAGCACATCACAGAGTCAGAAACTGTGCTAAGCCACCTTTACATAACTTATTAAAAACAACCCTCAGCAGACAGCCTGTCTTCTGCTGTTCTGCCCTCCATTCCCTTGTGGTTATTCAATAAACTTCTATCTCCTTTAAAAGACAAACAAATAAACAAAAAGTCCTCAAAAGAAGTATGTGGTAGTACTTCTGTTTTACAAAAAAGATACTGAGAAGAGAGCACCTGGTAAGTGGCTGAAGTAAGACCTGCATCCACACTGGTCTGGCTCCAATGCTTTTCCTATCACTCCACACTGCTTTCTAAGAAAAAGAGCCGTGGAGAACTAGCTCACATGAATTTTCCACACTTTATTGGATTTCAAAAAGTTTCTGCTACATCAAGTTCTATTTATGTGGAAATATTTTTCTTTATTTTTCTTTCTCCTTAGTAGTTGGAAATTGCCTCAAAAGTCACATCTATTCAAAATAGACCAGTCGCACAGAATTGGGCATAAAGACAGTGTTTCTTCAATAGCCTCCTTAGAAAGCTCTTATGAAATGCAAAAGTTAATATAAACAGGTTAGGAGCTAGGTTTCTTGATTTAGGCTACTTTTGAAGAACTTACTTGCTGGGTAAGTTCCACTGTCAGTATTCTTCTGAAGATATCTGGTCTAGAATTTATCCTCGTCATTTGTTTTTTTGTTTGTTTATTTTTTGGGGGTTTTCTTGTTTGTTTTGTTTTTTGTTTTGGAGTTCCCCATTTTCTAAAGTTTAAAGCCCTACTGGGTTACTACTTGACTTAAATGTTGCTACAGAAGGCAATAAGGGCGCCAGGCCTTACTTCTTTACAGTCGGCCCTTCAGAAATATCATTATAAATTAAATGGAAAGAAGAAACATTTAAAGAAAAAACCAGAATAGAAATATTTGAATGAATTCACTGATCTGTAAGAAGAGGTTAGGAGTGTATCCTTAAGTAGAGGAAATACCAATATATAAACACCAAGTAGAATGAAAGCAGAATTGGGTTATTATTTGAGAAAAAGAAATAAAGATTATTTTGTGCACAAAAGCCATGCAGCATTAAAAAAATTTCCAATCATGATCAAACCCAGAAGAGTTAGGCTGCTTCGGGTAACCACAGCATGCCAGTAAGATGAATATTGTTCATTTAGATCAGGTACGTACTAGCTCAGGATGGTTTGGAAGGCCACATTTTTTGCATGGTTCATCATCATCTGCTAGGATGGCTTCTTCACTTTCCTTTTCTTCTTCTTCCTCTGAAGCTGCAGATGATTTTTCACTGTCTGACCCTTCACTTTCATCATTGCTAGAATATTTCCACCTGCCACGTGTTCGAGAACCAGTCCATCGAACTTTGCCTTTGGGTTTTACCTTGTATAAAATTAAAAAGTGGAATAATTTGATATAATAAGAACAATAAAAAACAAGCTTCTCATTGTGTATCTATTTTTAGTCAAAATACAAGAAGAAAATGAAAATTACTATACCTTCATCACAGATCTACCTACTATTAAATTTTGGTACATATTTCCATTATTTATTCTACTTTTGTTGGGGGAGTTTATAATGAACATCCTGTCTTTTCCCTAGTCATAAAATATATTACGAACATCTCTGTAAATGACTGTGTAACATGCCGTCACACAGCTGTAGTTATCTAATCCCTTACCAGACAGACATTTAGGTAGTTTCCCAGTTTTTCACTTTCATAAAAAAATGGCTCCTCGTAAATATAAATTTTTACAAAACCTCTGTGGTTAGGTTAACTTCCTTGAAGAGGATTCTGGGTCAAAGGCCATGTACATTTTAAAGGCTCTCTAATAGAGCACTGACTATATTCTCACATATTGTTATATAAAAGTTTAAATTCCCATATTAGAGATGAATATAAAAATTTTTATGGATCAGAACTGCATATAAAAATCCTGACAAATATTAAAATGTATTATTCAGAAAATAAGTTTATAATGTTATAAACTGCTTTTTATTGCCTGGTTTCATTCTTTTAATTCATATTTCAGTTCATTCCTACAGTAAAGTCCCCATCAAAGACCAAAATAATTCTAACAACAGAAGGGGAAATTTTTTTAAATAATTAAAAATCTAATATTTCAGGGAACAAAGGATCGTTATAATGAACAGTCTGATGATCACTTAAATTAAAAATAAAAGTAGCACTTTTAATTATAACAAACTCCTACAAACTAGTTGTACATCTGTACGGATTTTGCTTAAAAGAGTCATAGAAAAAAGAATTCTGGTTTCTAAGACTAACGATTAAATGGGGCAAGACAGACACTCTCGTACATGGTAATAAGAGAGTATACTAACAGGGCCTTTGGGGAGGGCAAAGTGGCAATAGCTATCAAAAGTTAAAAATATACACATGCCCCTTGACCCAGCAATGCCAATTCTAGGAGTCTATTCTAAAGAAATACTCACTTATGTCCAAAAGGATCTTCAATGCAGCATTGCCTGTAATAGTGAAAAATTGGAAACAACCTAAATGTCAATCAATAAGGGAGTGATTAAATAAACTGAGGTACAACCACACTATGGAATACTATGTAGCCATCAATCACCAAAAGGTAGACTATATCTACTGACATGGAAAGAGTTCAGAGACACATTAAAAAGTGAAAAATTCACAGAAAAATGAACATATTCAATCTATTTTTTAAGTGAATGGGTAAATATTTATGAACATACACATGAATGTATGGAAAAAGAACTGGGAAGACATGTATCCCAAACTGTTAAAAGTGTTTATGTGGCATTTTAATTATTCAATCCTATAGGTTAGGTATTATACCTGCATAGTTTACAAAGAGAATATATATTCCCATATTGCCTGTAATAGAAAAAAAGTTTAAAAGATGACAAGATTATGCAGTCGGAAATTTAATATCTGGGGATAACTAGTGAGAAAAGACATCTCAGATATAGGAAAAAAGATCTTTTTTTTTTTTTAAAGATTTTATTTATTTATTTCACAGAGGGAGAGAGATCACAAGGAGGCAGAGGCAGGCAGAGAGAGGAGGAAGCAGGCTCCCCGCTGAGCAGGGAGCCCGATGCAGGCCTCGATCCCAGGACCCTGAGATCATGACCTGAGCTGAAAGCAGAGGCTTTAACCCACTGAGCCACCCAGGCGCCCTTTTTTTTTTTTTTTTAAGTGCTCATTGAATTACTTCTTTTTAGTCAAAATGAAGAGCTATGCTTAGGCCCAATTATTTCTAATAAAAATTAAAACTCAGAATAGGAGAAATTTTACCTTGCTTACTTTAGAATTTGTATCCTTCTCCGGTTTTTTCAAATTTTCTTTTTTGTCTGCCTTCTGCAAAGCTGCTGACTCTTCATCCACTTCATCTTCTCCTTCCCCTCTTTTTTTATCAGCTTTCTGATCTCTGATCTCAGCCACTTTTGCTGTGGGTCTAGATATTCTTGGAGACCTCCTTAAAGTACGACCTACATTTGTTTTCTCTTCTTCCTTTTCTGTCTTCTCTGGCTTGGTTTCTGGTTCTAGAACTTGGGGAGGAGAATCTGACTTCTTCTTCCTACTGGATATCCTAATTGTTAATTTGATGCCCTCTTTCTGCCTTTCAGAGGTTATTTCTGTGTTTTCTGAGGCAGTAGTTTCTTCTTCAGGAACCAGCTTATATTTAAATTTGCTTTTTTGCATAGAACCCTTTGTCTCAGAAGGATCCTCTGTGCCAGAAGCCTGGGCATTGTCCAGATTATCTGTTTCTACCTTGGTGGAGTCAGAATCCTTTTTTAGAATTTCTGGGTCTGTTTTTTCGAGGGGCTGACCTTCAGCAGAACTTGTGCTCTGACAGTCCACCACTTCCTTTTCTGAGGCTAACTTCTCACAGTGGTCAGTCATGTCAGACGGTGCCGAAGTTTCAGCTGCCTCAGGAGAAACTGGCTTTACTGATTCTAGAGTATACTTTGGAACCTCCTCTGGTATTGGACTCAATCTTTGTGTGTCCTTATCAAGAGAAGTCTTTTTGGACTTCTCTAACTTCTCAAGACATTCTAGGACTTGAGGGCGCTTATCTTTTTTACTTTTGGGAGACCTCTCGTCAACTTTCAGGGTACAAGATTCAGTGGCAGATAAAGCAGTTTTCAAAGAGAGATCCTTTGCCATCTCAGAAGTCTCAAGAGAGATCTCCATTTCCGGAGGACCAGTTTCCTCTAATTGCCCTTTTTGATTTTGGGACTCTAAGACTGATACGGAACTGTCTGCATCTTTCTCTACAGGGACCACCTCTTTCTCAAGATCACCTGTTTTCATATTCGTTATGACAGGATTTAAGGACTCTGCTCCATTTCCCTCCACAATGACACTTCTGTCTTTAGAAGGGCTACAGCTATCTTCTTTTGTATCATAAAACCTTGTCTCCATTTGTTCGGTCTTAAAATTGGGAGTGACCTTTTCATCACTAATTTCTCCATTTACCAGTTGTTTCCCTTCATGACCCAAAATAGTGATTGTAGAGATCCTTTTACAAGTCTCTTCCTCTTGTTTTATTTCATCTTTCAAAAACTCTTTTGTTGGAGTAACTGATTTACACAAAGGTCCTTTGATTGGACTGTCAAAATCATCACTCAGTTTAATTTCTCGTTTTTTTAGTGGTATCTTAGCCTGCTGGTCATTTTTAAGTTTCTCGGTTTCTTCAGTAGATTTCTCAGTGATTTCTTGAGAAGACCTAACATTGCCACCAAATTCCAGCCTGTCTGGCTCTAGTTTCTCCATGCTACCTTTGATATCTTTAGGATCTGCTCTAAATTCCTTTACTTCAACTTTGGTGGGTTTGACATTTTCCTTGAAGGAATCACTTTCTTCTTTGAAAATCCTTTTTTCCTCACTTTCTGGCAAAGGTTTTTCTAGCTTGACTATGACCGGCAGTTTGACAAGTTCCTTTTCATCTTCTTTTTCTATTTTCACAGTAGCCTCTTCCAGAGCACTGAGTGTAGAACAGTTTTCTGAATCTATTGGCTGCTCTTCACTTTTCATCTTTTCATTTTCCTTCTGTTCCTCTAAAAATCAGGAAAAAATTTACATAAATCGAATCATTCAAGATTATAAAATATAAAAGGCTAAATATAACAGATATTCCCATTTGCAATTTCCCTCTTAAAAGAGGTGGCTTGTCAGTGGACATCTGACCAAAAAAGAAACATAAAACAAAAACCAAAATACCCCAAATCCGACAGTGAAGGAAATTACCAAACCTGAAGCAAAGCTTCTAAATATTAAAAAACAGTTATTCAGAAAGATTCATGTTTCTGCTTTATAGTTTTAGCTTCAGTGTTCTCAATGGAATGCAAATGTTTATACAGTTCAAATAATTTATTCAAGCTCAAGTGATGGCTCAAAAATGTGAACTAAAAATACTACATAAAACATTTCCAAAAGACCATATTTGTTTTAAAAACTGACAAATGTTCTTTCTTGCAAGTTACTGAGCACTTCATTTCACTGAGGTAACATGATCATGGCAGTGGAAAAATGTTTGTTTTATGCTTTATACCAATTATAAAAGTAACACAATTCTGTACAGAAAATAAGACATCTGCTCACAAAGAGAATAAAAGGTCCATAATCCTAATAGCCGGAGGCAACCAGTATTACTACTTTAGGTTACTTCATTCTAGTCTTGTGTATTTTTGACAATGTTTTGGGATCATGGTGCCCGATTTTTTTCATTGAAACACTGTCACTTTCTTATGATATTTAATACCTTTTAAGAAATCAGACTTATATAACAGTCCTCAATATAGCTGTATGACAATTTACTTTATCAAATGCCATTAGTGAACATTTCAGAAGTTATTATGTTACCAACTATATGTTTACCACCAGTGCCTCTTTTTACCTTAATTGGCTATGTATTTCCAACTTTTATGGATTACCTAATAGTGCAAAAACCATATTTGGTAAATAGCATCACCTTTGTGAATTTTTTTTGCATTAAAAAATTTTTTATTTTACTCTTTTGGTAGGCTCTATGCCCAGCGTGGAGCCCAGTGGGGGGCGTGAACTCACAACCCTGAGATCAAGACTTGACCTGAGATTGAGAGTTCCATGTTTAACCCAACTGAGCCACCCAGACGTCCCAATAGCATTATTTTTTAATGGGATTACACAGATTGCACAGGCAATGTAAACCAGTGTGCAGAGAATATGAGCAGAGTGTTGTCACAGAATTCATTAAATACTAATTTTATGTCTATTTCCCATCACTTCACCCTATCCTTACAACTGAAAAAACTCGGGGCGCCTGGGTGGCTCAGTGGGTTAAGCCTCTGCCTTCGGCTCAGGTCATGATCTCAGGGTCCTGGGATTGAGCCCAGCATTGGGCTCTCCGCTGAGTGGAGAGCTTGCTTCCTCCTCTCTCTCTATGCCTGCCTCTCTGCCTACTTGCGATCTTTCTGTCACGTAAATAAATAAAAATCTTTAAAACAAAACAAAACAAAACAACTACAACAACAAAAAAACAACTGAAAAAACTCAGGTCTAAACGTTGTTTTACCAAAGTAGTAATTTTTACAAAAAATTCTGCACACACATTATGCCAAATTGATAAGCCAGAGTTACAACATATTTCCTAGGTATAAAACAGAATAAAATAGAAGAGAGATGAAGTAAGACATGTTTTTGAAAATAAGAATGCAGTATCTTTAAAAGAGTAAATATTTAAATTATAAATCACTATTTCTTTTACTTAATTCATGTTACAGATACACCATTTAAGGACGACTAAGAACCATTCAGAACCTGAAACAGAGGGTCAGTATTGCTTTTCACTCTTTACATTGTCAATGATTTCATATATGCATGCCACTAAGAAAATTAAAGACATGATGATAATGATCTAACTTGTGTGTCTTCGCCTTCCCACTGAAAAAGTAGCCTTAGCAAATTCCTGATCATTGAGATTGGTTAGCATATCAGGAAATCTAATAAATGAACATCCTGGTTACAAAAAAGTAACTTTAACCTAATACTAAAGGTTTACTAAACACATTTTTAATAACTCTTCTATATGTTTTGGTTCAGAAAACAACTCAGAACCTCACTATGGTTCTGATCTGAGGTAAGATGACCCTGTTTTCATTGGGCAATGGTGAGTGAGAAAGATCTTTTCAGAGATTTCAACTAATTTCAATTTGGTAACAACATGGCAAAATAAATTGAGGAGTAACATTAGGTTCAAGGCTCCTAAAGAAGCCTAATTCACCTAGAGCTGAATTCCACATATGTCTCAAACTCTCCAATCCTCATTTCTTCATCTACAAATGAAGCAGCTTGGAGGAAGTGAACTGAAAAATTATATACTTCACTGGCTTTTATTTCTCCTAACCCCAAAATGTTAAATCCTTGGCATTTTTAGTGTTTGGCTCAATTCCTTTCAGATGTGAAAACATTTATTACTCTAAGCTCCCCTAGATTGCATAGATGTGTCCCTAAAACTGCAAAGAAAACAGAACCATGACAGAAAATGAGACTACAAGCACAATCATAACTGATAAAAAGACCATTCAGTTTCATAAGCATTTTCCCAAAGTTTCCTTAAAAAGAAACTGTAAAAGAAATGCAAATGAGTTGAAGAGACATAAAATTTGAAGAAACAAAACTTAAGGTAAAACTCTCTTCAAAACTCACAATGCAGCAGCAACACTGCTTGGCAAGCTTGAGGCAATTCAAGAGAAGTATTACCTACTGTAGGTTTTTAAAGCAGATTTATTCACTTACTCAACAAATATTTACTGATTACCTATTATGTTTTTTCCCAGCCAGCCCAACCACAATTAACATGGAATAAAACACTGAATGTCCTATAAAGTTAACTGTAAAGGACATCACTAGGCATCTATCCAGTACAGACATACGTCCCTTTACTGGGCTTCACTTTATTGTGCTTTGCAGATACTGCATTTTGTTCCAATTCAAAGTCTGTGGCAACCTTGCATCAAGCAAGTCTACTGGCACCATTTTCCTAAAGGCATTTGCTCACTTCATGTGTGTCACATTTTGGCAATTTTCACAATATTTCAAACTTTTTCATTACATTATATTTGTTATAGTGATCTGTGACCAGTGATAATTTGATGTTACTATTATAATTGCTTTGGGGCTCCACAAACCACACCCATTTAAGTCGGTCAATGTAAGTGATAAGTGTGTGTGTTCTGACTGCTCCACCAACTGAACATCCCCCAATCTCTCCTTCTCCTTGGGCCTTCCAATTTCCTGAGACACAACGCCTGAAACCAGGCAGCTAATAACCTTACAACAGCTATTAACTATTCCAGCTAAAGGTAAAGTCGCACATCTCTAAAATGAAATCAAAAGTTAGAAATGATTAAGCTTAGTAAGGTACGTCTAAAGCCCAAACAGGTCAACAACCAGGCCTCTTACACCAAATAGTTGGCCAATTTGTGAATGCAAAAGAAAAGTCCTTGAAAGAAATTTAAAAAGTGCCACTCCAGTGAACACATGAATGATTAAAAAAAAAAAAAAAAAGGAGAACAGCCCTACTGCGGATACGCAGAAAGTTTTAATGGTCTGGATAGAAGATGGAAGCAAGCCACAATATTCCCTTAATCCGAAGCCTAATCCACAGCAAGGCCCTAATTTCCTTCCATTCCATAAAGGCTGAGAGAGGGTAAAATTGCAGAAGAAAACCTTAGAGCTTACAGAGGCTGGTTTATAGGGGTTTAAGGAAAGCAGCTGTGGAACATAAGATAAAAGTGCAAGGCGAAGCCACAAGTGCTGATGCAGAAGCTGGAACAAGTTATCCAGAAGACATAGCTCAAGCAATTCATGAAAGTGGCTACAACACCAAACAACAGATTTTCAGTGCAGATCAAATAGACCTTCTAATGGGAGAAAACACCACCTAGGACTTTCATAGCTAGAAAGAAGTCAATGCCAAGTTTCAAAGCTTTAAAGGACAGGCTGACTCTCTTGTTAGGGGTTAATATAACTGGAAACTTGAAGTTGAAGTCAGTGGTCATCTACCATTCTGAGAATCCTAGGGCACTTAAAAATTATGCTGAATCTACTGTGCCTGTGCTCCATGAGTGGAACAACAAAGCCTGGAAGACAGCACGTCTGTTCACAACAGGGTTTCCCGAATATTTTAAGCCCACTATTGAGACCAACTGCTCAGAAAAAAAAGATTCCTTTCAAAATACTGCTGTTCATTGACAGTGCACCTGGTCGCCCAAGAGCTCTGACGGGATGGACAACAAGATGGATGTTGTTTTCATGTTTGTTAATACAACATCCATTCTGCAGCCCATGGATCAAGGCATCATTTCCACTTTTAAAAGTCTTATTATTTAAGAAATGCATTTCAGGAGGCCAAAGCTGCCATAGATACTGACTCCTCTGATGGACATAAGCAAAGAAAACTGAAAACCTTCTGAAAAGGATTTACTATTCTAGATGCCATGAAGAACATCTACGACTCATAGGAAAAAATCAAAATATCAACATGAATGGGAGTGTAGAAGCAGCTGATTCCAGCTCTCCGGGATGACCTCATGGGATTCCAGACTTCAGTGGAGGCAATAAATGCAGATGTGGTAGAAATAGCATGAGGACTAGGATTATAAGTGAAGCCTGAAGATGTGACTGAATTGCCACAATCTCATGATAAAACTTGAACAGATGATGAGTGGCTTCCTATGGATGAGCAAAGAAAGTGGTTTCTTTAACCCATTTTTTTTTTAAAGATTTTATTTATTTATTTGACACAGAGAGAGGGATTACAAGTAGGCAGAGAGGCAGGCAGAGAGAGAGGAGAGAGGAGGAAGCAGGCTCCCTGCTGAGCAGAGAGCCCGACGTGGGCCTCGATCCCAGGACCCTGGGATCATGACCTGAGCCGAAGGCAGGCTTTAACCCACTGAGCCACCCAGGCGCCCAAGAAAGTGGTTTCTTGAGAAGGAATCTACTCCTGGAGAAGATTGCTGTGAAGATGGTTGAAATGACACAAAGGTTTTAGAATATTACATAAACTTAGCTGATAAAGCAGTGGCAGGGTTTAAGATGACTGATTCCAGTTTTTTGAAAGAAGTTCTACCGAGAGTAAAATGCTATCAAACGGCACTGCATGTTAGCGAGAAATCACTGATGAAGGGAAGTCAGTTGATGTGGCAAACTTCACTGCTGTCTTATTTTTAGACACTGCCACAGCCACCCCAGCCTTTGGCAACCACTACCCCGATCAGTCAGCAGCCATACCAATAGCGAGGTAAGACCCTCCACCAGCACACAAAGATTATGACTCACTGCAAGCTCAGATGATGGTGAGCACTTCTGAGCAGTAAAGTATTTTTGAATTAAGATATGTATGTTGTTTTTATAGACATAATGCTATTATTGCACACTTAACAGACTACAGCATAGTGTACATAAACTTTTATAATCACTGGGAAACCAAAAAATTCTTTGGTTCATTTTGTTGTGATATTTGCTTTACTGGAGTGGTCTGAAACTAAACCTGCATATCTCCAAAGTATGCTTTTATCTGATTGGTCTTCTTACTAACAGAACCCCGTTATTGTTCAGTAAAGAACTTGCCTCTTTAGATACGTTATAGTTAGGAGTCATATGAGCCAATTCTGACCAGGGAGATACATGAGGAAGTCTCCTGGGTTCAGCTGATTTACGTCTTTTGCCCTTTCTTCTTTCCATCCAGAGTCTACACACAATACCTGGAGAGGGAGCAATCAAAGCCACACAGTAAGGATGGCAGACTAGGAAGGGTATTTGATGGCTTCACGGAGCTGCTTAATCAGACCTGGATACCGACTACCTGACTTTTTATTCCAAGGGAAAAAAACCCAAGCCTTTTGAACAAACATGTAGCCAAATGCAAACATGTTTGATACATTTTTCTTTCACTTTTGCTTTCTATTACCTTTCCTTCTCCACTCTGACCAAAATGTACCCATATCCACTTAATATATATTGGGCTTGTCATCCATTGGATGATAAAGGGGCAACTAATCCCTGATGAGGCTTAATTTTTTTATAATCTTCTTTTTCTAAGCCAAGACTTAATTTTAAAATAGCATAGTGGTTTCAGAGTCTCCTCAAATCTTATATACCTAAGGAAAATGAACATAAACAGTTTAAAGAGCAAGCTGGAAATATCCACTCTAAAGCCTGAAGAAATATACTCCGTAACAGTAATTCTGCTTATAGAAAATACAGAAAAATACAGAAAAATAAACATGAGTATTTATTATAGCACTGCTATAAAACTGAAAAATTAAAAATAATCTAAATATCCTTCAAATAGGAAACTGAATAACCACTATATAGCAAATAACAGGAAAGAAGACAAATTACATGGATCAATATGATAAATTTCAGAAATAAAATGATGAATGAAATATGATAGCATCTGCAGAAGTTATAAAATACACAAAATGATGAAATAAGATTGATATGACTACATACACATGCAGCAAAATCATAAACAGAGGAATAAGAATGATTCATAGTATAAGAATATGGCCATACCTAGAAAAGGAGGGGAAAAGAATGGAATGGAAAATGAGGGAAAAATATCTGTTTCTATAACATTTTTAACCAAAAGCAAATTTTTATGATATCTAAGTATTTTATATTATTTATTTCAACTATTTCATTAAAAATTAAGAAGATATGAGTCAGACAAACTTTCACGCTCTGGTACCACTTCCACACTGGCTAGTTATGAGACCTTGGGAAAACTATCTTTCTACATTTCTTTAGACTCTAAACTCTCTCAAAGTGAAATAAAAATACCTATCATCAAGAAACTGCTGTGAAGCGTGCCTGGTGGATCAGTCAGTTGCATCCAACTCTTGGTTTCAGCTCAGGTCATGATCCCAGGGTCATAGGATTGAGCCCCAAGTTGGCCTCTGTGCTTGGTGGAATCTGCTTGAGGATTCTCCCCTTCTCCCTCTGCCCCTCCCCCAGTGTGTACCCTCCCCTCACTTCCTCCCCTCAAATAAATAAATCTCAAAGGGGAAAAAAAAGAAAACAAATTGCTGTGAGGGTTTTGTTTTGTTTTGTTTTTTTAAATGAAGCCCCCAAAGCACTTTGTCCAATATGTGGGAGCTATTATTAGTTATTATTCATTATTTGGCCCCTTCTTACCATCAACTTTAGCCACATTAGAAAATGCAGTGTCTCCCAAAGATGCCACTGTTGCTTAGAAAGCCATTTCTACTCTTCTTTACCTTGCCATTCCTCTCTTTCCCAATTTGTAAAACAATTAAAATATCAGTAACTATCCCCTGTGATTGTTAATTACAGAAGGATGCATTCAATGATAATCATTATTATTAGTCATAATATCATAATCATTATTATTATTACATTACAGGGAAAATCTTAACATCTGTCAAGCCCAGTTAAAACATCACTTGATTTTATGTAGTTTTATATGTGTTTTTCCCCTACTAAGAATTAACCATTCCCCCTCCTGTGTTTGCATACTGCTTTCTACAGGGTTTTATAATAGCACTTATCACCCCAAATTACAATTTTTTAAAAAGATTTTATTTATTTGAGAGAGAGCATGAGTAGGGTGGGAGGCAGGAGGGAGTCTGATGCAGTGCTCGATCCCTGAGCCGAAGGCAGATGCTTAACTGACTGAGCCACCCAGGTACTCCTGAAATTACAGTTATTTACAAATCTCTCTTACTAGTGTCATGATCTATGCCACTGTGAAGAGTCATGGATTATTACCTGAGGTAAGACACTCAAACATCCCCTAGTTATACTGAATAAATTGAAATGGAAATAAATTCTAGCCTCATTTGATAAATTATATCAGTACATTTTAAGATGTAGAATTTACTGATACAAAGTCTTCCTATACATTATGCATACTGTATAACTATTTGATTTAATATTCTTCTAAGTTTATCTGACCAACTTAAAGAGATTTCACAAAGACATGACAAATTTAATAGCTGTTAAGGTATACTGCACTGAAGGATTAATAAATACACTTACATAAGAGACCATTTAAAATGTAAGAAAAAAAATGAAAGGCCCTAAACAAAAATGGGTTATGACAGGAACAGACAAATCAAAGATGATGAAATGTACAAACTCTACTAGCAATCAAAGAAATTGAAACAAAAAACTGTAGTGTTTTTTTTAATCAAACCAACCAGCAAAGTTTTCCTTTAGTGAGAACATTCAAAACTTCAAAGAGTACGGTGAAAGGAACATGTTCATTCACTGATAGTGTCAGTATAAACAGGTGCATCTACTCAATTATAAATATTTGTTAAGTCTTTATACTCAATAATCAGTATTTGTTAGGTGCTTACTTTATATGTGAAACTTTCTTCTTTAAGGAATTTTTAAAGACATGGGAAAATCTCATAGTGGAATAAGTAAAAAAAGTAGGATATATAATTGCATTTATCACATAATCTCAATTCTAATTAAATAAATAAATAACCATGCCTAAAATAAACACTGGAAAGAAAGAAACCATGACATTAACAGTGGTTTTCCCACTTGGTCACAAGATAATGAATAATTTTTGCTTTACACTTCCCCAAGTTTTCTAGAGCGAACATGTATTATCTTTCCAGTGAGATAAATTATAAGCAACCCGACTGTAAGAAACCCGGGTTCGCACAGGACTGAGGGGTTTTCTAGGACATGGGACGTGCCATTCTAAAACAGACAACCCTAGACAAGGGAGGACAGACGACAGCTGGTCACACTATTATCATTCATGCTGACTTGTCATTAAAATTAAATATATACACACTGCTGTTTCTACAATGGTACTGCTAAATTTCTCTGGAACCATCTCTCATTCTGTTTATCAACCAGAGTAAAATGTGTTGACCATTTTGCAAGCAAGACAGCGAATTAGGGCTTAAGGAACATTAAATGAGAGCAGAGCAATGCAAATCTAATCTAAACCACAAAAGCAACCCTTCAGATTTAGCATTCATGAATTTAGGTAAGTAAGTTTACATTTACCTTTTTAACATACATTCAAAATTAATTGGCAGTAAAAAGGCACAACACTCCTACCATGGGCAGAGATCTGTTATCAGCTACTGGGGATACAGAAAGGAGCAAGACTGGTATTACAATAAAGTCATGGTCACCAGCTATCCCTGAGACACTGACACTGCCAGTAACCCTCCTACTTTTCTCTACCATTAACTATCTCAATGTTCTTCACTATCCTCATAACTGCAATCTCTTTGCTATGTCCACATTTCAGATGATTCCATCCTCCATTTTACAGAGAAAATAGAAGCCATGAGGCAGAAGCTCCTTCCCACCACCTGACCTGTAAACCTACTCCTGTTAAAATAGAGATGCATTTTAAGCTAAGCCCAATCCTTCTACCTATGTTTTGGATCTCATCTCCTCCAATCTACTCAGGAATGGTTTAATTTTTTTAAAAAGATATTTATTTATTTATTTATTAGAGAGTGAGAAAGCACAGAGGGAGATTGAGAGGGAGAAACAGACTCCCTGTTGAGCAGAGAGCCCAATGTAGGGCTCAGTCCCAGGACCCTGAGACTATGACCTAAGCCAAAGGCAGCCGCTCCACTGACTGAGCCATCCAGTCCTCCAGGAAGGGTTTTAAACAATGTTACCATTTCATTTGTTTTAATGGGACCTCAGTGGCTGTCCTATGCCAAGTAGATGAAAGAAAACCAAGGAGAGAAACAAGAATAGTTTGGGGATTATGTCAAGAGAATTCATGATAAAAGCTTTCAAGGTCATCTTATTTTATTCGGACTAAAAAAAAAAAAAACATTTTCAATGAACCATAAAGCTCTATACAACCTCCACAACCCCCTCCCCCACTTTCCATAGCCTGACCTCACTGACCTCATTTCTTCCTGTATTATAATACCCCTCACTCATTCTGCTTCAGCTGTATTACTCACCTTGCTATATAACACAGGAGCCAGCAAATTTATTCTGTAAAGGGTCAGAGAGTAAGTATTTTAGTCTGTACAGCAACTACTCAACTCTGCCTTTGTAGTAAGACAGCAACTATGGACAATAAGACCCTAAAAGAAACACTACATTCTAATTAACAAAAGAATACCATACCCTGTGATACCTGGGTGGCTCAGGTCATAATTCCAGGGTCCTGGGATCAAGCCCCACGTGGGCTTCACCCTCTTCCTCCCCTTGTACCCTTCCCCCCTACTGTGCGCTGGAAAGCACTCTCTCCCTAATGAGTAAATAAAATCTTTAAACAAAAAACAAATAGCAGGCCGTTTAGCCTGCAGTCCCTACTCTGTCAATCTCTGTCCCAGTATATATATATATTTTTAAAGATTTTATTTATTTGACACACAGAGAGAGATCAGATCACAAGTAGGCAGAGAGGCAGGCAGAGAGAGAGGAGGAAGCAGGCTCCCCGCTGAGCAGGGAGCCCGACGCGGGCCTTGATCCCAGGACCCCGAGATCATGACCTAAGCCGGAGGCAGAGAGGCCTTAACCCACTGAGCGAGCCACCCAGGCGCCCTGTCCTAATATATTAAGTAGACAATGCTTCCCCCTCAGGGTCTTGCTCTCGCCAATCCTTTAGTTTTTACCCAAGTGCCACATTTTCAGTGTGTTCTTTTCTAACTCCCAATCTAAAGTTACACCCTCCATCATTCCCCAAATTATTTTACCTCCAAAGCTCCTTATGATCATCTAATATACTTTGTATTTACTGATTTTGTTTATTGTCTATCTCCCCATACTATATAAGTGTTATGAAGGCTAGAAGTTGATTGATTTTGTTTGCAGGCTTATTCCAAGTACCAAGAATAATGTATGATACACAGCATGCACTCAATAAATATTTGTTGATTGGAATGAATGCATGAAATATTACAGGTAAAGTATCAACCATGCTTATGCGAAGAATATATTTTTGCAACTGAAATATTTTGCTTGGCAAAGAAACTTTTTCACCATTTTAAAGATGTTGACAGATTTTACAGTTTCCAAAAGGAGCTCAAAATAATTACAATTCTCACTTGATTTTATCAGTATCACATACCTAACGGACAAATAATAGGAGTTGCCTACACCAACACATTGGTAAGACCAATTTACTACATGCTAAAGGGATATGAATTGGTCCCAATTCTTTTTTCTTTTTTTTAAAGAATTTATTTATTTATTTGACAGAAAGAGAGAGTGAGCCCAAGCGTGCAGGAACACACAAGCGGGGGAGTGGCTGGCAGAGCGAGGAGCAGACTCCCCGCTGAGCAGGGAGCCCAGCAAGGGGCTTGATCCCAGGACCCTGAGGTCAAGACCTGAGCAGAAGGCAGATACTTAACCAACTGAGCCACCCAGGTGCCCCTGATGCCAATTCTTTTATAATTTATTTAAAAATTACACGGTAGATATCTGATAGAGGCTTTATTTATAATTAAGTATAACAAAATTAAAGAAAGCAACACAAAACAACAGATTTATTTTTCCCAGTGCAAAAAATTGCTTTTATCAAAGTAAGGGGGGCGCCTGGATGGCTCAGTGGGTTAAAGCCTCTGCCTTCGGCTCAGGTCATGATCTCAGGGTCCTGGGATGGAGGCCTGCATCATTGGGCTCTCTGCTCAGCGGGGAGCCTGCTTCTTCCTCTCTGTCTGCCTCTCTGCCTACTTGTGTTCTGATCTCTCTCTTCTCTCTGTCAAATAAATAAAGTCTTTAAAAAAAGAAAAAAAGCAAGGGGAGAGGACCTGTGGTCAGGAAGAGCTGCACTAGGGTTGTGAGGAGTGACTGATTATATACTTTTAAGTTGGGTGGGTAGGAATAAAGGAAGTTTCCAAAAAGATTTTCTTACATTAAAGAAGACTTAACAGGATCCTGGAGGTCTGGCTATTGTTAAGCTAAGGTTGCTTTTTGTCTCTAGCAACGCATCAACGTTAAGGCAAATTATCAACGTTAAGGCAAATTATCAACGTTAAGGCAGTTGTGAACTCCTTGAGGACTGTTATATTCTGCCTGTCTCAAGTACTAATTTATCATGTCAATTAGAAACCCAGAAATATTTCTGTGGTAATCTGGAAGGTATACACAGTTAACAAATAACAGATTAATAAATTATTAGAAGGCAAACAGGAACTAGGACCTTGCCAGCTATTTTGCAAGCCCTATACATGTCTCTTCCCAAGAGTTCCCTCTCCCTACCAAGAAAAACCATTAACCTTTTACGTTAAGCATGTCCTTATTTTAGTTTTACCTGTGTTATTTTCCTTTTTCTGTCCCTTTAATTTTCTGTTGTCCCCTCCTTTATTTTTCTTGCAATTTATTTGTTCAAGTCACTGAATCATATGTCCTATAATTTCTGGATGATGCTTACCACACTCCCCTGCTCCTCTCCCTTTTTTGTCCCTTAAATCATAGCTTTGATCTATAGCCCTCATCAGATTCAAGTTCAATTTTGTGGCAAAATTACTTCAGTGATGGTGTATTCTTTATCAAAAGGCATTAATGTCTGATTATTTCTTTTTGTAATGTTAACAGATACGGATGCTCACTATCTAAAACCTTTATCAGAACTGCAAAATGGTGATATTCCCATTCTATCATTGCTTCATCAGTAACTTGTTGGAATAAATTCTATAAGCTTTATGAATTCACTCTTTTGTTATACAGTGGTACAGTTCATACAGAAAAGGAAGGATAAGTGTTTGCTTCTTTTCATTTATTTAACAATTTTCAAAACAATAATTTGATCATCACTGGCAATCTCCAAGGTAACCAACTTTTTTTTAGTATCATAATGAAATCATGGATTTGAGACATATTCAATCATGATCTCTAAAAGTTGGCTCTCGAGTCTTTTTTTAAAGTAGGCTCCATGTCTTGCGTGGAGCCCAACATGGGGCTTGAACTCATGACCTTGAAATCAAGATCTGAGCTGAAATCAAGGTCTCAGATTGGATGCTTAACCAACTGAGCCACTCAGGTGCCCTGGCTCTTGAGTCTTTTTCACATGATTTGATAACATCCATACTACTGGGAATGACAAAATGTTTCTCAGCTCATTCCCATTATGCCTCTGAATTGGTGGGAAACTTTTTCACAAACACAATCTAGGTGTTAAGGCTGATCACTACTATTGGGTTGGACATTGTTTCTAAGTTTTATTGGAGGACAGAACTAGAAAATACATGTATATATTTTTTAATAAAAATAACTCATAAATTCATAATGCTATTGCAGTGTTTTCTTAATCTCTTTTATCTTACATCTTACAATCCACCCCCCACTCTAAGAATCTTGGTTTTAAAGGACAACACGGGTGATATAATTAAAATACTAGTTATTATTTTTTCTGATGCTAGATATAAAACATTCTCGGAATAACAGTATTGACACCATCATCAAATTGCTTTAATAAAAAGTTAAGAGGTATTTGTGTGTACTCTTCCTATCCTTTCTCCATTTGTCTTACTATAGCTCCACTGTGAAAACTCATATCCATTAAAAACTACACATTCTTTCTTGTATCTGCTACTTAGATTTAGTTACAAGTAACTACAAATTTAATGCTCATCCAACATTCTTTTTTAAAATCTTATTCTGAAATAAATTTAGACATACAGATGTTACAAAAATAGTTCAAGTATACCTTTACCCTGTTTTTCCTGAAGTTAACAACTTAGATACCTATAGTACAATTATCAAAATCAGGAAATTAACAATAGTAAAATACTATTAATTAAACAGATTTTATTTAAATTCTGCCAATTTTTCCCCAATGTCCTTTCCATTTAAGAATCTAGGTCTCATTTTGTTCTTGTGTTTGTTCTTGTCTCCTCCAATCTGTGACTGTTCCTCATTACTTTCCTGTTTCTTCTGACTCTGGCAGAGTTATTTTGTAGGATATCTCTTTTAAATGTTTAAATGTTTTCTCAAGATTAGATTGAGATTATATTTTGACAAAAATCCCACAAAAGAGATGCTGTGCATTACATCAGAGAATACAGGATATGTCAATGCCTACTCATTTAGTTAAGGTGCTGTTGGCTGGTTATTACACTGTAAAGTCACCATTTTCTCCTTGTAACAGGTAGGTATCTTCGGGAGCTACACTGAAATTATGCTAATATTCGGTTTCTCCATAAACTGTAACCCACTGATTTTAGCACCGTCAGAGATCTTGTCTGCAACCATTACTACTGTAGTGTTGCCCTAATGGTGATTTTGTATTTCCTTCATTCCTAACCAGTATTTGTCTGCAGGGAAGGCTGTCCCTTCACATCTATTTACTTATTTACACAATTATGTACTTATATAAGTAGAACTCATGGGCATTTATTTAAATCTATGGTTTAAATCTATCATTACATAAATTTGTAGCTAAAACAGTTTCTGCTTTCACTACCAAGAGCTACTTCTTGTTGGCACCTGTGTACTACTGATACACTCAAATTCTTTTTTGAGCATGTCCTTAGTCTCTGGCATTCTATGATGTCTCAGGCTCACCTTGTACTCTCCCTGCCCATCGCCAGAATCAATCTAAGGAGTGTTGGTTCCTTTTATTGGAGAATTGATATTTTGAAATAAAAATCTAGAGACTAAGAGTGCACATTATTACTGGGGTATCACCGTTCTTCGATTCCTCCCATAAACAGAAATAGGAAACATACATAGGAATTAGTAAGCCAAAAAATGAATATATTTATATGTATTTTGACAGCACCCACCACTGATACTATGTTAGTCATTCTGGCCATCTGAAGTTCATTCGCTTGAAGATTTCTAATACAGACCATAGATATCGGTAAGTTTCTCTGCAGTCTTTATCTGAAAACCAGTTTGGCTGGACACATAATCCCTGGGTCACATTTTTGTTGCCTTACATACGTTATGGCATTTTATTCTACCATAAAGCACTGCTTTCAAATACAGTGCTGGCAGTCCGATTTTCTTTCTGTTGTAAGTCACATGGTCTTTTTGCCTGGATAACCGAAGACTTTCTTCTTCAAATCCCAGTAATTTTACTGGAATATGTCTTGATGTTGGTTGTTCTGGGTTGATTTTCCAAGGTATGCAGTGCCTTTTCAATATGCAGCCTAACAACTTTGTTTTAGGAGGTTTTGTTAAGCACAGACTTTTGTATTTTGGTCTGTTCCCTTGCTTTGGATTTGGTTTTGGTTTTTGTGGAGACTTGTTGGATTTTCTTTCCCATCTTCAATCCTTATCTCTTTCTGTCAAATCTTTCTCTCTTTCTTCACTTCTTTGTGATTAAAAGAAATATACAGCTTTCCATCTGCTATTTGGCAAAGGCATTACTCCTTGAGTTTGTTCACTCTGATGTTTCTCCTAGATTTGTGAAAAATCCTGACTCTTCTGAGTTCTACCACCTATGAATTACGGTTTTCACATTTGTGGGAATGTCTTTAGGAAAAGCTTTTATTCTTATAATCCTATGGGACCGACTTTGATCTCTTTTAGTTGCTTATTTTTATGTCAAATAGATAATTTTTCTAATTTCATAGCTCTAGAGCTCCCCATCTGTTATTTTTGTGTGATATTCAAATTTAAAGTGATTTACTTAATGAGATGAATGAACTCTATTCCTCTCTCATACTTTTATTTGGAGCTTCTTTTTTGCATGCCTATATTGTCCCTGTCCTACTTAATTTGGATTCTATTCTGAGCAGTTTGGACAAAGTTCAGTGTGGAGTTTATTCTGGAAGGGAGGTTTGGCTGGAGAAGTTTGAAGAATTCCCAAGGCCCACAGTACCCCAGAGCCCCTTTAGGACCTTTGTTTCAGATACTGTCTACAGTTTTTAATTTTTGCTATTAATATGTTCATTTAATGAAGGAATTTGTAGAGACTCAAAAACAATACCACTGCCATTTTCCAAAAATTGTGAATGATAACTTCAATTTTTCCTTCTAATTCAAGTCACAAAAAACTTAATCAGAATGGCAATAGTTAATCTAATCATAAGATTTCTTTTGCTTTTCTCCTTCCTTCCCACTTTCCCTTCCTCCTTCCCTCTCTAGTAAACACAAATCATTCACATAAGAAGCAACATGGTCTGTGTTCCATTGTTCCTGGCATCAAACTAAAGGAAATGCTAACTTCAATATCTTTTTTCCTTTATCCTGACAATTTAAGGCCGGCCTAACATAAAGAAGGAATGATGGTGATGATAAAAATAATACATTTTCTTTTATTTTTATAAAGGAAACTAAGATATCGTAACAAGGTGACAATAAGACTTGTATTTATCTACTCTCTCTATACTTTTCTGTAGCGAAACAATATTTAACATGGTAATATAAAAGTGGATTATTTTGTGCCAAGTACAAGGACATTTTAAAACCCACCCATGGGATGCCTGGGTGGTTCAGTTGGTTAAGCGACTGCTTTTGGCTCAGGTCTGGAGTCCCAGGATCTAGTCCGGAGTCTGCTTCTCCCTCTGACCCTCCCCACCTCATGCTCTTGCCTGCTCTTGCTCTCTCATTCTCAAATAAATAAAATCTTTAAAAATAAATAAAGAAAAAACAAAACCCATCCGTAAGTCTCTAGATTAAATACCCATCATATCAAAACATTTCTTTGTAGCTGTAACCATCAGTACCCACCCCTTCTATGGAAGGGGTTACAGACTCTAATGGCCACAGGAGCCAGGCAAGAAAACATAAATGAGGAGTAAGAAAAACATAAAGCTAGAAATATAATTAAATTTTGTTTTTACTGAACACAACATAAATATGTATAATGCTGGTGCCTAAGTTTTAAATTTAAAAAAATACTAAAGTTTTATTATTTTATTTCTTAATTCATTATTCCTTTGATTTGGAATCAGAAACTGGATCGCTGTTTCCGGGAACAGAGGCTGGTCATTAAACAGTGCTGGATCCAGCACTTAGCACTGTTATATGCAATACAAAATTTGGCCTTGAGTCATTTAATAGGGAGTTTACTACTATATATTTTATGTCAGTAAACAGCTGCTGGTGAGCATGAAGTAGTAGCAAACACTGACAGAATTTTGTATACAGGGAATCTACTTCTATGATTTTCACATAATTTTTGTAATTGAATGTCATCATTATTTAGTTTTCAGTACTGTACTAGTAAACTTTGGTTTATATTACTTTAGGAAGGCAAACTGAACAATATTAATTTTCCTTCTTAAGTTTGAAGTCAGAAAATCTATTTCAGAATTCAGGCCATCATATCCATTTTTGGGTACCAGCTACAGTAGGAAAGTGGGCCATAATATTCTGTATCTATTACATTTCCTATTGAATCAAGTTCATGAAAAACGAGTCAATCAAGTAATAAAATTATAATATCCAAAGTGTTTCAATTTTATTGCCAACTTGAGTCTTTGAGAAAATATTAGTTGATAAAGTGTGAATTTTTTTTTTACCTAAATGATATTAAAAAGTCACAATACACCCCTGCCTCCACCCTGGCACAAAGGCTTTCTAGCACTGCATCATGACTAAGCCCTCTATGGACCACAGGAGTCCCAAGACATAGCATTTTTAAAGACAAAAGAACAAAACTTCACTGTGTCATTATATGGGTGTTTTTTCATATAAAAAAGTTAAAAATGAAACATCACAGTCATGGTAATTAACCTTTTGAACAAGATAAGCTCTTAGAGACTGACTCAGAGGTGAATTAATTTTCTGTGTAATGAATGAATCATACAATACAGTATTTTCCTGTTCTATGAGGGTTAATGATCTGCAGTGCCCATGAGGAGTCTTCTTCAGTTCACCTAAGCATTCAGACTTACAAGACTACTACAGATCAGACTTCGCATGAGTCTATTAAAATGGATGTAAGACAAAGCTTGCCAACAGGAGTAGGAGCTAAAAAACAGGTATAGGCTTTGCCACAGTCTATACAGCAATTCATATGGCCATCTAGGAGCTATCTTCTTCCAGCTGACAAATTCAGGAGCAAGTATATAGGATTCACATTGAGTAGGTGTGGGAACTGCTTTGTCTTTAAAAGTCACATGTTCCAGGGCACCTGGGTGGCACCGTTAATAAGCATCTGCCTTTGGCTCCGGTCATGATCCCGGGTCCTGGGATCAAGCCCTGCATCGGGCTCCCTGCTCAGCGGAGAGCCTGCTTCTCCCTCTCCCTCTGCTGCTCTCCCTGCTGTGCTCTCTGTCAAATAAATAAATACAATCTTAAAAAAAAAAAAAGATATGTCTCTATAAAATGTCATCATCTCAAATTTAAGCTTTGTGTCAGATATTATGATCACAATAGCCAAAGGAGGATCGCATCTAGTTAACTTTTTCTAAGTGTGACCTGTCTACATTTTTTTTAAAGATTTTATTTTTAAGTAATTGTTACACCCAATACGGGGCTCAAATCCACAACCCCGAGGTCGAAAGTCACATGCTCCACCAACTGAGCCAGTGCAGTGCCCCTACCTTTGTATTTAAAAATTTCCCCTCGATGGACAAAAAAGTCATCTTCTGAAGTTGGGCCTCAATAAGGAACCATATCCAAATTTGCTCTTGTCATTTAAAAAGATTAATCGATGCTACAAATAAATCACTATGGGTAATATTATTATCTGTGCTTTCATCAGCTACAATACAAAATGTAACACATGACTTAACTTCTTGTCCTTCTGTTCCTAGCAATCTATTCACTATGAGCAAGAGTATTTGCAATTGGACTTACATATATAAATGCTCAGTCTAGTTGGGACATATTTTTTGCTGGACCCAAACTCAACATTAAAAAAAAAAGTTTTGATGCACATGTAGTATTTTTTTTTTAAAAAAATCTGTAACTGCTCATCCAACCATTGAGTAATATATGGAATTGCTCAATCACTATACTGTATACCTGAAACTAATATAACACTGTGTGTCTAAGTCCAATGGAATTAAAAGAGAAGATACATAGATATCTATGTATCTATCTTCTCATCTTAGCATTAAGACACAAATCTTAAAATTGCAGTTCTCCCCTTGTCCCTCCTAATTTCCCCACCAGGTATCTTTTCCATCACCCATCATATTACCATGGGACTGTTTCATAACACTACATGTATAGACTGAATTATTCCCCCCTTAAATTCATATTAACTCCCCCATCCCCAATGTGACTGTATTTGGAGACAGGGGTCTTAGTGAGGTAATTATTGTTAAATGATGTAAAAAAGGTAGAGCCGTAATCCAACACAGATGATGCCCTTATAAGAAAAAGAAAAATACCAGATCACTCTCTCACTACACACACAAATACAAGAGGCCATGTGAGGCAGAGAGAAAGAAGCCATTTGTAAGCCAGGGAGAAAGCCTTCACCAGAACCTGAATCTGCTGGTACCTCATCTGGGACTTCTAGCCTTCAAAATTGGGGTAAAATAAATCTCCCTTGTTTAAGTCACCAAGCCTGATATCTTGTTATAGCAGACAGGGCAGACTAAGATAATACATTAAGTTATATTATTTTGCCATGTTGAATTTAACCTTTATATCAGATATCATGTTAGTAATGGCCACAAGAGAATCATCTGTAGCTTACTTCACCTATTATAACTGTAGGAATATTCTTCACTGCTGCCGACAAGTTGCCTCTCCCATTTTCTCTTTTCAATATTTGATAGACACATGAATATAATAATTTTTTTACTTTAACTATATCATAAGAAAATCAAAACGTAATTTTGATTACAACTAAGCAACTAAGACTAAGCCCAATTTTAGGGGACACAGAGAGGACTAAAGTAAACTGGAGAATGCAAATTCTAAGAAGAGTCAAACATTACTCAGGTACAGCTCACTGTTGATAAGCAAAAATAATGCTCCATTGTTTCCAGCTCTTCTAATTTCCAATTTTAAATGTTCACAGCAAATTCAAGTTAAAAAAAAAAACAAACAGAACCAACCACACACATGTGAAAACATGTTCCCACAGAAATCTGTACATGAATGTTTACAGCATTATTCATAATACCAGAAAGTGGGAAAAACTCAAATGTCCATTAACTCATAAATGAATTAACAAAATGTGGTGTATCTATACAAGGAAATATTATTCAGTCGTAGGGGTAGGTAAAAAGTGGCAAGTGACTGCTTAATTATTTCAGGGTTTCTTCATGGGGTGATGGAAATGTTCTTGTAATTAGATGATGGTGATGGTTGCAGAACATTGCAAATATACAAAAAACGACTGAATGGTATACTTTAAAATGCTGACTTTCACCTTAATTAAAAACAAAACAAAACAAAAAACAAAGCAGCACTGTATAAACCAAAATAAACATGTTTTCAGGCCAAATCAGGTCTGTAAGCTGCCTACTATCTACAATTTCTATTCTCTATTAAAGATTCTCAAGTGATAGCCTTTACATATTCTACATATAGGCAGAAGTGCATGACACAAAAGCTAACAAAAGGAAAGTCTTCTTCCAATTAGCAGAAAAAAACTAAAGGTTAGGATTTCCCTCAACTTTGTTTTTCCCTATACAAGTTCTTTTTTAGTCTTCTGGTAACTTCCAAATTAGAATACAGTGTCTAAAGTGGAGTGAAAATATGTATTAAACTTTATGGTGTCCTAGAAGAATAGTAACTTCTAGGTAGTATACCACCGGACAAGATATCCTTGGTCTTAAACAGACAGAAAAGGGCTTAAGTTATACCTAACGCTTGCTTTGAAATCTATCCTCTATCACAGTTTGAGAAGAACAAGTCAAAAAGTATTTGAGAGCTTTAAGCTTGGTAGTATGACTGACCCTAATATAAGTGGGAAAAAAATAGTATTTAACTAAGTGCTAGCAGAACTTAGAAAAAGATCAAGATTCTGAGATTCCACATGGCCCTGAATAACTAGAATTTCCAGAGTGCAGGAAAAGTATCTCAGGGAGATAAAAGCATGATAAGGACACAGAAGGAATGCCCAAGACACATGGAGAAAATGCATCTAGATAACCTGGAACCAGTGATAATGTAAAAAAAACTAATGGGAGATAACACTAGAAACATCGTTTGAGGCCAGACTGTGAGATTCTGAATGCCAGTTTAAGAGATTCAGACTTTTTCAAAGACCATTCAATTACCTTTGAAATAAAAAACCAATTTAATTACTCAGTTAGTGAATGTTTTAAGACCTATGATGCCATCTTTGGATCTTTTCTGTGCCTACTTTTATATGTAATGCATTTCTTCTTGGCACTTACACAAAAACAATAATTTTACTAAGGTTGGATACAAAGCATAGCAATTCAACTAAGAGAAAAATCTATTTTAGCTGTACGAATAAGAGTAGCTATTTTTTTTTTCCTTCCTGATGTCTGATATCCAAATATCCCCACTCTCCCTCCTCTACCTGCCCAAAGGCAATGTTTATTCACATCTGAAAGTAATAAAAATGACAAGCCAGAATCCCATTTCTTTGGTCTTGCTTGGAAAAGAACATAATAACTACATCTAAGAGGATAGAGTAAGAGATGGGGCTTTAGAGGCTGAATAAAACTGTCGACTCCCACAGATTATGTGTTTCTGGAGCATCTAAAGTACACAAACCCCAGAGAAAGACCAAAGACTGCCCGGTGTGAATACTGGGTATGCCACAAACAGGCTGTGTGATCCTGGGAAAGTCACTCAAATCTCTCCTTGACTCCCTTCACTCATGTGGAAAAAAACCACAAAAGACCCACAAAAAACCTGAAATACTAATGTCATACCTAGAAGAGTGGTTGTGAAGATTATATGACTTAACACATGTAAAGCACTGAACACAGTACTTGGCACATGGTCAGTGGTATGTGTCGGCTATTTTATCCACTTTAGTGTAAGCTTCACTAAAGCATGGATTTGTCTTTGCTTATTGAAGTCTCAGGTCTAAAACGGTGCTTAACACATAGTAGGTGTACAGTAAGTATTTCCTGAATGAATAAGCAACCTTTTGCCATTAGAGTAAGAGAAACAGAAGAGATACTATTTAAAAGAGAAAGAGAAAACCAAGGAAGTTAAATGTCTTGCTCCTCCTCCTGTGCTACTTTTTAAACAGATGTCCTCCTCCACAGACTCTCTCTTAACTGTGTTGAGTGTTAAAATATCAGCATTCATTGAGGAATATTTTCAGAAACAGCTGTCTGAAAGACTTTGCTATATTTAAATAAACACAAGGTTAGGAGGAAAATACCTTCTATGCAGAGTGTGATTCTCTGACCAGCAGCCTCAGCATCACCTAGGTCCTTGGTAACTAAAATGGCAAATCATCAGCCTCACACAAGACCAGTGCACTCAGTGTCTGCACTGTAAAAAGATCACCAGATAAACAGCGTGCATATTAAAGTTTGGGAAGTACCACCCTAGACCACTCTAGTTGAAGAGTATAGGTGATAAAAGACCAGGGTTCAAATCTAGACTCTGACCCTCTATTATCTATAGGACCCGGGGCCAATTTATAAACTTCCCAATTCCCTCATCTATAAAACTGCAACAATAATAACAGCAGTTCCCTCAAGGAGCTGCTATGATGACTGAAAATGCATGTGTAGCATTTGGTAGACTGCAAAGTAACACGACTAGGGGGAATGTAAAATGGCCCAGCAGCTGTAAAAAACAGTATATGGCAGATCCTCAAGCTACCGTATGATCCAGCAATTCCACTTCTAGGTATATACCCGAAAGAAGTGAAAGCAGTGACTCAAACAGCTATTTGTACACCCATGTTCCTACCAGCAGTATTCACAACAGCCAAAGGGTGCAAGAAAGCCAACTGTCCAGAGACAGATGAATTTAAAAAAATGTGATATACAGGTACAGTGGAATATTATTCAGCCTGTCATTATGTTCAGTGAAATTAGCCAGTCACAAATGAACAAATATTCTATGATTTCTTGGATAGAACATCCCAAGAGTGCGGCAGAGTCACAAAGACAGAAAGCAGAATATTGGACGCCAGGGGCTGGGGGTGAGGGGTAAACAGGGAGTCAGTATTTAGCTGGTAGGCTTTCAGATGCGGAAGATGACTCTGCAGACGGACGGGGGTGACAGATGCCCAATAAAGTGAATGCATTTAATGCCACAGAATTGTATACTTAAGAATGGTTAAAAAGATAAATTTTATGTTATGCTATTTTACTACAATATTAAAAGAGTTCACTAAGTATCTTTGCACTCTTAAAATTAGTAAAAAATATGTTGTGATGATCTGAACACTCTTCATTTAAATTTTATAAATGTACAATATAAAAGAGGAAATGTACTCAATGGCCTTTTGCTTATTTTTCATTAAAGAAAAGAAAAATCAACCTCCCTCTACAGGAAGACTTCCAATTATTCAAACTGAAAGAATTCTAATTAATATAGTTGGAAATAGAAGTGGAAGAAGAGAGAAGAAATTACAAAACAAAGCAAAACAAAACACACAAAAAAAACCTTGTTTAGGTGCTTCTTCCTCCTTTTTAGTCTCCTCATCCTCTAAGCTGGGACTTTCCCGGGAAGAGTTGTCCTGTTGGCTAGAGTTTTTCAGTAGCACAGGATCAATCTGTGCTTTCAGGAGGGCGAGAGTCTCAGCCAACTCGTTTCGATTTCTAAATAAGGGAAAAAACAAAACAGCATAAAAAACTTAATTCTGTTCTAAAGAGGTTTCAGAATAATACCTATCAGAAATCAGAATTTCAAAAAGAAAAACACAATTAAGAACATCCAAAACACTGGTATACCAATCTTAATTAACCCTGAATCTAACTATTAGGAATGAAAGTATATGAAAATATATTATTTTCCAAAAAAGAAGGAATCTATACTCTATTGATTAAAATGGCAATGCAAATCTCTTCGGCTGAAAAGAACAGTAGGAACAAAATTAAACAAAAATCAGAGTTAGATAGTTTTTAAAAGTCCTATGCAATCCCTAAAGAGTACAAAAGCAATGTAAAATTTCCTTGAAGAAGCATTTTTTTTTTTTTGTTAAAGATTTTATTTATTTATTTGACACAGAGAGAGAGATTACAAGTAGGCAGAGAGGCAGGCAGAGAGACAGGGAGAGAGGGAAGCAGGCTCCCTGCTGAGCAGAGAGCCCAATGCGGGCCTCGATCCCAGGACCCTGAGATCATGACCTGAGTCGAAAGCAGAAGCTTTAACCCACTGAGCCACCCAGGTGCCCAGAAGCATTTTTTTAAATAAAATGGTTCATATTCTTGATTCATTTGTGAATAAGAACTCTGTTCTACCTAAAGAATAATATTTGATACTGTTATAAAATTATGATCCACGTCTGAGTAATTACAGCAAAGTCAGCTCTTACAACACAGTTAAAAAACATAAGAATTTAAGAAACTGAATGTTGTTCTGTCAATTATAGTTTACAACTGTAAGTAGGGAATTCAATTTGAATCAAAAATATAAGAAAATCCCAAATAAATAAGATTTAACCTATCAATTCTCTATCTTTAATACCCAGACCAGAGCTGTGATAGATGGCTGATTTAAACATTTTTTAAAAGATTTTATTTATTTATTTGACAAAGAGAGAGATCACAAGTAGACAGAGAGGCAGGCAGAGAGAGGGGGGGAAGCAGGCTCCCTGCCGAGCAGAGAGCCAGATGCAGGGCTCGATCCCAGGACCCTGAGATCATGACCTGAGCTTAAAGCAGATGTTTAACCCACTGAGCCACCCAGGTGCCCCTAGACGGTTGATTTAAATGCCATCTACAAACAAGAAAGCTCACTTGGATATTTCTCCTTTTCAGATAAACAATGTGTAACAGTGAAGAGAAAAAGGAAACCTTGGACTAAAAGTTGGAAAAGTCAGTTCTAGATCAGCCACTGCATTAATTAATCAACACCACGCTCTTCCCATCTGTGTTGTCAAAACGCTGTATGCACCTCTAATCCTATGTAGTTCCTATTCAGATGAAATTACTTCTGTTCTTATCTGCCATGCCACATATGTCCTCTATCTTCCTGTCCCGTGCCTCTTCCATCCCAGCTCAACTCTGGTGACAGCAGGGACACTGCCTTATGAAGTAGGCTCTTAAGTAAGGAAATATTTAATGAATAAATAGAATTCCTGTTCCTAACCAAGATGGCTATGTGCCCCCGTACAAGTCCTATATCTTCACTAGGCTTCAGCTTCCTTATCTATAAAATAAAAGACAGGATTCACTCAAATGTTATTAAAATGGCCTCCTAGAGAAAATAATAAAATTGCCACTGATGGATGCCTTTCACTAATTAAAATGACAACCATTTTGTCATTATGTGTGGGAATGAGCACATAGGTTTATACATATTATTACTATTTTGTATGAGAATGAATTAATAGGTTACACATATTATAAATAAAATGAAGTTTTATTTTGTTTTTTTTTTTTAAAGATTTTATTTATTTATTTGACACAGAGAGAGAGAGATCACAAGTAGGCAGAGGCAGGCAGAGAGAGAGGAGGAAGCAGGCTCCCCGCTGAGCAGGGAGTCCGATGCGGGCCTCGATCCCAGGACCCTGAGATCATGATCTGAGCCGAAGGCAGAGGCTTTAACCCACTGAGCCACCCAGGAGCCCAATAAAATGAAGTTTTAGAATATTAATTATCTAATAGTAGGAGGTCAGATTAAGATCAGACGCTCTTTCAGAATCCTCTCTGGCACTTCACAAAAAAATATTAAAACTTAGAGACATTAAAAAAATGTTTTTGGGACATGTGGATGGCTCAGTTGGTTAAGTGACTATCTGCCTTTAGCTCAGAGTCCTGCATCAGGCTCCTTGCTCAGCGGGAGCCTCTTTCTCCCTCTGCCTGCCTCTCCCCCTGCTTGTGCTCTCTCTCTCTGACAGATAAATAAATACAATCTTTTTTTTTTTAATTGTTTTTGGCAAAGTTCCTATTTCCTAACTTCATTACACCAACCTGCTTCTAAGCTAAGGCTCTATCCACTTAATGTTATTACTTCTCTTAGTACACAAAGAATTCCATATGTAAAAAGTGCCTTGGGCGCCTGGGTGGCTCAGTGGGTTAAAGCCTCTGCTTTCGGCCCAGGTCATGATCTCAGGGTCCTGGGATCGAGGCCCGCATCGGGCTCTCTGCTCGGCGGGGAGCCTGCTTCCCCCTCTCTCTCTCTGCCTGCCTCTCTGCCTCCTTGTGATCTCTCTCCCTCTGTGAAATAAATAAAAATAAAAATCTTTTAAAAGTGCCTCAACCTTCTTGTTACTTTTTGAAATCATGCTGGGAACTGAATATATTTAAGTTGTTCACTATACCTATTTTAAAAAGCTTCCAAGCATTAGAAGAGAACCAATACAGCTACAAAATCCATGTCAATTACTAGACTACAAAAAACTGAATTTAGCTGAAAAATTTATTGAAGAACTCCCTAAAAAGCTTTTAACTTGACTACTGTGTTAAAATACAAGCTTCATGTAGTTATAATTATATGAAAACAGAAAAGTACCCATCTTTGGAATTCTATTTTGACCTAACAATGAGATTTAGTATGTGAAATACTTTTTTTTTTAAGATTTTATTTATTTATTTGTCAGAGAGAGTGAGAGAGCACAAGCAGGCAGAGTGGCAGGCAGAGGCAGAGGGAGAAGCAGGCTCCCTACCAAGCAAGGAGCCTGATTTGAGACTTGATCCCAGGACCCTGGGATCATGACCAGAGCCGAAGGCAGCTGCCCAACCAACTGAGCCACCCAGGCATCCCCATGTGAAATACTCTTAAAAATCCCAAATTTGAACTAGTCAGAGGGGATTTTTATAAATAAACATATATTCAAATTATACCCCAAATTCTTACCACTATCTATAGAAACTCTTAAAATAGACTATGGACGCTAACAATTCAGTGTTCTGCTCTCTCTCCTTCCATTGCTGGCTTTGTTTGCTCTGAAACATTTCTTCACTCAGGTATATTAGATATATCCCTCCAAAATACCATGCTCTCTCTCAGGATGTCAGTTGTCTGCACTTCTGCTCTTAGCCTGGAATGTGTTCCACATGGCTAACCCCAACTCTTCCTTCTAAGACAAGCACAGAATGAATAAACAACTGTGGTATATCCCTACAAGGCAATACTATTTAGTCATAAAAAAGAGCAAAGTACTGATTTAACTCATAAATGAACCCTGAAATGATTATGCTCTCCAAAAGAAGCTAGACACAATGGCTACATATTGTATGATTCTGTGTATGAAATGTCTGGAATAGGCAAATTATAGAAACAGAAAGCAGACTGGCAGATGCCACCAGCTGGGTAAGGGGAGAATGGTGATTAAAACTGCTCATGTGCAGGGTATGCAGCACAGGATTTCTTTATGGGGTGAGGAAAATTTCCTGGAATTTGATAGCGGTGGTGGCTGCACAATTTTGTGAATATACTAAAAACCACTGAACTGTATTAAAAACAAAAATGAGGGGTGCCTGGGTGGCTCAGTCAGTTGGGCACCTAACTCTTTGTTTTGGCTCAGGTCATAGTCTCAGGGTGGTGAGATGGAGCCCAGCTTCGGGCTCCACACTCAGCAGGGAGTCTGAGATTCACCCTCTCTCCTTCCCCACTTCCTCTTCCCACTGGTGCATGCGCACACATGCTCTCTCTCCTGAAATAAATAAATAAATCTTAAAACAAAACAAAAACAAAAATGATGGTGGCTTGGACAAAAACACAGCTATAAAGGGGATGAGGAATAATCACACTGGATACACTTTGTATAGAAAACTGTGTGGATTTGCTGATATAGCAGATATGACATGAGAGAAAAAGAAAAGTCAAGAATGTGACCCCAAGTTTTAGATGTAAGCAGGTGAAAGGATGTGACTGCTATTAGCTGAGATGGGACAAATATGTTGAAGTGGAAAGGTCAGAAGGTCAGATTAACAGCAGATTGACTGCCTTTGACTAGACAGATTCTAAGCTATTGTGTTTCACTATCTGTACCTAAAATTAATTTAGACTTGGTGAAATGGAGCATATCATCCTAACTATTATGTTGTAGGATATGATTTTTCCTAGTCTAAGGGCTGTTCAGAGTTAAGACTTAGAGACAGGGATTAAACCTTTGAGAAGCAATTGAGCTGACAGTACAATACCGTAACAAAACAAAACAAAACAAAAACACAGACAAAAACAAAGCCAACCATGGGCATCATCTTCTGCCAAGTATGAGTTAGGTACTGGGTCCTAAAGAGCACACAGCAGAATGATCTCCATCACAGATCACAATTATGACCCTATATTATCATTTACTACTTCCCTATATCTTTCTCCCACAATATGGAACTCCTTAAGAAACTGCATCATGTCTCTGCATTTCCAGAGCACAGCACAGAGTGTGAATATAGCAATTCTTTGTAAGTATCTATAGTATATGATTACGGGGTTCACCAATAATATTCTGTCCTTTTTCATTTGATTCCAAATTAATAGGTGATAAAATAGGGAGAATAATGGAGCATAACAGTATTTCTTATGGGGACCAAGAACCTGAAGGCAGACAGACATTAATGAGTAATATCAACAGCAGTAGTAACAATAACAGAAGTTAACATAAGTAATTACTATGTTCCAGGCACTACTCCAAGCACTTTACATGAACTAGTTCATATAATCCCAATATAACCTGATTAAATAAGTACTATTGTTACCCCCCATTTTATAGAGGAAAGTGAGGATACTGCAGAGAGATACAGTAATTTGCCTAATGTCATAGTGCATATTAAAGGCAGGACTGAATTATAGTCTGACTTCCAAGGCCATCTTCTCAATCACTGTGCTATACTAGCAGCATATGGTTTAGAATGTCTTTGACAGAGTTTGTCATTTTGGATAGGTGAAAACTCGACACACTTTAGAATTTGGTTTTCTGAAAATGATTGTCAAACCATTACAATTCTTAAAACATTTTTATTGAGGTATAATTTACATACTTTGAAATGAAAGTGTTCTTTAAGTGTTCAGTTTTGACATTTTGGCTGCTTTCAAGTTTTGGCAAGTATGAACAAAGCTGCTATAAACATTTGTCTGCAGGTTTTTGTGTGGACATAACTCTTTAACTCCTTAGGGCAAATACCAAGGACTGTTTGGTTGCTGGATCATATGGTGTTTAATTTTATAGAAAACCATCAAACTGTATTCCAAAGTGGCTATGCCATTTTGCATTTCCACCAGCAATGGTTCAGAATTCCTGGTCCTCCACATCATCATCATTTGCTGTTGTCAGTGTTCTGGATTTTGGCCATTCTAATAGGCGTACGGTAGTATCTCGTTTTAATTTACATTTCACTGACGATATATGATCTGGACCACTTTTCATGTGTATATCTGAACAAATATGTGTGTATTTGCCATCTGTATATCTTCGCTGGCAACATGTTGTAAGGTCTTTGGTCCATTTTTAAATCAGGCTGTTTTCTTCTTTTTTCTTTTTTTTGAAGTTTTATTATTTTATTATTTTTATTTTTAAAAATTTTTTAAAGATTATTTATTTATTTATTTGACAGAGAGAGAGATTACAAGTAGGCAGAGAGAGAGGAGGAAGCAGGCTCCCTGCCGAGCAGGGAGCCCGATGCGGGACTCGATCCCAGGACCCTGAGATCATGACCTGAGCCGAAGGCAGAGGCTTTAACACACTGAGCCAAACAGGCACCCAAAGATTTATTATTTTAGAGAGAGAGAGGGAAAGCGAGCATGCAAGCAAGCGTGAACAGGGCAAAGGGCAGAGAGAGAGGGAGAAGGCAAACAGACTCCCTGCTGGGCAGGAAACCCAAGGTGGGCCCAAACCCATGAACGGGAGATCACGACCTGAGCTGAAACCAAGAGTTGGATGCTCAACCAAATGAGCCACCCAGGTGCCCCTTAAATCAGATTGTTTTCTTATTGTCAAGTTTTAAGAGTTCTTTATATATTTTGGATAATAGGCCTTTATCAAATACATCTTCAGTAAGTATTTCCTTGCAGTCTGTGGCTTAGCTTTTCATTATCTTGACAGTGCCTTTCCAGAGCAGAAATTTTCAGTTATAATGAAGTCCAGCTGTTATCACTTCTTTCTTTTCTTTTCTTTTTTTAAATTTTATTTATTTATTTGACAGAGAGAGATTACCAGTAGGCAGAGAGGCAGGCAGAGAGGGAGGAGGAAGCAGGCTCCCTGCCGAGCAGAGAGCCTGATACGGGCCTCAATCCCAGGACCCTGAGATCATGACCTGAGCTGAAGGCAGAGGCTTTAACCCACTGAGCCACCCAGGTGCCCATCACTTCTTTCTTTCATGGATTGTGCCTTTGGTGTTATACCAAAGACGTTAGCCAAACCCAAAATCATCTAGATTTGCTTCTGTGTTATCTTCTTGGAGTTTTATAGTTTTGTATTTTATAAGGAGGTCTATAATTAATTTTGAGTTAATCTTTGTTAAGGGTGTAAGTTCTGTGTTATGGATATCCTTTTTTTCCCAGCATCATTGTCTTTTCTTCACTGTACTGCCTTTGCACCTTTATAGGGTCTACTTCAAGGCTCCCTATTCTGCTATAGGGAATATAAATAAATATTTATATTTATTTGCTATAATTATAGCTATAAATATTTGTCTAGTCTGTGTGTGTGTGTGTGTGTGTGTGTGTTTTTAAGTAATCTCTACATCCCACATGGGGCTCAAACTCACAACCCTAAGATTGAAAGTCGCATGCTTCACTGACTGAGCCAGCCAGGTGTCCCTATATCTGTCTCTTCTTTTCACCAATACCACACTGTCTTAATTACTGTAGCTTAATACAGGTTGTGAAGTCGGTTAGTGTCAGTCTTCTAACTTAGTTTTTCTTCATTATTGTGTTACTACTCTGGGCTTTTTGCCTTTACATATAAATTTTAAAATAAGTTTGTCAATATCCACAAAATAATGTGCAGGAGTTTTTATTATGATTGCATTAAACCTATAGATTTTTAAGTTGGGAAGAAGTAACATCTGGACAATATTAAGTGTTCCTATCCACAATTACGGAACATCTCTCCACTTATTTAGCTCTTCTTGGGTTCTTTCATTAGAGTTTTATATTTTTCTTCAGATAGATTTGTTCATATTTTATTAGGTGTATACCTTAGTATTTCGATTTTGGGGGAGATCATATAAATGTATTGTGTTTTAGATTTCAGATTCCACATGTTCATTGATGATATATAGGAAAGTAATGGACATTTGTGTATTAACTTCATCTTCTGCCACCCTGCTATAATCACTTATAAAATCCAAAAAAGGTTTTTGTTAATTCTTTCAGATTTTCTACAAAAATGATGAACATTCATCTGCACATTAAGACAGTTTTATTTTTTCCTACTCAATCTCTCTCTCTCTTATTCCCTTTTACTTCTCTTAGTACATTAGGTAGGACTTCAAGTACAACGTTGAAAAAAATTTTTTGAGCATTTTTGCATCTATGTTCATGAGAGATATTGGTCTGAAGTTTTCCTACATTGTAATATCTTTGCCTTCTTTTGTTATTAGGGTAATGCTGGCCATATAAAATGAGTTAGGAATTATCCCTCTCCTACCTTCTGAAAGGGATTGAAGAGAATTTGGGTACAATTCCTTCCTTAAATGTCTGGTGGAATTCACTAGTGAACCCATCTAGGCTTGGTGCTTTGTGTTTTAGGTTATTAACTATTGATGCAATTTCTTTAACAGATAGAGCCCTGCTCATATTTGTCTATTTCTTCTGGGGAGAATTTTGGCAGATTCTGTCTTTTAAGGAATTGATTCATTTCATCTAGGTTACCAGTTTGTGGGAATGGAGTTGTTCATGGCATTCCTTAATTATCCTTCTGATATTCATGGGATTTGTAGTGATATCCCTTTTTTTCATTTCTGATATCACTAATTTGTGTATGCTCTCTTTTTTTCTTAGCTATCCTGGCTAGTGGCTTATCAATCCTACTAGTCTTTTTTTTTTAAGATTTTATTTATTTATTTGATAGAGAGATCACAAGTAGGCAGAGGGGCAGGCAGAGAGAAAGGGGGACGTGGGGCTCTATCCCAGGACCCTGGGATCATGACCTGAGCAGAAGGCAGAGTCTTTAACCCACTGAGCCACCCAGGCGCCCCTCAATCTTACTAATCTTTTCAAAGAACAAGCCTTTGCTTTATATGAGAAGTTTCTTCTAAGTATTGCGTTCACTGAAAATTTTCGACCACAAATTCTGATATATTTTATTCTTGTTTTGATTTTATTTTCATTTAATTAAAAATAATTTTAAAAATCTGTCTTGAGATTACTTCTTTGACCCACATGCTATGTAGAAGTGTATTACTTAATATCTAAACATGTGGGAATTTTAAAGATTTCTTTCTATAACTGATGTCTAGTTTAATTCCATTTTGTGGTCTAAGAGCAGACACTGTATATTGTCTAGGTATTAGATTTTCAGAAGATCAAATAGAGAAAATTTCTTTTATGGATCTCTAATTTTAGAAAAATATTTCATTTGATTTTGAGTTGCAAAGTTCAGTTACATTTTAAAATTTATCAATCATTTAGAAAGGCTGACTTACAGCTTAAAAAAAACAAACCCCAGAATTCTAAAGGCTGGATAACTTCTGTCACATAATCTTCTTTTGAGAGTTAGACAGAAACATGTTTCCAACACCAGAAATCTCCAAGAAAATTAGCATTACTTTAAAGAAATAGTTTTAAACAAGAGAAGCAGATTTTTCATTTCACTAGTAAAGAACATTATTCATCAATGAAGAAAAATACCGAAGTATACTCTATTAAATAAGTCTACTTGCTTTACTTGCTCTTTACTTATTATCTCAGTTTCTAAGGCAATTTCTTGCTAAAAAGATTACAGCTTCTGTAAACACCCTACTCCTACAATTTTGGAAAATGCTTTTAATACCTATCAGTTTTAAGACAAGAATTTCTCTGCAATATAAAAAAGCAAATGTTCTCACTTCTATAGGCTCAGTTCTATTTTCCCACAATTTGTATCCACTGATCCTGGCTCAGTGTAAGAGAGAAATACTTAACGCAAATCAATCCTTTAAATGATTAAAGGTAATTCTATCTCCCTAACTTTCTGCTGGATCAAATATTTTCAGTTCATTCAATCATCTTCTTTGTGGATCTTCATATACAGAACTTACTCTACTATATTAATGTTCTTCTTAGAGTTTGGCATCCAAATCTAAATACCAGACTCCAGGAAGGATGGCATCAGGGCCAAGTAGAATAATGGCGTACATATTATTTGGGGCACATAATATATTTTAATGACAACTAAGATAATAATTTTGGCGACAGGGAAGAATAATACAATGCTTTTCACATTCAACATTCACAAAAATAAGAGACTGACATAGATAAGACAGTTCACATTTGTCAAAAATAGATTATAGTAAATTAATTGCATCAATTTAAAGGTAACAGAAATGCCATGTCACAGAACATGTCAAGTATATGAAGCACAAACAGACCAAATTGAGAATTTGTGGAAAACTATGGTACTTCCCCACAAAATACACATATTAAATAAAACTAAGAGCTACGATTTACAATAAAAGAGATTTCCACAGGTGCCTGAAGCTCATCTACAGATCTAGGAGCTTTACTATATTGATTACTATAACATAATTGCTCAGCATAGTGTTTAATTACACAAGTCGATATGCAATATAAATTTATATAGTCCTCACAATAACTCTACTATCATCCTCATTTTAAAGTACAGGAAAGAGAATATCAAAGAAATTAAGCAATCTGTCTTCAGATGGTAAGCAGAGGAACCCAGATTTAAACACAGTTAACCCGAAATACATCACCTGAACACTTCTCTCACATTCATTTCTCTCAGATCATCCATAATGATCTAATTAAAACACTATACGATAGAAATTGTTTTAAGTATAACTGATCAGTAATAATCATAATTATTTTTCTCTGTCATATTTTCTTTATCTACAAAGTAGGAGAGGGTATCTCTTAAATAACTATGCAAGGCTGATACAGGAAATAATATAAGGGTAAGACATGAACAGAACTTCATTCAGTGTATGTATTCATAGGAAGAGGTGGTAAGTGAATTTCATTTCAGAACTACTTTGCTAATTTCCATTTAGTAGATTAACTATATGGAGAACCATATTATAGTATGATTAAAGGGTGCTTATAAAACATTCCCCTGTAAACTCATTCAATTCAAATTTATTCTTAAGGCATGAAAGTTGAGCTTCCCTGATCCAAATAAATATTCTGAATTTCCAGATTATCTCTTCAAAACATTAATAAATAATCACTAACAAAAATCTGTTAAAACTCAAAATGAGCAAAATCAAGAGACTGAGTTGAAGTCAAGGAGTTTTTCATAAGCCAGTTATATATTCACTAGTTTTCCCTACTTTAGTTATAGATTTATTTATAGATCCTGATCATTTCAAAATTGTGGGTATTAATGAAATAAATTCTAAATAATTACACTGTAAAAACAGAAAAGTAGAGACACAAAGATTCTTCTTTTTAAGATTTGTTTATTTGAAAGAGAGAGCAAGCATACAAGAGCAGCGGGGAGGGACAGAGACAGAGAATCTCCAGCAGACTCCCTGATGAGCGAGGAGATGGAGGCAGGGCTCAATTCCACGATCCCAAGATCATGACCTGAGCCAAAATCAAGAGACGGAGGCTTAACCAAATGAGCCAACCAGGTGCCCCAGAGACATAATGATTCTGAATAATGATGCCAGTGTCACTGATTAAAAAATAAAGTTTTATTTTAAGGTTTTACATGAAAATGTTTTCACTCAAATATATCTATCAATACAAAGAGGGGCTGGCTCAGTTGATAGAATATGCAACTCTTGATGTCAGGGTTGTGGGTTTGAGCACCAGCTGGGTGCAGATTACTTAAAAATAAAATAAAAAAAAAAACATACAAATAAGAAACCAAGATTTTTTTTTTAATAAAAAAGGACTATGCCCAAAAAAGTACACAATATTCCTCAGATTTCTTCATAACCCCAGTAAAGAAATGTATGCACAGTAAAGATTAAAAATATACTGAGGTGTGAAAATGAACTGGCCAAATTAAGCCAATTAGAAATAAATAAATAACACCTAATAGGAAACTGTAGCTAGATAAGAACCAAATACTGCTTTCTTATATTCCTGTCTAATGATGGGTTTTCCTGTGGATATTATTGCTGCCTTACTATTTGTCAGATTCCAGCTTCCTGAAGTGTAAGGTACATGTGCTGATATGGACCACCATGCTAAATATATTTATTTGTTTGAGAAATAATTAAGTGCCCACTATGGGTATTGTGCGGGGCACTAGGCAAGGTCCTGGCAAGTCCCCAACTCCACACAAAAAGTGCTATCTTAGCCTCAGAGATTATATTTTTGTAGAAAAGAAGATTAAAGAAACATGCAAATAAATGTGAGAAGATTCCAATAAAAGATACCTGACAATGCATTTCCATGAAGAGCCATCTTGATCATCCTGTTCTTCTATGTACATTCTGACATTATGATCTTGATCCAACTGGTACCAGTACATGAGGCCATCTTTGTCTCGGCCAATTGGTTGGAGACGCATGGTATCAGCATCCTCCTCATTGATAATGTTCTTGAATTTGAGATTGTCATCAAACTGACACTCGCAGAGGTACTGGAAAATAGTCACAACATGCCTTAAAATACCCCATAAATGTTTCTCCATCACGTAAATGTGGTATGTTTAACCACAGAACTGATAAGGGATGGGAGCAGAAAAAATACGTGTAGTTTATCCTTCTTTCACTATCCTCTCCCCACTTCTGTACAACCTGTTTAGAATAAGCAATTTAAAAAGATATTATTTCAAGTTAACACTTTAGTATTACTTAAATTTACAGGTTTAATATTATTAATGACACAAAAATCATGTTATATTTCAACAGCACTGTGTACTAGTCTCCCAAATTTTCTTATGTATAAAATTTTCAATGGTTTTATTAAAGCTTTTAGATGACATTATTCTTGAAATGACTATTGGTGAATTAATTAAAATAACTGTAAAAGATAATAAATTCATTACCTTTAAGAGTGCTAGTTTGCATTCAACACTCATTTCAAGATAGCCCTTCTTCTCCATCTCCCATGCCCAGGTGCTATTAAACTCTTGGCATATCTGTCAAACAAAGTTAATATCTTAATACATAAAAGCAATTTCTATTTACATTGGTATTTTATTGTACAATTATGTTAACTGTTCTTGTTTATATATATTTATAATGGAACGAGTTTATAACAAATACATTCCAAGCCAAATCCATCCTTAAATATGTCAGAAATGTTTACTGTGACTAATGACTGAATTTAAGGTAGGCAGTGATCTCTATAGCTTTCTCCTCTGCCCTCAAGAATTTTATACACATTTTATGGCACGTTTTCCCAAATGCGAAAATTATCTAATTCCTTTTTCAAATGGCCTAGAGGTTCCTTGAGGACAATAGTTTATTTATCTCCATGCCTAGAATAGAGGTAGAGGTAGGCATTCAAAAAACATGCCAAATTATAGGCACATTTTTTAAAAAAAGATTTTATTTATGTATTTAAGAGAGAGAGTGGGGATAGGGGGAAGCAGAGGGAGAGGGACAAGCAGACTCTGTGCTGAGTGCAGAGCCCAGTGGGAGGCTCAATCCCATTACCACAAGATCATGACCTGAGCTAAAATCAAGAGTAGGATGCTAAGCTACCCAGGGCCCCTGTAGGCACATTTTTAATAAAGCCACTCTCCAACTCAATGTCCTCCTTTTTGTGCATAAAGATCCTGTTGCTTGGCATTTGAGACCTTCTATAATGTGGCAATAACTTACATTTCTAGGTTTCTCTCCCTATACAAGCATTTCAGGCAAACAAGAGCCGCTGTTAACAATCTGAGGAAAGAAGATATGGATAACCATCCCACTCAATAATAAGGACTAATCTGGAGAAATGCCATGGGTTATATGACCTCTGTGAGCCAGTTTCTTCAGCAATAAAAGGGGAGCAGTAATAATACTGATCTTAAACTTTGCAAAACAGGCATGAAAAATGATACAAAGTGTCTAGCAACTTCATGCTCTTTGTTCTAATCCAAGGGCCAAAGAGTATAATGAAGGTTAAGGGAGAAGAACCAACCAAGAGACAAGATTATTTGGGAGCTTGGGCAATTAGCTAGATAGGCAGATAGGAGAAACACAAGCAGGCAAGTGGAATTGCTTATATAACCACATTAACCTAAGAGTAAGACCAGGCTGGCCCTCCTAGGAATGCCACCCTTTTCCTGTTTAGCACCAGTGTCATCGTTTTTTACCAACTATACAATAAAACCATATGAGATCACAGTTAGGATAGAAAATGAAAATAAGGCAAGCAGTTAAGGCTACAAACGACAAAATGGGAGATCTTCAAAGGCACAAAGGAAGAATAAGCTCTCCATTCTCTGGAATACCATTATGTCACTGGCTGACAGCACTACACACTGTAGAGAAAAAAAAAATTGATATACAAAGGAAAAGGAAATTTGGTGAATATTATACAGGAGGACCCCAAAGTAATTATATCAAAAGCTAAAAGGTCAGAATCTAAATGGATCTTCTGCCAAAGAATATGTAAAAATGGCCAACAAACACAGGAAAATATGATCATCATTAGTCATTAAGGAAATGCATATCAAAACCACAATGAAGGGCGCCTGGGTGGCTCAGTGGGTTAAAGCCTCTGCTTTCGGCTCAGGTCATGATCTCAGGGTCCTGGGATCAAGACCCGCATCGGGCTCTCTGCTCAGCAGGGAGCCTGCTTCCTCCTCTCCCTGTCTCTCTGCCTGCCTCTTTGCCTACTTGTAAGCTCTCTCTCTGTGTCAAATAAATAAATTTTTTAAAAAATCTTAAAAAAAAAACCCACAATGGAATACTATTTCATATCCATAAGGATAGCTGTAATCAAAAAAGAAAAATAAGGGTCACGGCTCAGTGATCTCAGGCTACTGAGATCCAGCCCCACATTGGGCTCTGTGCTCAGCTCAGTGGGGAGTCTGCTGGAGATTCTCTCTCTCCCCCTCTCCCTCGGCCCCTCCCCATGCTCACATGTTCACGCTCTCTCTCTTTCAAACAAAAAATACATCTTTAAAAAAAATAAAGAAAATAGTAAATCTTGGTGAGGATGTGGAGAGACCAAAATGCACAGGTTGTTGATGGGACTATAAAATGGTACAGCTGCTTCATAAAAAAGCTAAGCAAGTCTTCAAATGTTAACACTGAATTACCATGTGACTTAGCAATTCCATTTCTAGGTATTAATACAGGAACAGTGAAAACACATGCTGACGCAAAAACCTGTATAATGTTCACAGTAGCAAATTTTAAAAATATAGTTAAAAGGTGGAAACAACCCACATAACCATCAACTGATAAATGGATAAATAATATGTGGAATATCCACACAGTGGAATTTTACACAGCTATAAAAATAAATGAAGTACTGATACATTCTACAGTTTGGATAAACACAAAATACATTATACCCAGTGAATGAAACCAGATACAAAAGGTTACATTATTGTATGGCTCTATGTATATGAAACTTTCAAAACAGTCAAACACAGACTAAAAGTTTACTAGTAGTAGTTGCCAGAGGGAAGGTAGAGGGAGGAATAGGGAATGATTACTAATGAGGAGATTCCTTTTCAGTGATAAAATGTTCTAGAATTAAGACAGTGGTTATGACTGCACATCCTAGTGAATATACTAAAAAACACTGAACTGTTTATTTTAAAAGGGTAAACTTCATGACATGTGACTAATATCTCAATTTAAAACAAAAAACAGAGGGATAATCAAGAATGGACAACCCAGCTTATGACGTGGATGAAGCACCTACTGAGTGTTCCGCTGTATATCACACACCCCTAAAAGAAGAGGATATTGGCTGACCATCTTAAAAGGCTAAATCTGAGTGTGGGCAAGCTCCCGTTCAGCATCTGAGAGGGGCTGAGAATGAAAACAACTCCAAAGGCTGCTTGACAACACAAGTACCAAGGCATAGTCAATGGCTCATGTAGTCAGATACCAAATACAAATGAACAACTCTCAATTATCTTTTATCATGTGAAAGGGGAGTAAAGTGAAAGTGAAGTAGGGGTAGATAAACAGATAATTAAGATAGAGGCCTCTCTGCCTCAGACTACTTACCTTCAATTTACTGACCTTCCTTATTTATAGCTTAGGGTGCTTTTAGCAAGACTTTTGTGCTGATATTCAGAGGTGAATATGCTATTCATTTTGTTTCTTTAATAAGGCAATATAGACATATTATTGTGCCATTTATAGAAAAATAAACCTTGAAACCTAATAACAATTTTGCCCAAACAGCCATAACCTATTCTATCACAAAGTAAAGACTGTAAAATTTAAAAAAAATACTGTAAATGATAAATAATTATGCAGAACTATATAAATCTACACGAGGGATCAGCAAACTTTTTCTGTTAAGGGCCAAACAGGAAATAATTTAGTCTTTGCAGACCATACAGTCTCTTTTCAACTATTCAACTCTGCTGTTGTACTGCAAAAAGCAATCACAGAAAATATATAAATGAGTAAACTCGGCTGTGTTCCAATACCACTTTATTTATGGATAAGGAAATCTGAATTTCATATAATTTTCATATGTCAACCATTTTCTGAACGATTTAAATATATAAAAACCACTCGTAGTTTTCAAGCCATACATAAGTAGACAGCAGGCCAGATTTGGCCCATGGGCCTATGTTTGCCTAGAGTGCCAGAAACTGTGTCTATGAGACTGTCAACGACAGCTATTCTTGGATCCTTGTGAGACAGGGAAACTAAAGGGACCCCTTGAAAAACCGTTTTTTTCCCTGCTTCTATTCCTTTTAGGAACTATACCTCCACCTTACACGTCTTATGGAAGAGATAATGTATATTCTCCTTGTAAAGGTCAAGGAGATAATGACTTCTTTGGAAGTCTTCCAGCACAATAGATAACATCTAAGGAGTAACCAGGCAGGGTCAACATGAATTATTTCCAAGACCCCTGGCTGGCACCAGTGCATAAGTGACTTACGAGGAACATCTAATACTCATCTTAGTTTCCAGATGCCTGAGAAGACACGTGAACCAGACAACAATCCTCAATAAAAACCCAGACCCCAAGCAAGACTCACTCTCCTTTCCTTTCTGAGTCTCCCACTCTGTCTATATCTGCACTCTCTCTACATCTTTAATAAACTCGGCTCTCACTTCCTCTTGGCTCACATTTGATTTCTAACCCGCACAAAGCCAAACTGCTGGAGGGGAGGTGGGTGGGGGGATGGGGTAATTGTGTGGTGGGCATTAAGGAGGACACGTGATGTGACTGGAAAAAAGTGAGGGAAAAAAGCCAAGGACCCTCTTGGCTGATCCTGAGAGACCCCCTCTGGGTCCAAGGACCTGGCTAGCCTGCATCACTTGAAGCAAGAGGATCCTTATTAGATTATTAATTCATATTAACTCCCCATGCTCCGACTTGATTCTGATCAGTTTTGGAGATATAATTTGGTCTTGCATGCAATTTCTCTTTAGAGACTGTTCCAGTATTTAAAACATGAACATTTTTGTATAACGTTCATATTTATCACCGTAAGTTATTGTCCACAATACTGGTTTTATGTTTGATTCTCTCTAATCTGGTTAATGAGAGGTCATATCCTGTTGTATCGCCCCACATGGTGCCTAAGGAACAGCCTTTCTGATACACACATGAAATAAAAGTTCTGTGCCTGCAAGGCTGAATGCCATTCAGGCCTCCTGGCCATCTGCCTGCTGCCATTTCAGCAACCCCAGGGGCTCTTTTCCTCCTAACTTACACACAGAAAAACAAGGATGAGGATGGAAAATTGGGGGGGCGGTTAAAAGTCCACATCATCTCAGTATTTATAGGAAAGGTGGTTTCCCATGCCTACACAGCAAACACGTGGAATTTATCTCAGTGAGATTATTAACACATTAATCTTGGAAACATATAATCCTTCTTTTTTCGACAACACAGAACATAAAGCATTAAAAGGGGACAGGATGGGGAGCCATTAAAAAGGGCATGGATGGGGTGGAGCAGAGAACTGTGAAAACCGTCAGCATGAACATCCAAACTCCTGAATTAAGAGTAACTAACCCGCCCCCCCCATGCTCGCGAGCGCGTGCGCGCACTCTTCTCTCTCTCTCTCTCTCTCTCTCTCAGATGAGTAAATAAAATCTTAAAAAAAAAAAAAAAGTGAGAGAGATACTAATAACTTTAACATGGCTTCTCGCAGCCTCAAGGACTTGTCCCTGGGAGTCCCTGCCTAGAAAATTCAAGGTTTCCAAAAGAATTTACTATGTGTTCCATACAACACCTGATCTAAGTCCCTGAATTCCCTTTTCCATTTATTTTAAAAATAAACAAACAAAACCTTACAATTGTAAATCTTCTCTCTGTCCCTTTGAGATGTATATATCTCCTTTAAGAGTGTCTTTCTCACCGACTGGAAGCCATTCCTTTGATTTGTAATCATCAGGAAGGATAGGACATCCCAGACTCTGGGAGGGTAGAAAGTTTATCTTTCAAAGTTAGCAGGCACAGAAGGCCTAATCAAGTTGACTGACCAACTTTCACACCAACCCTCATACTTACTGTTTGTAACTGTTCCTTTCCCTAACCCCCTTTTTCTCCCTCATTTCCACCTCCTGAAACCCTCTGTCTCACTTTAAAATACCAGTCACAGGGTGCCTGGGTGGCTCAAGCCTCTGCCTTCAGCTCAGGTCATGATCTCAGGGTCCTGGGATCAAGGCCCACATCGGGCTCCCTGCTCATCGGGGAGCCTGCTTCCTCCTCTCTCTCTGCCTGCCTCTCTGTCTACTTGTGATCTGATCTCTCTCTCTGTGTCAAATAAATAAATGAAGTCTTTAAAAAAACAAAACAACAACAAAAAAACAGTTATTGCTGGACAAACTGGAATTGAGCTCAGCTCCTTCTCCTATCACAATAATTAGTGAAAAAAGTCTGTCTTCACTGCCTTTATTTATCTTGGGAGGGGGCTGTCTTCAGATACCATTCAGATGAAAATCTTTATTTTATAATTGAGAAACATGTTAAGTTTATAAAGAGATTAATTTATCTGGTGATTCCACCACTATTTACTGAGTAGCTACTCTATGGCAGAAACTAGTCAAGGAGCTGGGATACCATGGTGCAACCTGCTATCACGGAGCTTATATTCTAAAAAGTACAACAGGTAAAAAAGAAAATATCAAGTAGAGATAAATGCTATGTTGAAAATAAAACAGTAATGTGCTATAGAAAGTTTATGTATTACTCTGGTTGGGTGCTCAGAGAAGGCATCATTAAAAAAGTTGACATTTGACATAAAAAGTTGAGACACAGAAATCAGCCACAAGAAGACTGAAGTAGGAATGCTCCAGTCAGAAGAAACAAGCTACGGCAAAGGCCTTCAAGTTTGGCATATTAGAAAAACAGAAAAAAAGATCAATATAAATTAAGCAGAATAAAGGGGAAAGTGGCAGAAGATAAGGTTAAAGAGGTAAGCAAGGGTAAAATTATGGAGGCCACAGTAAGGAATTAAGATTTTATTTCAAATATAATGGGAGGCCGCCAGAGGATTTTCAATGAGGGAATAACAAAATCTGATCCATGTTTCAAAAACAGCTGCTGTAACTAGACTGTAAAGGGGGGAAAATAGAAACTTGGAAACCAATTTTAAGACAAGAGATAATGATGCTGAGGAGCCTGGGTGGCTCAGTAGTTGGGCATCTGCCTTGGGCTCAGGTCGTGATCCCAGTGTCCTGGGATCCATCCCCACTTTGGGCTCCCTGCTCAGCGGGAAGCCTGCTTCTCCCTCTTCCACTCCCCCTGCTTATGTTCCCTCTCTCGCTGTCTCTCTCTGTCAAATAAATAAATAAAATCTTTCAAAACAAACAAACAAAATTAATCATAACCAGGTGGTATAGTTTAAAAAAGAGAGAGATGCCATGGACTATGGTGGCAGTAGCGGGAACAGAAAGAAGGAGGTGTATTCTGGGGGTAGGATCATCAGGACTTCTGACAGAACAGATGTGGACAGTGACTGGAAAGGAAAAACAAAGGTGACATCTACATTCCGTAGCTTGAACAAACAGAAGATGAAAGTGCTTTAAACAAAAGTATTAAGATAAGATAATCGCTCAGAGAAGGGAGTTAACGAGAGGTCTGTTTTGTACGTAATGAGTGTGAGGTGATACATAAGACATCTAAGAAGTATCTTGCTCAAAGTCAGTGACTGAGCTGAGACTGGAAGCTTATTACTCCTGGTTCAGAGTCCTTCCCATACAGTCTTTATACAAACCTTTTAAATCTGAGTCAAGAATTTTACAGCTGAGCCCTGAAAAGTCAACTCATCTTCATACCCCTAGCTTGTAACAAAGTAGGGGACCCAGCAGATACAAAACAAATATCTAATGAATGAATGAAAGAAACACAAAAATAATGCTTTTACCTAAATTTTAAAAAAAATTCTTTTTGGTTAACCACCACCCAACATAACACATCTTTAAGAACATTAAAAATTCTTACTAGAATAGTAATAACAGTAAATATTTAATGCATGTTTACTATGTGCCAACTACTGTTGTTACTGTTTTCAAACATTAACACAGTTGGGGTGCTTGGGTGGCTCAGTTGGTTACGAGTCTGCCTTTGGCTCAGGTCATGATTCCAGAGTCCTGGGATCCAGTCCTGCATTGGGCTCCTTGCTCAGCAAGGAGCCTGCTTCTCCCTCAGCCACTCCCCCAGTTTGTGCTCTCTCTCTCTCTGACAAAGAAAATCTTTAAAAAATAAATATAAATAAACTATTAATGCAGTCAATTCTCACAAGCTTTAGATGTATGTACTCTTATCTTCAGGAAGTTATGTGCTTTACCCAAGGAATGAGAGTAATAGTAATTAGTATCTATAGTCATTCATAGTCAAATCAGTATATATTTAATCAGGTCAACTGTCACCAACAGAATTGTGAACAAAGACTAGAATAAAAATTATAAACTATCTAAGTCCATTCTTTATATTCAAATTATACCTCACCAGTCTCCCTGACCTAATATTTAATTATGTCCAACTGTTTTGTAGGTAATGTTCTTCTCGGAGGGCTAAACTGAACATTTGCTGAACATACTAAATATTGGAAGGGGAAAGCTGAATTAACAGTCTCTGCTTTAAGAAGTGCAGAATTCAGAGAGATGTAAACATTTAATTACAGGGGAAAAGGATGGTCAATGAGTTATCTACAAACTGAGTAACTAATACATTTATCAACTACTATAAAAATAGAGAGGAGAGAAACCCTAATTCAGCCAATGGAAAAAATGATATCAACTACAACAACTCAAAAGTAAGATTTTATTTAAGTGGTGACTTTTTTTTTAAAAGATTTTATTTATTTACTTATTTGACAGAGAGAGATTACAAGTAGGCAGAGAGGCAGCAGAGAGACAGGAGGAAGCAGGCTCCCTGCTGAGCAGAGAGCCCGATGTGGGCCTTGATCCCAGGACCCTGAGATCATGACCTGAGCCGACGACAGAGGCTTTAATGCACTGAGCCACTCAGGCGCCCTAAGTGGTGACTTTTATGCTAGGACCCGAAGGGTGAATAGGTTTTACAAGACAAGGAGGTGAAGAGAATTTCAGGAAGAAAAAAACAGAATATGCAAAGCCAGGGGGATGTGGGTGATACTCCTACGTCCTGTCAATGTGAAGGTGAAGAGAGGAGTTCTTTCTGCTGAGCCCTAAAGCCATAGACCAGCAGTGCTTGGCTTTGGGAGAGGACACGGACAAGGCTGTGAGGGAAGGGAGTGAGCAAGGCTGTGAAAATAGGTCATGGCTCATAAATATGGGGGCTCAACAAGCATTTGGAAGCACTATTAAAAAACAGTTCTGTTGCACTGTGCAAGACAGGATAATAGAGCCTGACGTCTAGAAGACCCACTAAAGCCTGTTTTCCAACAATTCAACGGAAAGCGGCTGAAGCTTGGGCTAACCTACTTAAGAGAGGCAGATTCAGGTTGCTAGTGCATGTATGTGTGCCTTACAAAAGCAGTAAGTTTCATGTTTAACAAATGGTTTTACTATTTACAATATAACTTTCACATAATTTCATTTGAGGTAGGCACCCTGTAAAACCACAAGATTTCTGAAAGCAAATACAAGGTCTGATTCTTCTGTTTTCTATAGTACCTACCAAGTACAGGGCCTTGCTGATAGTGGTCACTCAAAAAATATTTACTGTGTCAATGTTCTCTGCTCTAACTATTGAGAGAATTTACTACTATTATGGGATATTTGGGAACACTGCCTATAAGAATGCATTAAAACTTGTATAGAAAAATGTTTAATTCCTTAAAAAATATACAGGAAATATTTCAATGGCAAGATATCTCAAGCAACAGGCTTTTAAAAATCAAAAGAAACCCCCAGCTGACAGAGTACAGGCATATATTAATTAGCTCACTCCATATTTTACCAGGAATGTACAGTGTCCAAGACATTGTGCTTGCTACCGGGATAAATAATACACTATAACTGCTGCTAAAGGAGCTCAGGACTAGAGGGACAGGCACCTGAAATCTCAGTTAACCTATAAACTGGGCACATTTACACATGGCAAAAATTTGAAAGGCTACTCTCAAAAGTGGCTTATTCTTAAGTCTTGGTCAGAATAAAAATATGTGAAATAAGTCTAGCAAGAAAAATTAAATCTCTATCATAGCTATGTTATATTCATAAGTAAGATTAACCATATACCTAAAATGTAATTGAAAAGAGTGTGATTGTTAAGTGCCTCTTTCCAAGAAATCTGCTTTGTATCACTATTCTAGGTAAAAAGGGAGATAAGGCTTTTAGGGTCATACAGGTTGAGATTCAAATCCTTGCTCTCCCTATCAGCAATGTGATCTTGTTTCAATCAATTACCGCTTTGAATTTCAGGATCTTCACCTGTAAAGTAGAGGTTTTGCTGCTAGTAAAAAGATAAGACACTTATCAAATACTCACCATGCTACAGCTTCCTTATGTAAATGCAAACCTAAAAATAAAATTATTGTGACTTGTTTTAATTTCCTACATTTATTTTCTGGGTAATTAACCTCATTTAAAATGCAGCCAGGAGGCCAGAAGGGGGAGCCCTCATGCCCCACTAGTCAACTGCAGACGGAACAAGTACTACTCGACTACACCAGCCAGAAGAAGAAAGGTTTTCTTCTTGCCAGTAAACATCCCAGCCAATGAGAGACAGTCACAATTCAGCTGATGAAAAGCCACTATACTACAAACTCTTCAGTTTAGGACTCTTACTTTATAATCCCTTCCAACACCTCCTTCCCTCCATGAAAGAGAGGTCCTCTCCTTTGTTCTCTGGACTTGCCCAGCTTGCTTGTCCTTAATTCCAAGTCTCTGCTATTTCCTAATAACCCATTTTTGCCGGTAAAATACTCAGTTTTATTTTTAAAATCAATAAACCCAATATCATACTGAATGGCTTCCCTTTTTATGTATGCTCTGAATCCGACATGACAGTGAAAATGTTGAAGGTAAGATTACTGCTAGATCTGCAGAAAATTCTCTGAAGGAAAATAAAATTTGCCAATTTAACCATTAAGTGTACAATTCAGTGGCATTAATTACATTCACAATGTTGTATAATCATTACCATGTTTTATTTCCAAAACTTGTTTATAACCCGAACAGAAACTCTTTAACCCAAAGCAGTAACTCTGCACTCTCCTCCCACCCTGCAGCACCTGGTAACCTATATACCTTCTGTTTCTATGAATCTGCCTGGTCTAAGATAGTTCATAAAAGTGGAACCATCGAATATTTGTCCTTTTGTGCCTGGCTTCTTTCACATTTCCATATTTTCAAGATTTATCCATGGTCTAGCAAGTATAAGAACTCCATTCTTTTTTAGGAATGAAAGATATTCCATTGCATGAATATACCACATTTTGTTTATCTATTCATCTGTTGACTGACAATTGGGTAATTTCAATCATTTGGCTATTATGAGTTATTCTGCAATAAACACTGGCATACAAGTATCTGAGTCTTGGTTTTCAATTCTCATAAGGATATAGCTAGGAGTGGAATTGCTGGGTCATATGGCAATCCTATGTTTAGCTTTCTGAGGAACTGTCAAACGGTTTTCCCCAGCAGCTGCACCATTTTGCATTCCCATTAGGAGCACAGAGGATTTCAGTAACTTCACAACCTCACCCAATACTTATTTTCTTTCCTTCCCTCCTTTTTGTTTAATAGCCATCCTACTAGGTGTAAAGTGATATCTCACTGTGGTTTTGCTTTGCATTTCCCCAATGACTAAAGATGCTGATTACTTCTCCATGTGCTAATTTATTAATCTTAGTAGTCTTTGGACAAATGTCTACTCAAATATTTTGCTCATTTTTAAATTGGGTTATCGTTTTGTTCGGCTTTAGGAGTTTCTTATATAGTCTGGATATTAAATTCTAATCACTTATATAATTTGCAAATATTTTCTTCTATTCTGTAGGTTGTCCTTGCACTTCATCATGTCCTTCGATGCACAAGTTTTTAATTTTGATCAAGTCCAATTCATATTTCTCTAGTTGACATGATTTTGGGGTCGTATCTAAGTCCTATGCCAAATCTAAGGTTATGAAGATTTATCCCTGTGTTTTATTCTAAGAGGTCTGTTTCACCTCCTTCATTTAGATTGTTGATAGGATTTGAGTTAATTTTTGCATATGGTATAAGGTAAGGTATTTTGAATCTTGCAAGTTGCTAAATTTCAAAAATATATATTTCATAACATAGTCAATGGTTGAAAATAGGTTTTTTTAAAAAAAGATTTATTGGGGTGCCTGGCTGGCTCAGCTGTTAGGCATCTGCCTTCAGCTAGGGTCATGATCCTGGGGTCTTGGGATCGAGTCCCGCATAGGGCTCCCTGCTCTGTGGGAAGCCTGATTCTCCCTCTCCCACTCGCCTCTCGGGAGTGTGTCCCCTCTCTCGCTGTCTCTGTCAAATAAATAAATAAAATATTTAAAAAAATTGTTATTTACTTGAGAGAGAGACAGAGAGAGAGAGAGAGAACCCAAGCAGACTCCGTGCTGAGCAGGAGGCTGACAAGGGACTGGATCTCATGACCCTGAAATCACCACCTGAGCCAAAACCAAGAGTCTAATGCTCGACCAACTATATTACCCAGGTGGCCCCAGAAGAAGTTTTTAAAATATGACATAAATCTTATATACTTCATCCTCTCATTTTCAACTCAAACAAGAATAGCAGCTTGTAAATAGTAACACAACAATTTTCAATGGTAGGAACATTTTATACTTAGGAAACTTTATGAGATTTTATTTTTATGTCCTAGGTTTATCTACCAAGCGAAAGCAGTAAGAAATAACTTTATGATTTTTACATAACTTCTTTGAAAACATATTCATATTCGAGTTATAGGAATGTTTACTAAGTAAATAACTGTGCTATGAAGGAACAGTACTTCTAAGTATGTAACTGACAGGTGTGTGGGAAAAAAACCAAAACATCTGAAGAAGCGGGGTCCTGAAGTCTACTCAAAGACACACTTGCCACAAGAGGTTTCCCAGTCATAATTAAGGTAATTCAGCTTGTTGCTCTATGGGAAGGCCTTCAGGTATATTATTATCACAAACATTCATGGGACCACCTGAAGTCACACAGTAGTTCAGTAGAAAACCAAAGAAAATAAAACCCAGTACTTCTATTTCCACAAGTATAGATAATTTGGCCTGAGTTGCTATTAGTTTCCAAAGGGACACCAGCCACAGCAAAGAGTTCCCTAAAATCACTATGTTGTTTCTCTATTCATTATTATTTACATAACATTTGCTAGTTTCCAACTATTTGCCAAGGCAATATGCTGAGAATATTCACATATACTTTCGTGAGAAAACAGAGGGTTCAAAAGTAACTTAACTTTTACACATAGTAATTAGTAGAGTTCATATTTTTCCCCATTACACATCCACCTCTTGCTACATCACCACATGCAACTCAGTTATGAGCATAAATTACAGCTGCTCACACCTTACTACAGAGTAAACAATACTCTTTAGGAAACATTTTACAAAGTTAAAAGTATGTGGAAATATTTTCCAGTATGTAAAATACTTTCTGTTAAGTACTCATGCTGTGGCACGAGACAAACTTGTGTTCAATCCTTGCATCAGCAACTACTATCTATGTGACCCTGGGAGTAGTTTAATGTCCCATGATATGGGGGGTGTTTTCAACTAAATAATGTATGTAAAATAGCATAAGACCTAGTATGTAGTAAGCTCTCAAATAATAGCCCTTAGCATTATTACTAAAACCTAAGTTTTGGAGAAACTGAAACACTCATAAATTGCTGGTGGGAAGGTAAAATGGTATAGTGGCTATAAAAAAGAGCCTGGCAGTTCCTCAAAAAAATATGACCCATCAATTATAATCTTAGGTATACAGACAGGAGAAATGAAAATACATGGTCATACAAAAACTGGTACATTACTGTCACAGAATAATTCCACATGATCATTAACTGATGATGGATTAATACAATGTGGTATTATCTATACAATGGTATACTATTTGGCAATAAAAAGAAATTAAATACTGATGCATGTTCCAACATGGATAAGCCTTAAAATCAATATGCTAAATGAAAGACATCAGACACAAAAGGCCACATAATTTTTATAATTCCTATTTACAAGAAATGTCCAGAATAGGCAAATTCATTGAGACAGAAGTACATTATTGGCTGCCAGAGGACTGGGAGAGGAGTTGTGACTGGGACTGTTGTTAATGGGTATGGAGGTTATCTTGGGGGTAATGGAAATGTCCTGGAACTAGATAGTGGTTGTAGTTGCACAACATAGTGAATACACTAAAACCAATTAATATACTTCAACACTGCAAATTTTATGTTCTAAGAATTGCACCTCAATAAAAAAGAAAACACCAATTAACATATTAACAAGGCAAATAAAAATGAAAAATAACAGCCTTAGTTTAGCTTTGAAAAATAAATGTAGCAGTAGAGAAATATCTAATGCTTATTAAAATACGATCAAACTAACAAATGCTAAATGACTTGCTAACAATAGACAACAATCACCCCTAAAGGGGTAAAAACAATGGCTCTTTTTGAAATTGCCATTTAGATTAAGGCCATCTACTGCCAAGTTTATTCACTTTCAGAAGATTTCTAAACCTGTTACTAGGGACCAAGGGACAGAGATAGCCCTTATCTTCCATTTACTTCTGAGGCATAAATGAGTGAGGTATGGTACTGATGAGGGGGAAACACCCCAAACGAGACATATTATGTTCTTTTCTATTCAATGTCATTATCTCTCAAGTATTAAGCCCCAGAAAAAACTCTGCTTAGTCTAAGAAACATATTTATTTTTATATTTAACATTTCATAAAATCAAGAGCCTTTTAAGATCAATGATTACATTCAACATAATGGCATTTCTTTTTTCTTTGAAAAACCAGCTCTAAATCATTTAGTGTGGTATGCATTGAGGAAATCACAGAAATCAAAGAAATCAAAGGAAAACAGCAGTAATAAATTGCCACTGTCTCTTAGAAGTTATTCTGAAGCTAAAGGAAATCAACTGCGATTTTATTTAAAGGATAATTTATTAAAACTTGGCTTTCCCTCTATTTTTCAAGACCGTTATATGGCTGTCTTTGGGCAGGTGGCAGAGCAGTAAGAAAGTCAAAGCAACAGGTACTGAATATGTTGAGGGGAGATACCTGTTTATTAACATGTTGATATTCATTATCCATGGCCAAAGTGTATAAAATTGCTCATGTGGTTATCTAAAGTCGTTAACAACCACAGGAAATAGAGAAGTTTCAGGGAAGCATGAGAGTTCACTTGCAGAGAAATTTATATGTGATTCACCAAGATAAAAAGGAATGTGAAGCTCAATAAGGCCAAGGCCTATCCAACTAAGCAAGGAGTTAACAGATCCTAGCAGAACTCCTAGTTTCAATTTCCACTCACTGTATTTCTTTATTTTTAGAAGAGAATTAAAAATAAAAAGGCACCGGCCAGATTTTCGGGTTCCTTTACATTCTAGACGATACTGGAGAATATATGCTAGCAAGTGTAGGATATGGCAATACAATGAATGCTCTGGTTGCATTGTGTTGTTAGATACCTCTCTTTCCCTCTCTATCAGTTATCAAGACTTAATGATCCTGCTTTCCAAATAGCTCTCACATCCACCCTCTTCCTTCCATCCTTGCTGCCAAAACCTTAACTCTGGTCTCTTCATTGCTCTGTTGGATTATCACAATAGCTTCCTTTCACATGATCCCTGGGCTTCCCTTCATTAGCATTCTCTCTAGGTACTTTATATTACAGTGAGCTAAGTTATTGGTAATTTCCTAACAAATTTCTGCTCATTCTACAGGTCTTAGTCCAACTGTTTTAGGGAGACACTAACAAAAGATAACAAACAGATGCCAATGCTGACTAATTTGTAGCAGCAGTATAGTCTGTTAAAACAAGGCTTAGCAGAAAAAGCTTAGACTGGTAACATCAACTATGAGCCAAGGAACAGGGCCTAGCAGATGCCAGATACCTGCTCTGGACTTAAACAGAATTTTATATTAATTATATTCTACTGACTTCAAAAAGAAAAGAAATAGGTCTCTATTACAGAATATGCACAATGATGCCACTAAGAGAACAATAAAAGATCAAGAGACTCATAACAGGGAAGGTAAAAATTCCATCAGAAAACTACCTAATATAGCTAAAGAGTACAACAAAGAAGCAAATACAGAGTTAAGCTTATCAGCAGACAACAGAAAGAAAACTGAAATTGTCAAAGTGATTATTTAATTCATCTAAAATTGATGCATAAAAGATGAAAAAAGCACTCAAGATGCTTACAACCTACAAAAAAAGACAAATAGGAGGGACAATATTAGTGGCATTTTGAAGCACTAGATTCACAAAGTCCTGGCTTTGTATGCTGGTTCTGCCATTTCTGGCAATGTGAGACCAAACATGTTATTTCATGTCTCAAAATCAATTTTCTTATGCGTAAAAGAAAATATCTATTTCAAAGGTGAGCTATGTAAGGTGAGTATTAAACACAGAGCCTGGTACATAGTGAACATTCATTATAAAAACCATATGATGGGGGGGTCTGGGTGGCTCAGTCACTTGAGTATCCAACTCTTTTTTTTTTTTTTAAGATTTTATTTATTTGAGAGAGAGTGAGAGAGAGCATGAGAGGGGAGAAAGTCAGAGGGAGAAGCAGACTCCCCATGGAGCTGGGAGCCCGATGTGGGACTCGATCCCGGGACTCTGGGATCATGACCTGAGCTGAAGGCAGTTGCTTAACCAACTGAGCCACCCAGGCTCTTGATTTTGGCTTAGGTCATGATCTCTGGGTAGTGCGATGGAGTCCCGCATTGAGCTCTGCACTCAGCATGGAGTCTGCTTGTCCTTCTCCCTCTGTTCCTCTCCCGTTTGTGTTCTCTAAAATAAATAAATAAAATCTTTAAAAAAAAAATGGTAGTTTCTATAATGCAGTTACATACAAATCTACATCTTCCTGGGAGAAGATCTTAAGGAGAAAGTAGTAATTGAAGGGAGATGGAAAGGATAAATGAAGTTTGCCTGGAAAACAAGTTAGTAGGAAGGCATTCCAGGCAGAAGATAAAATATAACAAAAACTCTGAGGAATGAAAAAGGCAGAAGGTTCTGTGAATGGTGTAGAATATGAGCCAAATAATAGGGTGCACAGGAGAGAATGACAGACAGGACCAAAGGAAAGTGGCTAAACCATTAAGAGCACTGAATATTATTGACAGAGTTTAGATTTCTGAGTGAATGGGAACCACTAAATAATTCTGAAAGTGATATAACAGTCGCTTTTAAATCGTGTTTAAAAGGTCATTCTTGTAGAAGTGAGGAGAAGGCAGTGGAAAGGTACAAGACTAAAAGCCAGGAGGCTAATTAGAAGGTGAAGTTTCAGGCAAGAAATGATAAAGGCCTGTTGAATTAGGCCATGGCAATAAGGATGAACAGAGGACAAACCTGAGAAATAAACAGGAAGAAAAACCAATAGAACCTGGCTATTGCTTGGGTGTAGACAAGGAGGGCTTTGGGACGATGCCCAAATCATGGCTTAGGACTCAGAATGTTGGTGGTAACATGACCACATCATGGGTTCAGTATGTACAAGAGATGTGAGGAGGGAAGAGAATGAATCTGACTTTTGATATGTTGAGTTTCATTTGTTTCTGTGATACCAGTTCGATAGGCAGTCAGGTGGATATAAATGGAGATGTTTGTAATTTGGTATAGAGCCTGTGCTAGAGTTAATAAGAGCTATGGGGAGTCAGTTTATAAAACTTTTTCTAATGATAAATTGTCAAGGAAACTTACTGATGAGACTTCACACAAATATATTTGTATAGTCACTCAGTGTGCTTGGAACTAGGTAAATGACAGTCAAAAAGGTGGACAGAGGGGCGCCTGGGTGGCTCAGTTGGTTAAGCGGCTGCCTTGGGCTCAGGTCACCATCCCGGGGTCCTGGGATCAAGCCCCACGTCGGGCTCCCTGCTCAGCGGAGAGCCTGCTTCTCCTTCTCCCTCTGCCTGCTTCTCTGCCTACTTGTGATCTCTCTCTATCTCTCTGTCAAATGGATAAATGAAATCTTAAAAAAAAAAAAGTGGACAGAGTTCTTATCTGCTTATGAACCAGCAAACACGTAATATAAGAGATCATAAAAAACAGACAAAGTAATTCTGTAGCAGGTACAGATGTGTTTCTTGGTCATTCATGTCCCTTTTATCTATCCAAATGCTAACCACCATGTGGCTGTCTGATATTTTAATTTTATAAAGGACAGATCTAAGAGAGAAACAGATGGTTGATGTGTCACCTTCTAGATTAGATATTAAATTTTTTCTGCAAAGGGCTGATGGTTAATATTTTAGGCTTGCAGACCATACAGTCTCTATTAAACAAACTACTCAATATGGCACTGTAACATGACAGCAGTCATAGATCATATGTAAACAAACATATGTGGCTGTGTTCCAATACAACTTTATTTACAAAAACAGGCAGTGAGCTGTAGTTTGCCAACTCCTTCTCTGGATTATCAACAGTACTCTTAACAATGCAGACAGAAGAATGCCTAAGAAAAAAAATCCCCAATACAGCTTTTGGCCATGGTAAAACCTGTACTTAGATCTTCAAATTCTATTGTTAGAAAAGCTATGTTAGGGGCGTCTGAGTGGCTGTCAGTTAAGCGTCTGCCTTTGGCTCAGATCATGATCTCAAGGTCCTGGGAGATAATGGAACCCAACACAGAGAGTCACATCAGGCTCTTTGCTTAGTGGGGAGTCTGCTTCTCCCTCTCCCTCTGTGCTCAAGCTCTCTCTCTCTCTCTCTCTCTCTCAAATAAATAAAATCTTAAAAAAAAGAAAAGCTATACAATAACTAATAACTTTACATAAATAAATATAAATAAAGCTACTACTGAATATTTACCAATTATACCCAATATCCATACTATCTCTGCTATCATATGAAATGCCCACTCCTGGTGACTGAGATAAGAAAATACTTATAATGTTCCTTTTAGACTAACTTAAGGATTTCTTTCTCATTGCCATAAACAGAACGTCATTGTTTTTCAGGACACAAAATCAGAACGACCACGACGGGTAACTTGGCTTTGTGTCTTTTGCGAAGTCATTTAACCTCAATTCATTTGTTCATTCAACAGATGATTATTAAACTCCTATGTGCCAAGCACTGTGGTAGGCATGATGTATATCAAGGGTCAGCAAACTTCTTCTGAAAGCAGCCAAATAAAATATTTAGGCTTTGTGGGCCAAGAGCCTAAATCAAGTATATTTACAAAGGTACTTATGTATTAATAGAGAAAACACATATATAATTTTTAATGATAAAATTTAAAATATAGCAATCTATTAAATATGATATGCTATGTCATATCTCATATTACATATGTGTAATAGATATATGTGTAATAGATAATAATTGAGTTCAACATTTTGTAATACAGGTGCATTAATAAGAAGAATGGAATTATTCGGGGGGAGGTGGATAACAGTGTACTTACCTGGAATTCAAAGTACTCTCTTCTAATAAACTGATTATAAATATTCTTTAAGAAAAAGCATTAGTGGCTCATGAGTCTTACACAAATAGGCAGGGGTGCCTAGGTGGCTCAGCTGGTTGAGCATCCAAAGCTTGGTTTCAGCTCAGGTCACAGTCTCAGGGTCATAAGATCAAGCCCTGTGTTGGGTTCCATGCTCACCACGGAGTCTGCTTGAGATTCTCTCCCTCTCTGTCCCTCTCCCTGCTCACTCTCTCTCTCTCTCTCTCTCTCTCTCTCTCTGATAGGTAAGATAGATAAGACAGATATTCCAAGAAGAGGCAGTAGGACCTAATTTGAGGACTTCTGATGTACATAACAGTGTATAAGGCATATAGGGTCTAGTTCTCATGAATTCTGGTGAGGGAAAGAGATTTTTATAGAGGCAAATACAATTTCCGCATCTGCAAAATGGGGATATCAATACGTGGATCTACTCTGTAGGGGCTGGGTGAGAATTTACATATGCACAAAGGCGCTTCCTCTTCTCCTTGTTTATAAAGGGCAGTAATTAGGAGAATAACAATGTAAAGTAGGCAACAGAATACAACTTTGATTCCCTACAATCATTAGGGAAAAGATGCCTCCATGCTGAGCACATCTTGGTTTATCTTCCTATTTCACATAAAGTCATCTATTTTTACCTTCAGAATTTAATTAATAATCTACCATCCCAGGAAATACTTCTACAGTTTTTGTGGTATGGTAGCTTCGATTAACTAAATTACCATAATAGTATCTTTTGTTGACCTTAAAAATTAGGTGACAAATGTAAGCTTCCACAGTATCTCAGATATTCTATTATCTCCAATAATACTTTTACTCTTGAAGCCATTATGTCAGACACTATGCGGAGTACATGTCATATATAATTTCATTAAATTCTCACAATTCTGGGCGCCTGGGTGGCTCAGTGGGTTAATGCCTCTGCTTTCGGCTCAGGTCATGATCTCAGGGTCCTGGGATCGAGGCCCGCATTCGGGCTCCCTGCTCAGCGGGGAGCCTGCTTCCCTCTCTCTCTCTGCCTGCCTCTCTGCCTCCTTGTGATCTCTCTCCCTCTGTGAAATAAATAAATAAAATCTTTAAAAAAAAAAAATTCTCACAATTCTGCAAAATAGTAGTTTCTCAGTGCTATAAGATCGTATTTTCTCAATTTTACAGATGAATCAACCTTTGTTCAGACAAGTGTGATAGTTTCCTGAGATCAACAGTACTAACAAAGAATGGAACCCAGATTTTCTAATACCAAAATTCTCTTGCCAGCTAACCTTTCCGACTTAGTATCAAATTCAGTAAATTTGTTTAATGTTTAGCATCAAGTTAGGAATAAAGTAAATAATTAAGTATACTAATACGAGAATTTCATGATTCTATTTATGGGTTTTACAGAAAAGGACATTTTTATTAAAATGAAAGAGGCAAAATACTTCTGCAAGTAATTTTTAGAAACTTCTAATCCTTGTTGAGTTTTCTCATCAGAATATAAATCCCTCATTAATATTATCAATCTGTGTTGGTTTCCTACTGCTGTATAATAAAATACCACAAATTTAGCATCTTAAAAAAAAGCTCCCCCATTTATTATCTCCCAGTTTCTGTGGGTCAGAAGTCCTGCACGGCCTGACTTGACTGGGTCCTCTGTTCATGGTTTCATAAAGCTGATACCAAGCTCCTTTTTGGTAGCTCTGAGCAAAAATCCATTCCCAAACTCATTCAGATTACTGGTAGACTTCATTTCTTTCTCATGCTTTGAGTACTTCTGCCTTCTGCCTGCCTCTTCTCCTCTTAAAGGCTCATGTAATTTACACTGGGCCCATTTAAACCAGGATAATCATCCTAACTTAAGGTCAACTGATTAATAAATTTAATTACTTCCATAAAGCCCCTTTTGCCATGTAACATACTCATGAATATAACACCAAGGAGTGACGGCACAAGGGTCAAACTTTTGCCAACTACAGAACCCGTATCTGCTGTTCCAATTGCCTTCCATCAAAATTACTGAGTGAACTATTTCTCTAAGTATGCTCTCATGCTGAACATTGCCTACCTTATGATTTTTGGCTACTTGTATCTTTCACATTATTTTCCTAAGCATTACTGGTTAGAAGGAGGGAGAGAGATCAGCGCTTTTCTATTTTTTATTAGTCATAATCTCTACCACAAACACAGAAAAGATGAGAAAATTTTAAATACATTTGCATACCCCAAAACTACTGTATTCTGGATAGCACACTGCACTTAAAGCATTTACATTCTGTCTGCCATTATATTTACCTGTGTACCTACTTTGCTTTTCTGCCTTTACTGAACTCAAATTCAAGAACATCACGTCTAATACATCCCCTCTGTGCTCAACTGAGTCCCTTACAGAGTACGCCATCAAAAAATCTTTACGGAACAGACAGATGAAAATGGGCTAGCATTAGCAGCTGTGGGATCTTAGCTAACTACATTTATGATTATGTTCTGTGTTTAAATGAATTATTTTAAGGCATCTTCCAGCTTTTCTATTAGATTATTCTGCTCCATCTGCTACTCATGCAGTGTTTCAGGGGTCAGAGACAAGAGTCAGCAAAAGAAAGTAAGAAACCACACAGAAAGAAACCAACCAAAGCTGAGAGAAATTTAAAAACATTCAACTCAATGAAAGAATGATAAAAATAGGTTTAGTAAAAAAGAACTGAAGAATGTCCACTGGATTTGACGACATGGCAAGGCTTCTTTTGACAAGGTGTTTTTGGTGGCACAGCGGAGGCAGAACCCTGCCGGGGAAGATTCAGCGGGAAGTAAAAAAGTGAATATGGCATATGTGGGCAATTATGGAGAAGCCTGATTATAATAAAATGAACTTATATTTTTGGCTCAGTATTACCATTTTCAAACAAAATGTTCGTCAAAAAGTTTTCAAATGGATATTCTCTAAGTCTGGGTTTCAAAGAACAGGATGGAAGCAGACGTTGGTATCATGACAAGAAGCATAACCGTGTGGAATTTCACATTACATTAAAAATCTAAGTCATCCCCTGAATTGAACAGTAAAGGGGAAACTACAAAAGTTTTTCCTTCTAATGTTTTTATTTTGGAGCTAACCAAATACCAAAGCCTAGGCAATAACTTGAGTGAACAGGGTTGTTTATCCTGCTAAGGAAGTTTAAACACATTCAAAATAAAATAAATCATTTATTTACTTGAGAAATGCAAGCAAATCACTGGTGAAACTGACAATTTGCATTTCCATAAATTTCGCTTTTTAAAGTGCTTTCACAACTATCATTACTATCTGATAATCCCCAAAATTGGGACTTGGGGCTTTCTTCTTTCTCAATATTCTTTCATGTTTGTTTGCTTGTTTTTTTAAAATTTAAGTAATCTCCACACCCCACGTGAAGCTCGAACTCATGACCCCAATATTATTTTATGTTCTAATGGGAAATTAGTCACAGAAATACTAAATTAATTTATCCAGGATCAAAAATTTAGTTAACAGTAAAGTCGGAATTCTTTCTTCTTCTTCTTTTTTTTTTTTGAAGATTTTATCTATTTATTTTAAAGAGAAAGAGAGTGCATGGTGTTAGGGGAGAGGGAGAAGAGACGCTGAAGCAGACTCCACACTGAGCATGGTGCCTGATGCCAGGCTCAATCCCAATACCCCAAGATCACAACCCGAGCTGAAACCAAAGTCAGACACACAATCAACAGTGCCACCTAGGTGCCCCTAGAACCCTTGATTCTTTTTTTTTTTTTTTTTAAAGATTTTATTTATTTATTTCACAGAGGGAGAGCGATCACAAGGAGGCAGAGAGGCAGGCAGAGAGAGAGGGGGGAAGCAGGCTCCCCGCTGAGCAGGGAGCCCGATGCGGGCTTCGATCCCAGGACCCTGAGATCATGACCTGAGCCAAAAGCAGAGGCATTAACCCACTGAGCCACCCAGGCGCCCAGAACCCTTGATTCTTAATCCAACACTTTTCAGCTTCAGTCAAGAAGTTACTACAATTTGAGTACACAATAATTTATAAAAACATACTATAATACAATCAAAGCTTTAATGACCCCAGAAAATCCTTATGCAAATGGTAATACCTAACATGCTCACATCACTTAAGATTCTACAAAACAATGTTACTAACAAATTAAGAAAGATCTGGAACCCCAGGAAAGATAAATTGTAAGGATGATTCTCATTTCACAAAACAAATGTGCTCCTGGAAAGTTACATGTGAATGCAATTTTAATAAATTCTTATGCTGAAGGAACTATGTAATTTATAAGAGCAGTTGTTTTCAACTCCCCTTCCATTTTTGTTAATCAGCACAACCAATTCCAAGAAGGTATTTCATAAAATGTTATAAAATGAACTGTGTCCCTTCAAAATTCATATGTTGAAGCCCTAGCCTCTAATGTGTCTATATTTGGAGATAAGGCCTTTAAGGAGACAATTAAGATTAAATGAGGTTTTAAGAGTGGGGCTCTATAAGACTGGTGTCTTTGAGACCAGAGACCCCAAGCCCCCTCCCTACAGCGAATACACAGAGGAAAGGCACAGGGCACAGTCCCTGATGACAAGGACTTACCATGAAGTAAAAGAGAACACTCACCAAATTTGCCAACACCTTGATCTTAGAATTCTAGACTGAAGAACTGTGAGAAAATGTATTTCTGTTGTTTAAGCCACATAGGCTGTCGTATTTTGTTATGGTAGTCCCAGCAGACAAATAACACATGGGTTCAGAAGCATTTCTGGGGAAACCTTAGGGCTTCATGAAAAACAATTTGAAAACTGCTGTGCTAAATAAATTTCTTCTACTGGAAATAACCACAATCTAATTAATGTTTTATTTGCATTTAACACATAATTTTCAAAGCAAACTAAGATGAAAAGCATCTGTATATTTGTTCCATAATCACAAAGCAGGACTTATTATACATTGAAACTAAATTGTAAATCTCAAATCATGGGATGCTTGGGTGGTTCAGTTTAGCAGGTGACTCTTGGATTCGGCTAAGGTCATGACCTCGGGGTCATGGGATTGAGCCCACATCGGGCTCCAGGCAGGGTCTGCTCAAGATTCTCTCCCTCTTCCTCTCCCTCCACCCTTCTCTTCCCCCTAGCTCGTGTATATCTGTGTACTCTCTCTCTCTAGAATAAATAAAATCTTTAAATTAGTCAAAGCATAGCTACCATGATAAAAATTCAAGTCAACAAATCAATGGTTAAAATAGATTAGTGTAACTGATGATCAGTAAGACACGGATGTTCGGGGAGCCTGGGTGGCTCAGTGGGTTATAGCCTCTGCCTTCAGCTCAGGTCATGATCTCAGGGTCCTGGGATCGAGGCCCGCATCGGGCTCTCTGCTCAGCAGGGAACCTGCTTTCTCCTCCCTCTCTGCCTACTTGTGATCTCTCTCTCTCTGTCAAATAAATAAATAAAATCTTAAAAAAAAAAAAAAAGACACGGATGTTCGTTATATGGTCTATAAAAGCTAATGATTATGGTTGCGAAGTAAAACTAATTGCGTTTAGTTTTAGGCAACATGTACCAAAGTGCTTAACAAATTAAAAGACTATATATATGTTCACTATTATAATTAAAATCTGTACCATTTGCCAGAAAATGATAAAATGGGGACAGATTTTAAATTTCATGAAAAGTTCTACCTAAATGAAGTTAGCAAATATATGAAAGGAATTAATGAACCACAAAAGCATTAATCCTGAGTGGTAGGAATAAGGACATTGTAATATTCCTCGTTTTTATCTATGCACTTTACATTTATTTAAATATTAAAAATAAAAAGAGGCTGTGGAAAGCTTTTTTCCCAACCTCATTTCCTTAGAAATACCACAAGGTCCTCGAAACGGAGGAAATCCCAGAGCTATGTCTGATTCTCAAGTAACTGTAACTCAGTCCAAGGAGACACGTGAAACATAATTTTAAGCACTGAAGTATCAGTCAACCTTAGCCTTTCTAACCTAGACCTTCAGGCCACCTAAATGGATCAATGGGATTCTTCAGAATAAATATTTTAAAATTCTGCTGGCATCAAAGAAATCTTACAGTATCTATGAAATTACTCTTAGAAGAATCTAAAATAAGAGGCACTGATAAAACTGCATTTTTGAACACATTTGGCACCTTCCATTAGTATTAGATGGCAAAACACTGAAAAACACGCATACCTCTTGAACCTCACAGAACTGACATCTTAGTGTGGGGGTGAATGGAATGGAAGCAAGGGGGGAACTTACAAAAAGATAAATGGGTAATTACAAAACAAACTGTATACTATTTCACAGACTCTAGCCAGGTACTATATGGCCCACAAAGAACTGACTTACGGAGGATAACTACAAAATACTAAGGAAATACTGAGTAAGACTCATACACACGCAGGGCTTTTTGCAAGATAAATGTTCACTCATTCATCTGTTTACTGACTTAACAAATACTTACTTAGCAACAGCTAAGTGTGAGGCACTGGTTTAAATATTAAAAATGTAATAGAATATGATAAAAATTCTTGCCCTCACAGAACTTTAATTCTACTGAAGACAAACTTAAAAAGTAAAACTGATGATTTTAGAGAGTGATAACTACTATGAAGGAAATAAAGCAAGATGATATATTAAGAGAGTGGTAGAAGACTCAAGGGCAAGGCCTACTTTAAATAGTCATACAAAGGACCAAAGAGCCAGAAACAGCATGAGCATTCTGGAAGCCGAAAATAGTTCTGTAAGGCAGAATATAGTACATACTGATGAGATCAATAGAATAGCAAGAAAGAACCCAGAGGAGAAACCGGGGGCCATCACATCAACAACTCTGTTGCCATGTTAAGAAATGTATTTTCTATTCAGAAGACAATAAGGACTCCTACATTAAGGACTTAAAGCAAAGGAGAAAGATCACTCTGATTTTTACTTTATCACTGTAATTGATACAGGGAAAGCAGTCTGGAGTTTCCTATAATAATCCAAGTAAGAGACAATGGCAACAACTAGGACAGAGACAGGTTTGCATAGACTGAACTAAAAGGGATTAAGAAGGCTAAATCAGGATGGGGTAACTGGGTGATAAGACATTAGACAGGATATGTGTTGTAATGAGCACTGGGTATTATATAAGATCGATGAATCACAGATCTGTACTCCTGAAACAAGTAATACATTATATCTTAATTAACTGAATTTAAATTAAAAAATAATTTAAAAAAGAAGGCTAGATCAATCAGGACTTGGTAGTATTCTAAATGTGAAGGAAAAGAAACAAACAAACAAAAAAAAAGAATGACCATCAGGTTTGTTTAAATGACTGAAAGACAATAGTACCATTTACCAAAACAAGCAACAATAAAACCCTAGGTTACAAAAAACTACAGCTGACCCCCGAACAATGCAGGCATTAGACATCCCAATCCTGTGCACATTTAAAAATCTGCATATAACTTTCAACTCCCCAAAATCTAAATACTAATAGCCCACTACTGACCAGAAGTTTTACCTATAACATGAAATATCGATTAACACACATTTATATGGACTATATACTGTATTCTTAAACGGAGATAAGAAAATGTCATAAAAATCACAAGGAAGTGAAGATGCACTTACAGTACTATCTTGCATTTATTTTAAAAATTCTGCATGTAAGTGGACAGGTATACAAACCCATATTTTTCAAGTGTCAACTATACTACAAATATAACACCAAATGTAGCCAAGTTCTCATTCTCTATTACTAACTTGAATACATTGCTAAAAGTATTTCTCTTTGGGTCTTAGTATCTTCATCTGTTGCCATTCTGACTTCCTGAACTTGGGCTACTGCTGACCACTGTCTGCAGTCATACCTGTGCTGCCACCACTGCTGCTGAGGAGCCTGATGGGCCTAACCCAGCAGCTGCTGGTGCCGTGTGCCCAGATCGATTCCAAACCGCCACGGGAGCAGCTTGGAGCCACAGAGGTCACCACTGGGCTCACCTCCTGCTTCCTGTGTCTCTTCTTGTCATTAGGCTGGGTCCTGTCACATCTGGAGACCTACAAGAAGCCAGGAGTGAAGGGGGCTGCTGTGATGTGACCACCCCAGCCTGTCCTGATCATGTCTTCTGCATTCCTGGCCAGCCTTCCCTGGATCAGGTCCTTCAATTACAGTGACCTCTTCTGCAATCATGACCTCTCGATTTCTCCTCGTTGACATTCTGGGACCGAATACATTGTTTTCTAAGGCTCTGCTCGGTAGAGCCCCCCTTTGTAACAATAAAGTCTATTTAAACCTTGAAAAAAATATATCTTCATCTGTTAAATCAAGAGCTCTGAGAGGAAGAAGTGAGGATTTAGTTTGGGAAATGAGTCAAGAATGATACTTACGGGAGCCTGGGTGGCTCAGTGGGTTAAAGCCGCTGCCTTCGGCTCAGGTCATGATCCCAGGGTCCTGGATCGAGGCCTGCATCGGGCTCTCTGCTCGGCAGGGAGCCTGCTTCCTCCTCTCTCCTCTCTCTCTGCCTGCCTCTCTGCCTACTTGTAATCTCTCTCTCTGTATCAAATGAATAAATAAAATCTTAAAAGAAAAAAAAAAGAATGATACTTAGATTTCTGGTTTGGGTAAGCAGGTGGGGGGTGTTGGTGCTATTTAATCAAAGGTATCGGTCAGGGTAGTCTAGGTTATCCTGCAGTAAAAATAACCCTAAATCTCAACCATTCACAAGAGTGGTTGGCAAACTATGGCCCACAAACTGAATGGTTGTTTTGTAAATGAAGTTTTATTACAACACAGTCATATCCATTCATTTAGGAATTGTCTGTAGCTAGGGTCACCTGGGTGGCTCATGTCACGATCGAGGTCCTGGGATCAACCCTGTGTGGGGCTCCCTGTTCAGCGGGAAGCCTGCTTCTCCCTCTCCCACTCCCCCTGTCCCTCTCTCCCTGTCTCTCTTCCTTTGTCAAATGAATAAATAAAACCTTAAAAAAAAAAAAGGAATTGTCTGTAGCTGTGATGGAGACTATAAAGAACAAAAGTCTAAAATATCTAGTATCTGACTCTTTAAGAAATTGTGTGCTGATCCCTCAGTTACAGCAACAAAAGTTTATTTCTGGCCTACACTATATGTTGATGACAGGTTAGCAGTGGCTTTGTAACCTATCATTTTCACCCCCAAATGGGCAGCAATGACTTAAAAAAAATTCTGCATTTAAGTCATCACAGCAAAGGGAATAGAGAACATGGAGAATATCCACTGCTCTTAAAGTTTCTGCTGGAGTGTTGGGGGGAGGAAGCTTCTGCTAAAAAGTGTAATTATCACTTTTCCTTGCATTTCACTGACTAAAAACAAATCACGCAGCCATGTGTAAATTCACTAGCAGGGGGATATATACTCTTCCCAAAGGGAGGGAAATCAAACCTTGTTTAGCTGCCCCAAACAAATCTGCTCCCCCTGATCCATTTTCTAGAGTTTATGACACTAAGGAAGGGTTGATATTTCTCTAAACTACTTTACAAATAGGTATGATCATGTGACTGTGCTCTTCCTAACAGAACAATGGAAATGAAGCATGCAAATTCTGCCTCACTTCTTAAAAGAAAATTGTTTGCCCTCTACTTTCCTTCCCCTTCCTGCAGCTTGAAGCACATTCTACAACAAAAAAAAGCAAAATACCCTATGGTGGAACAATAAATTGTGAGGAATCTGGATCTCTGAATAACCTCAATGAATACAGTTGTTCCAGGGGTAGTAAAGTCAGATTGTTTAATAGAGACAAATAAATTCATTGCTTATTTAACCAATCATATTTTGGAGTCTCTTTCTTAAGCAGTTTAGTTTCTACCTAATGTTGATTCGTCAGCAGTTTTCAATGAAGATGTTCAATATGCAGTTGGTATACTAGCCTTTGAACTAAGATTCAGGATGAAAAGATAAGTATTTAACATATGGAGTTTTAAAATCATGGGAATAGACAAGAATACCCAATGAGAATATATGAAATGACACTAAACAAAGCTCTAGAACAAACCTCTGTAGTATAAAAACTTTCAAGAGCTTACACAAAAAGAAATATCTGGGAAAGGAGACTAATAAGGGCAAAAAGGAAAATCAGGAAACTACTGTAGGAAAGAAGCTAAAAGAAAAGAGGGTTACGAGGAAAGATCAGAGGAATTAAAAAGATGTGAAATAAAAAGTATTACTTTTTATGGATTCACTTCCCATCATTGCCCTCCACCCCCAGCTTTAGTTATGAGCAAAATCCAGTAATTTTATGATAATAAACAGAATATGACAAAAGTGATAGTATGTTGATGGCTAAGATTTAGTTACAAAAAGTTCATGACTTTTCTCTTAGGCCCTCTCTCATCCACTGGCTCTGGTGCAGTGTGGTAAGCAGCCCTATAGAGAAGCAATGCCCTATATAACTGCCAATGCTCTGAGGTGCCCTGTGGACAAACCATGACAAGAAACTGAATACTGCCAACAGCCATGTTATTGAGTTTAGAAGGGATTCTCCTCCAGATGAGACTGCATGCCCGGTTGCCAGCTTGACTGCAGCCTAATGAGAAACTCTGAGCCAGAGATACCCGTTAGATCCCATTCAAATTCCTAACACATAAAAACTGCAAGAGAATAAATGTTTGACGTTCATTTTTTGGTTTTGTTTTGTTAAGATTTTATTTATTTTTCAGAGAGAGCATGAGTGCACACAAGCAGGGGGAGCTGGCAGGCAGAAGGAGAAGGCACACTCCCTGCTGAGCAAGGAGCCCAATGCGGGACTCAATCCCAGGACCCTGGGATCATGACCTGAGCCGAAAGCAGACGTTTAAACAACTGAGCCACCCAGGTGTCCCACATTTTTTTTTTTAAAGATTTTTTATTTATTGATTTGACAGAGAGAGAGAGAGAGCGAGAAAGAGAGAGAGAGAGCGCACAAGCAGGGGGAGTGACAGGCAAGGAAGAAGTAGGCTCTCCGCTGAGCAGGGAGCCCCATGTGGGGCTCAATCCCAGAACCCTGCGATCATAACCTGATTGACTTATTTCACTTAGTATTATACTTCCTAGCTCCATCCATGTTGTTGCAAATGGCAAGATTTCATTCTTTTTTAGGGCTAAATAATATTTCATGGTGTGTGTGTGTGCGCGTGCACACACACATATATATACACACCACCTTTTTATCCATTTGTCTATCAATGGACACTTGCGCTGCTGCTTCTGTATCTTGGCTATTGTAAATAATGCTGCTATAAACACAGGGGTCTTGGGGTGCCTGGGTGGCTCAGTCATTAAGCATCTGCCTTCGGCTTGGGTCACGATCCCGGGGTCCTGGGATCGAGCTCCACATCGAGCTCCCTGCTCGGCGGGAAGCCTGCTTCTCCCTCTCCTACTACCTCTGCTTGTGTTCCCTCTCTAGCTGTGTCTCTCTCTCTCTCAAATAATAAATAAAATCTTCAAAAAAAAAAAAAAGCCAACACAGGGGAACGGTAGCTGGATCATACAGTAGTTTTATCTTTAACTCTGTAAGGAACCTACATACTGTTTTCGACAGTGGCTGCACCAGTCTGCATTCCCATCAACACTGAAACACCTTTACATCCTCACCAACGTCTGCTGTTTCTTGGGTTGTTGATTTTAGCCATTCTGACAGGTGTGAGGTGATACTTCATTGTAACTTTGGTTTGCATTACCCTGATAATAAGTGATGATTAACATCTTTTCATGTGTCTGTTGGCCATCTGTATTTCTTCTTTGGAGAAATGCCTGTTCATGTCTATTGCCCATTTTTAATTGAGCTATTTATTTTTGCGCATTCAGTTTTCATGAGTTTCTTAAATATTTTGGATACTAACCCTTTATCAAATATGTCATTTGCAAACATCATCGCCCATTCCACAAGTCGTCTTTCAGTTTTATCCACTGTGTCCTTTGCTGTGTGGAAGTTTTTTATTTTGATATAGTCCCACTAGTTTATTTTTGCTTCTGTTTCCCTTTCCTCAGGAGACATATCTAAAAAAAAAGTTGCTATGGCCCATGACAAAGAGGTTACTGTGTTCTACTTTACTATGGTTTCAGGTCTCACATTTAGTTAATTAATCCATTTTTAATTTATTTTGGTGTCTGGTGTAAGAAAGCGATCCAATATCATTCTTTTGCATGTTGTTGTCCAGTTTCCCCAACACCACTTGTTGAAAAGACTGTCCTTTTCCCACTGGATATTCTTTCCTACTTTGTCAAAGATCAATTGACCATAGAGTTGTGGGTTCATTTCTGGGTTTTCTATTCTGTTTCATTGATCTATGTGTCTATTTTAGTGCTAGTACCATACTGTTTTGATTACTACAGTCTTGTAATGTAACTTGAAATCAGGAATTGAGATGCCTCCAGCTTTGCTTTTCTTTTTCAAGATTGCTTTGGTTGGTCAGGATCTTTTGTGATTTCATACAAATTTCAGACCAGTTTATTCTACTTCTGTGAAAAATGCTGTTGGTACTTTGGTATGGATTATGTTAAAGGTGTAGATTGCTTTGGGTAGTTTAGACATTTTAACAGTATCTGTTCTAATCCATAAGCATGATGCCTTCCCATTTCTTTGTGTCATCTTCAATTTCTTTTATCAGTGTTTTTTTTTTTTAAGATTTTATTTATTTATTTATTTGACAGAGAGAGAACACAAGTAGGCAGAGAGGCAGGCAGAGAGAGAGGAGGAAGCAGGCTCCCCGCTGAGCAGGGAGCCCGATGCGGGCCTCGATCCCAGGACCCTGAGATCATGACCTGAGCCGAAGGCAGAGGCTTTAACCCACTGAGCCACCCAGGCGCCCTCTTTTATCAGTGTTTTATAGTTTTCAGAGTACAGGTCTTTGACCTTTTTGGTTAGGTTTATTCCTAAGTTTATTATTACTATTTTTGGTGCAATTATAAATGGGATTGTTTTTTAATTTCTCTTCCTACTGCTTCATTATTGGTATATAGAATCTAACAGATTTTTCTGTAAATTGATTTTGTATCCTAAAAATGTATGGAATTCATTTATCAGTTCTAGTAGTTTCTTGGTATAGGTTGTTAGGTTTTCCAGAAATAGTGTCATGTCATCTGCAAATAATTAAAGTTTGACTTCTTTCTTCCTTAACCAAGCTGGATGCCTTTTATTTCTTTTGTTGTCTGATTGTTGTGACTTGGCCTTCTAGTACTATATTAAATAAAAATGATAAGAATGGAAATCTTTGCCTTGTTCCTGACCTTAGGAGAAAAGCTCTGTTTTTCCCTACTGAGGATGATGTTAGCTGTGGGTTTTTCATATATGGCCTTTATTATGTTGAGGTATGTTCCCTCTAAAACTCTGTTGAGGGTTTTTATAATAAATGGATACTGTATTTTTAAATGCTTTTTCTACTGAAATGATAATATGGTCTTTATTCTTTCTTCTATGGTTTTTATCCTTTCTCTTACTGATATATCATGTTGACTTATTTGCAAATACTAAACCACCCTTACAACCCAGGAAAAAGTCCCACTAGATCATGGTGAATGATTTTTTTAATGTACTGTTGAATTTGGTTTGCTAATATTTTATTGAGGATTTTTGCATCTATGTTCATCAGAGATATTGGCCTGTAGTTCTCTTTCATAGTGCTGTCTTTATCTGGTTTTAGTATCAGGATACTGTGTGGTGCCTGGATGGCTCATTCGTTAAGCGTCTGCCTTCAGCTCAGGTCGTGCTCCCAGGGTCCTGGGACTGAGCCCTGCATCGGGCTCCCCGCTCTGCGGGAAAGCCTGCTTCTCCCTCTCCCACTCTCCCTGCTTGTGTTCCCTCTCTCACTGTGTCTCTCTCTGTCAAATAAATAAATAAAATCTTAAAAAAAAAAAAAAAAAGAATTTGCCTGTGAAGCCATCTGGTCCTGGACTTTTTGCTGGGTGGTTTTTGAACAGATTCCATTTCATTGCTGGTAACTGGTCTGTTCAAATTTTCTTTTTCTTCCTGTTTCAGTTTTGGTAGTTTATATGTTTCTAGGAACTTAGCCATTTCTCCTAGGTTGTCCAATTTGTCGGCATATAGTTTTTCATAATATACTTTAATAAGTGTGTGTAAATCTATGATGTTGACCGTTATTTCTCCTCTCTCCTTTATAATTTTGAGTCTTTTCTCTTTTTTTCTTGAGAAGTTTGGCTAGAGGTTTATCAATCTTTGATTTTTTTTCTAAGAACCAGCTCCTGGTTTCATTAACCTGTTCTTCTGGTTTTTGTTTTAGTTTATCATTTATTTCTGCTCTAATCTTATTTCCTTCCTTCTACTGGTTTTAGGTTTCATTTATTTTTTCCTAGCTCTCTTAAGTATAAGGTTAGGTTGTTTGAGTTTTTTCTTGCTTCTTAACATATACTGCTTTAAACTGTCTGCTTAGAATTGCTTTTACTGCAACCTACAGGTTTTGGACCATGTGTTTCCATTTTCATTTGTTTCAATCTATTTTTTTATTTCTTCTTTTATTTCCTGGTTGACCCATTCATTGTTTAGTAGCATGTTATTTAACCTCCATGTATTTGTGACCTTTCCAGATTTTTTCTCCTGGTTGATTTCTAGTTTCATAGCATGTGGCCAGAGAAGATGCATGGTATGACTTCAATCTTCGATTTGTTGAGACTGGTTTTATGATGTTAATACGTGATCTATTCTGAAGAATGTTCTTCACACACCTGAAAAGAATGTGTATTCTGCTGTTTTAGGATATTATGTTCTGAATGTATCTGTTAAATCCATCTGCTCCATGCTCCAGTGTGTCATTCAAAGCCACTGTTTCCTTGTTGATGTTAAAGTCTCCTAGTATTTTATTACTACTGATTATTTCCTTAGGTCTGTTGTTAACTTTTTATGTATTTGGGTGCTCCTATATGGGGTGCATAAATATTTACAATTATATCTTCTTATTGGAGTGTCCCTTTATTTATATCATGTCTTTATGTCTTGTTACAGTCTTTAAAGTTTGTTTTGTTTGATATAACTATTGCTACTCAGGCTTTCTTCTGACATCCATTTGCACGATAGAGGTTTCTCCATTCCCTCACTTTCAATCCATAGGTGTCTCTTGGTGTAGAATGAGTCTCTTGTAGGCAGCATATAGATGGGTCTTGTTTTTTTTAACCCATCCTGTCATCTTGTGTCTTTCCACTGGACTATTTAATTCATCTACACTAGAAACAATTAGTGACAGTTATGTATTTATTGCCATTTTATTACCTTTTTGTGGTTGTTTCTGAAGATTTTCTCTGATCCTTTCTTGTCTTTCACATTTTGCTCGTTTTCTTTAGTGATATGTTTGATTTTCTTTTTTGTCATTCTTTGTAGGTTTATTAGAGGTTTGTGATATACATTTACCATTAGGTTTCTCTACAACCTCTTCTGCATATAGCAGCCTACATTAAGTTGATAGTCATTTAAGTTTGAACCCACATTTTTCCTCTCTCCTCCCTAGATTTTAGGTGTATGTTACTAATTTTTTTAAGTAAGCTCCACGCCCAGTGTGGAGCCCAACTGAGTCTTGAACACATGACCCTGAGATAAAGACCTGAGCTGAGATCAAGAGTCAGATGCTTACCCGACTGAGCAAACTCATGTGTAGATATATGTTACTACATTTTTTAATTTTTTGTATCTTATTTTTTTTACAGAAATACTCATTTTCACTGCTTTTGTGTTTCCTACCCTTAGAGTATCACTTTTTGTCTCCCCTTTCCATTCAAAGAGTCCCCTTTAATATTTCTCACAGGGCTGGCTGAGTGGTCATGAACTCCATTACCTTTTTTTTTTTTTAATTTTATTTATTTTTGAGATAGAGCACACGTGTGGGGAGGGGCAGAGGGAGAAGCAGACTCCCCAATGAGCAGGGGGCTATTCCAGATTCCAGGACCTTGGGATCATTACCTGAACCAAAGGCAGACACTTAATTGACTGAGCCACCCAGGCGCCTGTGAACTCCCTTACTTTTTGTCTAAGAAATTCTTCATCTCTCCTATACTGAATGATAGTCTTGCTGGATAGAGTATTCACGGATGCAGATTTTTCCAATTCAGCACTTTGAATGAATATATATGCCACTCCCTTCAGACTTGCAAAGATTCTGCTGAAAAGTCTCCTGCTAGCCTTATGGGTTTTCCTTTATAAGTTACTGACTTATTTTGTCTTGTTGCTTTTAAGATTTTTTCTTCATCACTATACCTGGCAAATTTAATTACAGTATGTCTTGGTTTGGGTGTGCTTTTGTTGATTTTGATGGAATTCTTTGTGCTTCCTGGATCTGGATGTCTGTTTCCTTCCCCAGATTAGGGAAGTATTCAGCTATCATTTCTTCAAATAAGTTTTCTGCCCTCTTTTCTCTCTCTTCTTTTTCTGGGGCTCCTATAATACAAATGTTATTATGTGTGATGAGTCACTGAGTTTCCTAAGTCTATTCTTGTTTTCTGTAATTCTTTTTTCTCTCTTTTGTCCAGCTGATTACTTTCCAATACTTTGTCTTCTAGGTCACTAATTTCTTCCATCCTACTATGCATTCCAACAAGCGTGTTTCTGATTTCATTTTTTTAGGCTCTTTATCTCTTCTATGTTATTCCTTATCTCTGTGTTAAGGGTCTCACTCATGTCTTCCATTCTTTTCTCAAGTCCAGTGAGCATCTTTGTTTGTTTTAAGATTTTTTTTTTTATTTACTTGACAGAGAGAGAGAGATTACAAGTAGGCAGAGAGGCAGGCAGAGAGAGAGAGGAGGAAGCAGGCTCCCCCATGAACAGGGAGCCTGATGCGGGGCTCGATCCAGGACCCTGAGATCATGACCTGAGCCAAAGGCAGAGGCTTTAACCCACTGAGCCACCCAGGCGCCCCCCCAGTGAGCATCTTTGTGATCATTGCTTTAAATTCTCTATCAGGCATGTTACTTATATCTGTTTTGCTTATATCTCCGGCCATGCCTTGTCCTGTTCTTTCATTTGGGATAAATTCCTCTGTCTCCTCATTTTGTCTACCTCTCTGTGTCTGTTTCTCAGTGTTGAGAAAGTCAGCTATTTCTTCTGCTCTTGAAAGTAGTGACTTTACAAAGAGGAGTTCCTGGAGTACCCTGTGGTGTAATGACCCCTATTCACCAGAACCTGGTACTTCAGGAGAATATCCTATGTGTGTTGCTTACTTATATCATTTTGATAACTAATAATGCTGAGCATATTTTAATATGTTAATTGGATATTATGGTACTCCATTTTATTAAGCACTTTATCAAATTTTGATTTCCAATAAATGTAGGACTTGAGTTCAAAATGTTTATATGGAAAGTGATCCAAGGAAGGCCTCAAAGAGCAGATACACAAATCCAAACAATCACAGAACTTCTTTCATTTTGGTGACTAGCTACAGTATCAATCTGGAGTACTCTGCTTCTTTCTTTCGTGTCTCTTTGTCCTCTTTGTACCAGGGCCAGTTTCAGACTTCACTCAGAAAACTTCAACCAACGGACATCAGGGAGAAAATAGTTTGGAATGTGCTGAGCATTAGGCACAGCTCAGAGAATGGCAGACTTGATATTCATTGTTCTCACCGACTAGGTCTGAGTCATTTGTCATGAAAGCAATATGTAACTAATACAAAGTGGAAAAAAGGAGGATAGGTGAAAGCTGAAGGGAAATAAAGAATGAAGGAAGAGTTTATTGTTCTTTAATAAAATAGCAGAGACTTTAGTATTCAAAAAGAATAAGGGAAAAATATCTATCTGTACTTAAGGGTGTGTGTATGTGTGTGTGTTGTGCATAAACTTTATAGGGCAGCAAAAGTCTTAAAGATCAGAAAAAAAGGAAAATCAGAAAAGACAGTATATATAAACATGAAATTAGCAAACCTCACTAAATACCTAAGTAGAAAAATTAATACCTAACTAGAAAAAATATTTTTTAATATTGAAGGACCTTTTATATGTTCACACACATGTTAATTGAGACCATAAAACAAGTGTCAACAAAATTAACTGGATCAAAAATCACACAAAGTATGTTCTATATGATGGAATGAAATTAGAAATTTCAGTAGAAATCAGTAACAGGAAAAGGAATTGGCAAAATTTACATATATGTGGAAATTAATATATAACCAAATAATAGGTCAAAGAAGAAATCACAAGAGAAATGGGAAAATAGTTTGAGATGAAAGAAAATTAAATATAACATACCAATTTATGGAATGAAGCTAAAGCAGGGAGTAAAGATGGAATAACTGAAAATGTCTATGTTAAAAAGAAGAGAAAGATCTCAAATCAATAACCTAAACTTGTACCTTAATACCAGGAAAAAAGCAAACTAAACCCAATGGAAATGAAAGGAAAGAATAAAATAGGGAAACAGGGAAATTCAAGAAAACCATAAGTGATTTTTAAAAGATAAACAAAAGTGATAAACCTATAGCTATGCTGACCAAGAAAAAAAAAGAACATACAAAATTAGTAAAATAAGGAAACAGGGGATATTATTACTACCTATATATAAATAAGGTTACAAATGAATACTATGAACAAATAAATGTCAATAAGCTAGATAAGCTAAATAAAATGAACAATTTCCTAGAGAGACACAAGCTACTGAAATTGAGCCAAGAAGAAATACAAATCTGAACTTACAGAAGGGACTGAGCAAACAAACAAAAACAAAACTTCCAACAAAGAAAAACCCAAGCCCAAATGGCTTTACTGCTAGATTTTAATAAATGTTTAAAAAATTAACATTAATACTTCATGAACACTTACAAAAAAATAGAGGAAATAATTTGCAACTAATTCTATGAAGCCAGACATCTCAAGAAAACACATCAGTATCCCTTATGACTACAGACACAAAAACCCTCAACAATAATTTAGCAAACCAAATCTAGCAACATATAAAAAGGTTTATGAACCATGACCAAATAGGATTGACTGCAGGATTCCAATGGTTTCCACATATGAAAATTAAAGTAATACACCATGTTAATAAAGGAAAAAAACACAAGGTTATCTCAATAGATGCAGGAAAAAACATCTGACAGAATCTAACACTGTTTATGATAAAAATACTCAATATACTAGGAAGAGACTTTTCTCAACCTTATAAAGAACATCTGTGACATATCTAATACCATACTAAATCTTAAAATATTGAAAAACTCCCCCCAGGAACAGAAACATGACGTCTGCTCTCATCATTTCTATACAACAGTGTACCAGAAGTTCTAGTGAGAGCAATTATGCAGGAAAAGAAATAAAGGGTCTCTAGATTGCAAAGAAGGAAGTAAAACTACATTTGGAGATGACATAATCTTATATATAGAAGATCTTAAAAATCCACAATGAAACTATTTGAGCTAATAATCAAGTTTGGCAAAGTTGCAAGATATAAGTTTAATACACGAAAATTAACTGTATTTCTAACATTAGCAATGAATGATCCGAAAATGAAACTAACGATTACATTTATAACAACATCAAAACCAAGAAAATACTATGGAATTGAGCAAATTAAGTGTAAAACTGGATTCAGTAAACTACAAAATCTTTTTGAAAGGAATTAAAGACCTAATATTTTGAAAGACACCCTATTATCATGGATCAGAAGATTTATTTTAGTTAAGAAGCTAATACTCCCTCAAGATACCCTTCAACAGACAAACGGATAAAGAAGATGTGGTCCATATACACAATGGAATATTGCACAGCCATGAGAAAGAATGAATACCCAGCTTTTGCATCAACTTACATGGGACTAGAGGAGATTATGCTAAGTGAAATAAGTCAAACAGAGAAAGTCAATTATCATATGGTTTCACTTATTTGTGGAACATAAGGAATAGGGTGGAGGACATTAGGAGAAGTGAAAAATGAAGGGGGAGAAATTGGAGTGGGAGATGAACCAAGAAAGACTATGGACTCCAGGAAACGAACGGGAGAGTTTTAGAAGGGAGGGTGGTGAGGGGATGGGTGAGCCTGGAGATGGGTATTAAGGACAGCACAGACGGCATGGAGCACTGAGTGTTATATGCAAACGATGAATCACGGAACATTACTTCAAAAACTAATGATGTACTTACTGTACAGTGACTAACATAACACAATAAAAAATAAATTAATTTTAAAAAAAGAAGCTAATACTCCCAAATGTATCTACAGATTATACCTACCCTATCTAAATCATAACTAGCTTTTTTGCAGAAATAAACAAGCTGATACTCAAACTCAAGAAAATTCACAGGAAGCAGAATAGCCAAAACAATCTTAAAAAATAACAATTTCAAAATTTATCACAAAGCTATAGTAATCAAGACAGTATGGTACTGTCATAAATGATGACATATAATATGACAACAGAGGGGCTCCTGGGTGGCTCAGTTAAGTGCCAGCCTTCAGATCAGGTCATGATCCCAGGGTCCTGGAATCGATTCCCATATTGGGAGCCTCCTTCTCCCTCTCCGTCTGCCATTTCCCCACTTGTGCTCTCTGGCTCTATCTCTCTGTCAAATAAAGTCTTAAAAAACAAAAAGACAACTGAATAAAGACTTAAGGAATAAACCCTTATATTTATAGTCAACTGACTTTCTACAAGGATATCAAGGTAATCAAATATGGGAAAGAAGGGTCTTTTCAACAAATGGTAATGCAACAACTGGGTATCCACATGCAAAAGAATGTAGGTGAAGCCCTATCTTAGAAAATATACAAAAACTGACTTAAATGAGATCACAGATCTAAACATAAAAAAAAGCTAAACGTACAGAACTGTTAGTATAGATTATAGGATTATATATTCATGATCTTGGGTTGGGCAATGTTTTCTCAGTTATGACACCAAAGCACTAGCCACAAAAGGAAAAAATATATTGGATTTCATCAAAATTAAAACTTTGCGCATGAAGAACATTACATAGAAAGTAAAAAGACAACACACAAAATGGGAGAAAATTTTGTAAAATAATATACTTGGTAAGAGTCTAGTATGCATAATATATAAAGAGCTCTTAAAACTCAAGAACAAAAAGACAACCAACTAAACAATGGAGGATAGGAGTAGGCATTTTTTCACATTTTTCCAAAGATACACAATAGTCAACAAGCATATGAAAAGAATGCTCAACATCATTTAGTCATAAGGAAAATGCAAATCAAAACCACAATGAGAACACTTTACATCCACTAGGATGGTTAAAAGCAATCAATCAATCAATCGTAAGTGTTGGTGAAAAAGGATGTGGAAAAGTTGGAACCCTCATAAATTCTTAGTGGTAATGTAAAATGGTGCAGCTCTGGAAAACAGTCTGGCAGTTCCTCAAACAGTTAAAAACGGAATGACCATATGATCCAGCAATTCCACTCTTACAAGAAATAAATCACATGTCTACCCAAAAGCTCTGTGAAAGTATTCATAGCAGCACTTTTCATAATAGCTAAAAGATGGAAACAAGCCAAATATCATAAACTGGTAAGTCAATACATAAAAAGTGGTATTATGCATATGATGAACATTATTCAGGCATACAAAGGAACAAAGTACTGGGGTGCCTGGGCAGCTCAGTCGGTTAGCATCCGACTCTTGACTTCAGCTCAGGTCTCAATCTCAGTTGTGAGTTCAAGCCCCACATTAGGCTCTATGCTGAGTGCAGAGCCTACTTAAAAAAAAAAAAAAAAAAAGGAACAAAGTACTGATTTTTTCTAAATTCCTGACCCAGAGACTCAGTCAGCTAATTAAAATGCTTATTGTTTCATGTCATTTAATTTGGAATGGTGCATAACACAGCAAAGAAAACTGGAAAAGCACATGTGATTTTTATAGTAAAAACAAGCAATTCTTGTTCCCTAATGGTTCCTCTTTTCATAGTGCTCTAAAGTCATAATCACAACTCCCCCCAAAAGAAAGCAGATATGAAAATACATGGGTATAGAAACACATGTATTTTTTAAAACATAAGAAAATTACATCGTTTTCAAAATACCAAAAAACATCACCTAACATTCTGGTATGTTATAAAATTCAAAATACTCCCAAAAGATATCATGGAGGTAGGGACATACATCAGCTTAGGCTTCCAAAAACTGTAGTTTTCAAAGTTTGGATGCAATTTCAGACAATTTTTCCTGAATGGTCTTGCCTTTAATAGGGTTTACCATAAAGCAACAATTTCCTGATTTCCCAGGTTGTTCTCACTGAGGATAGGTTTGGCCTTATTGGTAACTTTGAAATCTCCTCTGTTTGACTTAAAGGTGTTAATTTCACCTTTTAAGTAACAGACAAATTCTGGCTCTGTCTATGCATACTATATGATCTCAAGGAAAAATGACAACTTTCTTTCCCTTATCTATGTCTTACTTGATTTGATCAGGATGATTTTAAGGATTACATGAGAGAAGACATGAAAAGTCCTGGGCAGTGTTAGGCACAAGAGAGACAGAACACCTCTGAAACCTAACCTTAGTACTCAAGACTATGGCTTAGTACCTGTAGAAGAGAATTACATACTAATAGCAATTACATGGATTTCTAAGTCATATTTTGCAGTTTTTAGTAGACCATTTTAAAAGTTAAGTATACTAAAAAACATTAATTTGTGCTAGATAAAGTAATATTTCAGTAACAGAGAATATAAAAATATTAATTTTTAATATTTACCTTGATCAAATATTTTTCCCATCTGTCTGCTGTAACAGATTTGCCAATCTTCCTCATCAACTTCAAATGGAGCTCCACCAATTCTTTTGGTACTTAAAAAAAGAAAAAAATACTATTAGCCAGCAGAAGAAAATGTTTATAAACATTTAAGATGATTTAAAAAAAGAACTTTCTGGGGCACCTGGGTGGCTCGGTTGTTTAAGTGTCCTTCGGCTTGGTCATGATCCCAGGGTACTGGGCTTGAGTACCTGCTTCTCCCTCTCCCTACCACTCCCCTGGCTTGTGCTCTCCCTCTCTGCCAAATAAATAAATTAAATTAAATTAAATTAAAAAAGAACTTTCCCCATCTGTGAACACTTTTTCAAAATAGATGATGTTGATTTTAGCTATCTTTTAGACTCTGAATCAGAAAAGACTAGACTAGGGCAAGAAATAACTGAAAACCACTCTCTTAAAGATGAGAAGGAATATTCATTCCCATTTTCTTTCAAAGTAAACTGTGGATAATGATAATGATGTGTCAACGTAGTTTCATCAACTGTAACAAATACTTCTATGATGCCAGGGTGTGGATAGTGGGGAGGTTCTATGTGTTGCAGAAGAGAGTATATGTGAATTCTCTGTACTTTGTGCTCTTTATTCTGTGAATCTAAACCTGCTCTAAAAAATAAACCCCATGAAAAAAATACGATCAAGTAAAAGTCCTTAACCATACAACTAAAATTTCTACTAGTGTTTATTTCTCCTAACACATATTTGGGTAATTTACTGATATTGCAGACCAAGACAAAGAGCCATAGAACTAAAAAAGAATCAAGCAATATAAATCCCAAATTGATGGGTATCTCAGAAATAAAGTCTAATGGTTTTCAAACTACTTCACAAGACTACTCTTTCAATCTATACCTTCTCTAAGTGCTAAAGTCCTTTATAGCATTCCTATGGATCTTCACCTGACAACTTTTAGGGACAGAAAACTAACTTATCTTCTGAAGTTCTAGTTATTAGAAAGTTAGCCTTACATGTGGTCAAAATCTGCCTTCCTACACCTTCCTTCCCTGGTTCTTACTCTTATTCTCTAGCTTCAAAGACAATACTTTCAATTCCTCTTCCGTTGGAACCTTCAAATATCTGAAGATTGTTTCATCTTCCCTCAGGTTTTCTCTTCTAACTATAAACAACCAGAGTTCCCTACATCCCTTGGGCATGATCAGATTACGTTAATTACGAGTTAGACTCAAGGGAAATAAAAGACACACATATATTCCTATCAAATTTAGCATTTCCCAAATACCAAATAACACTAGTAACATAAAAGAAATTGGAGATATACTCTCTAAGAAGGTTCTATAATCAAGTACGTTAGAAAAACACTGAATTCCAAAAGAAGTTGCTTTGTTGTTGTTGTTGTTTTACTGCAGGATATCTTGATGTCTTTATTGATTGATCTTACGTGCATTATGGATATCCAAGAAAAGGATATAATCTACACATTCCCTAATATATTTTATCATGGAATTTTTTCGTGTGAAACATATACTATCTTATCGTAGGATACAAGTGCTCTAAAGAACAGGCTGGGAAATGATGGACTAATTTTCAGTCATTCTTTCAGACTCTTCATTCTCCACTAAAGCCAACTGTAACTTGAAATGACCTTGAAGTATAAAAACATTCACCCATTCAACAACTTTCTGTGGGACCACTACTAATAAATAAGAAAAAGTCTCTACCCTTAATGAGCCTACTTAAGTGAGTATTCTTAGGGGGTTAGTTGGAGGTGGGGGTGGGTTGGAGGTGGGGGTCAGGAGAAGCATAGGAGGAGTGGTTACAGACAAGTAGATAAACTATCATACTAAGCCCAAACCTACATTTGGGATTGAGAGGGGAACAGAGAAAAGGGGGTAAAGGACATTACTTACAGAAGTAACAGCAAAGGAAAAAGACTGAAAAATAAAATGATCATGGAAGTGGAGGCATGGGCATAAAAAAAAAAGGACATGAACATGAAGAGCCTTAGATGTCCAGGCTAAGAAGTTTACATTTTACTTAAAAGTTCAGGCGAGAGAGTGCTCTCCACATTTTAGAATTTAGAAAGCAATTGCTTTTATTTGCTTGCTTGTTTTAGGAGGTAGTATGCAAGGCAGAGATTAAATGTAAATTCTGGAAAATATCAACCCAGAAAGATGGGAGTAACCTGATCTTAGGTAGAGGTTGTATAGACAAGGGGACAGATCTGAGAAATGTTTAGGAAACAAGCAATACAACTTAGTAATTGATTGGTTGTGCAAAGCTATAGAGAAAGTCAAGAAAACCTTAGGCAATGGTTGGGCGACTGAGTAGATGCCAATGACAACACAGTAGGAAAAAAAAAAAAAAACCAGGCCTCAGTGGTCAGCTCTAAGACTTAATACAAGGTGACTGGGATTCTTCTGGTGAAGTTCTTTAAACACTGAATGTCAAACTTCTCATCTGTAAAAGGCTGTATTAGCTATCTTACAGTTTTAAAAATACAAAAACAAACATTACATAAAGCCAAAACATCTTTATTTTTACTTCTATTGTGATACTTGGGGAACCAAGACCTGTTTCAATTTCTCCTTTTCTGCCTTCCCCAAACACGATAGTCTGGATGATTCTGTCTTCATACATCCCAACCCTGCTCCCTCTTTCCCCAATTTCTCCAGGATATCACTGTACCATCTCGCTTCAGAAAAATAGCTATGATAATCTCTTACAACCAAACCAACCTTCCAAAAATACTGTTTTCATAACACTTCTCATTCACTGACATCTTTTCTGCCTCCTAAATTCCTACATTAAACTCATCTGATTTCTTACCGTAGCCTCAGAGTCTTATAATTTCCATCTCAACCTAATTCTCCAATCCCTCTCTCTCACTTTTACACTGCAACCCTTGACTTAAATCATTCTGGGTTGTTCACATACCCAGATCACTACCTATCTCGGCTTTATTTAAGCCCTCCAGCTTACTGTTTTCTCCCCACTTGAATCATATTTCTCTTTCAGTGTCTCATCAATAAAAGGCCCAAAGTCTCTGTGATAGCCTTCCAATGATTCCGTCAACATGTTTGTCCTTGGAACACCCAAAGTATTCATACTTCCTGTATAGGTCCCTTGGCAGTTTTCTAAAGCTTTACATCAGTGTTTTATACATGTCTTCCATATTATACAGATACATAAAATCATAAAAAACATTTTGATACAATTGGTGCTATTTCAAAAACCTAACAGGACAGAAATAAATATATCCCAAAAAAATGGTTTTCAGTCCACTTGAAAAATATAGTCATTGTTGATTTGGGCACGTAGAATAAATTATTTATTACTTGATTTCCTTATTAGAGCATTGGCTCTTACACAACATTGTCTAACAGAAATATAAGATGAGCCAGCCACATAATCTCAAATTTTCTAGTAGTTCATTCACAAAAATAAAGAGTTCAAAATTAACTTTAATAATGTATTTTATTTATTACATATCCCACTACATATCCCAAAGTTTTTCAATATATAGTGAGGATTTAAAATATCAGATATTTTACATTTTTTCACTTGATATTTTATTTTTTAAATTGTGGTATAACTGACATATAACATTATATTAGTTTCAAATGTACAACACAGTGATTTAATATTTGTATACATTATAAAATGATCACCACGGTAAGTCTAGTTATCATCTACCGCCTTACATGCCTGTAAAAAAATTTGTCATAAGAATTTTTTAAGATTTGGGCGCCTGGGTGGCTCAGTGGGTTAAAGCCGCTGCCTTCGGCTCAGGTCATGATCTCAGGGTCCTGGGATCGAGGCCCACATCGGGCTCTCTGCTCAGCAGGGAGCCTGCTTCCTCCTCTCTCTTTCTTCCTGCCTCTTTGGCTACTTGCGATCTCTCTCTGTGTCAAATAAATAAAATCTTTAAAAAAAAAAAACAGACCCCCCCCAAAAAAGAATTTTTTAAGATTTACTCTCAGCAACTTTCTAACAGGCAATATAGTATTACTAAACGTAGTCATCATGATGTACATTACATTCCCATGATTTATTAACTTTACAGCTAGAAGTCTGTACGTTTTGACCCCCTTCACTCAATTTATATCTTATTTTTTGCACTAAGAACTCAAAACATAGTGTGCATTTTATACTTACAGCACATCTCACTTCACACTAGCCACATTCAAGTATTCAAGAGCCATTTATGGCTAGTGGCCACTGTAGTGGATCATATAGAGATGGCATAATTAAAACTAAAACAATTTGCTGATAATTTACTTATATTTTTGAGATATAATGGACATATGACATTAATTTCAGGTATGCAACATAATAATTTAGTATGTGTATACACTGCAAAATGATCACCACAATAAGTCTAAGTTAATATCTGGTTTGCTTATTATCTTCGTTACAAATAGAACTGACACACTGGGTGTCATATGCAACTGATGGATTGTTGAATGCTACATCTAAAACTAGCAATGTACTATAGGTTGGCTAAATGAATTTAAATTAAAAAAAACACAAATAGAACTGACAAGCTGATGACCTTTATGGACATTAGTAGCTCTTAAAATTTTATCAATTGATAAGAAACGGGGAAAAACTTCAACAGAAAAATTAACCAACATCATAGTTAAATTGAAAATATTAAAATTCCCTAAAATTTCTCTAAATATGCTATCTATTCAACAGACCATTCTATGATGATGGAAATAGTCTGTATCTGCAATTTCTAATACAGTAGCCATCTACATGTGACTACAGCACACTTAGTATATGTGGCTAATAAAACTGAAGCACTACACTTCTAATTTTTTTTTTTAAGATTTTACTTATTTGTTTGACAGAGAGTGCATAAGCACAAGCAAGGGCAACAGTAGGCAGAGGGAGAGGGAGAGGGAGAGGGAGAAGCAGGACCCTGCTATCATGACCTGAGCTGAAGGAAGACGCTCACCCAACTGAGCTACCCAGGCGCCCTGCACTTTAAATGTTTTTAACTAAATTTAAATATCCACATATGGCAAATGGCTATGACTCTGGACAGTGCAGCTATAAATTATCAATCATACTTTTAAAACACAGGATCCCCTTCTAAAACACATAGTGACAATCTGTAAATTCACTTATTTATCACCTGGAACATTTTCTAAATAGTCTCATTGCCCAAATATTAGGTAATTATTAACTTCCTTCTATAGATAAATCTGTTAACCAACTTGGCATCATTCTGAAAAATACAGATTTTGTCACAATTGAACTAAGATCTTTACCTTTCACATGATAGTTTGATATATAACCTTTAACTGACCCATTTCTTTCACAAGGTCTAAGGAGGTAAGAGATTCTGAAGCAGAAGAAAAGGTCACAGCTGTGTGAATTCATGAAGACCCTGCCAAGATGATGTAGGCAAGAAGCGGCAGAAAGTGGCAGAATCCCAGACCACATTACTGATCCAATCACCCAAAGATGTTCTATATTTGGACATTTTTCTAAAGCATCTTTCCAGCACCAAGCCTTAAAAATGCTACTGCTTCTACAATTCTAGTCTTGTAACGTATAATTCTGCTTTCTAAATGGTCGAAATCTATAGCAGCTCATAATAACTACGTGTTAGAATTCTTCTCATTTCTCAATGAAGTCTTTTACTTAAACGTCCTCTATGCTTGTAAGCAAAGACACACTTTGTCACAAAAACGGCTGATTTTATATCAGGTCATTGCTCAAAGAACACTGATTTCAGATACAATGATTAAAAGATAACCTTACAAAAAACTTTTACTTGATGCCCAGTTTCTCCAAACTCTGTTGAGGGAGCACAGCTTTAGCAATTATGAGACCATTCCCACAGACCACTTGGTCCTTGAAACAACTGTTGTGTATATATATACCTTACGTTCAAATAATCCATTTAATCAATCATTCTAAAATTTTCTGAAAAGCAAATGGCTTGAGACAATGAACTGTAACTTAGGCCACTCTGAAAAACAACAGTTCAGAGATGCAAAGTAAATAAAATATAAATCCCTAAACTCAGCTTATTACCATAATGGGAAAAATAAATCCAAGAAGAGCTGTTATGCAGGCAGACCAACGAAGGGGTATCTTCTGCTCCACTTTAGGTTTGTGAGTTTCATTTAGAACCATACTGCTGTTCCCTTATAGGTGGAGAAACCAAACATGGTTCAGATTATTTCAGAACCAAAACTGTGAAAATGTCTCTGCTACGAAGAAAGTAATCAGTGTACTGCAAGTATCAGCATGGTTGGATAACCATGCAATTCAGCACTCCTTCTTGAAGGAGAAGGTACATGTTTCTTTATGGTCAGGAAAGGCCTTTCTCTGGATAAGATGATGTGAGCCACACTCACATTAGTCAGTTTTTAAAGGGTTTCTTTTTCCTTATACTTAAGGAACAACGCCCTGGCAGAGGGAATCGGAGATACTTAAGGTAATGGCTTCTGGTACCATATGCCTTCAAATCTGATCGGATGTTATTTTCCTTCTCTCTTTTTTCTCTTCTCAATTTAATAACCTTGAAGGACTTAAGGAGTAAAAGGGGGAGAAGGGAGACAAAAACCCAAAACAAATTTAAAAAGAAAGAAATAAAGGTACCTGGGTGTCTATTTCTTCCTCTCCCCTCCCCACTCATGCTCTCTCTCTCAAATAAATAAAAATATTAAAAAGAGTGATGTGATAGTATTTAAGGAAGATGAGGACTCTTCCCCCAACAAATTCAAACACAGTGAAAATTTGAAAGACTAGTACACCCTTCACCTAGATATACCAATTGCTAACAATCTAGGGAAACATTTTACATAGGGTAAAACTATCAGGGAAAGGCTGTCTAATAAAGATGACACCTTAAAGCAGCAGCCAACCAAGCCAAGGAAGAGAAGAACATGCTAGCCACAAGGAAATGCCTGTAGAGGGGGGTCTTGAGGCAGCCAAAAGCTACCAGTGTGGTTATGTGCACTGACATGAACAAGGGTCAAATTTTATAAAGTCTTGGGAGCCACATAAAAAGAGTTTAGATTTTATTCTTAGTGTAATGAGAACTTGAGGAATTTAGGAAAGTTTCATGATACAAGTTTTAAAATAGATCTTTCTGTGTCTAGGATCTGCTTCAAAATAATCTAGGCAGCGGGGGGGACGGGGCAGTTGCAGGTCGGTAGGTGGAGTTACAGATAAAACAAAACCATAATATTCTACTGAAGGGGTGATGGGTATATGCAAGTTCATTATACAACCTTCTACTTTTGTTGTTTCACATTTTCCATAATTTAAAAAGGTAAAGGAGATGTGGAGGTCACTTTGGTTGCTCTGTGAGGGATGCATGAGAGGGAAGCACATAGGACTAATTAGGAGGCTATAGCCACACTTCAGGCAAGAGGTAACGCTGGCCAGACTAAGGCTGCAGCAGTAAAGATGCAGAGAAGTGCCCTCAAGACAAGTTGCAAAATGTCGAAAGCTTCTAATAAGTACCTCCGCCAAACTGGAGCTCAGGAAGCGACTACTATATATTTGTCTTCTATGTGATCCTAATTAATTTGCTCATATTTAAAAGCAGAAACCACTACTTTTTGTTAAATCATAATAAGTTAGGAAAGAAACATACACATAGACATTTAATAATAAAGTCAAATAAATTTGTTTGTAACATGTCTTATTTCTGATACTCTTCATCATTTCAAATGTTCACATTTCACTTAGAAGTCTGAACTTAATATTTCAACTAATACTTAAAAGCTAATGTGTATTATGAAAAGCACTAGACAAAGTCAGGAGAAAGAGGTGCAAACCTCAATTTTCTCTTCCATAAACAGTTCATCTAAAGTCCTCCAGCTCTAATATTCAATGCCTATGTCTAGGTACTGATGCAGGTTATTTATTTGCATAATAATAACACAATAGTCATAGGATCTTAGAATTTCTGAACTGAAAGCAATGATCTAATTCACACTCTCTGACAGACTAAAAATTTAGTAAGTAAGATGTGATGTGAATTGTCCATCACCAAGCAGAGGCCAACCAAGAGCCCAAACCTTCCAAGCCCAGGGCTCTTACTAATGTTTCTTAAAGTATCAAATAAATAGAGGAACAGTTCAGAAGACCTAACTTATCAATCAAGACACCCTTTCAGCACAGCTCCATTTCTGGGTTTTGATCTTGGGTTGCTCCTACTGATGTTTATTAGCTATTTCTAAAATGTAATTCAGCTAGTAGATGCTGTGGCAATGGACAAACTATTATTACTCCTCTCAATCCATTCTTTTTTTATAACAACTTTATTAAGATGTAATCCATATATACATATGAGTATATATACACACACACATATATAAATAAAATACAATCCATCCATTTAAAGTATACAAATCAACAGGCTTTCTTACATTACATGATTAACTTTTTTAATTGTGATGTAATACAAATAACATGAAATTTGCCATTTTGACCATTTTTAAGTATACATTTCGGTGGCATTAGTTAGATTCACAACATTGTGCAATCACCATTATTTTCCAATCCATTCTAATAGTTAAAATTTAAAATTTTTAAATTTTTAAATTGGTTTCTGGAAAACTTGTAACTATAAAAATCCACAGTAGTATATACTCTTAGTGAGGGCAATATTGACATCATGTATTTTAAGATTTTATTTATTCATTTGACAGAGAGATAGAGAGCACAAGTAAGCAGAGCGACAGGCAGAGGGAGAGGGACAGCAAGCTCTCTGCTGAGAAGGGAGCCCAATGCGGGGCTCGATTCCAGGACCCTGGGATCACAACCCCAGCCAAAGGTAGCTGCCCAACCAACTGAGCCACCTAGGAGCCCGACATCATATAGTCTTAATTATCTTTAAGTATCACTTTTATGTAATTATCTACCATCTATCTCCTTTTCCTCTTCTCTCCCATCCTTAAATTTAAGCTCCATCAAGATAAACACTAGATCAAACTGCGTTTTTCATCACTGCATTCTCAGTACCAAGCACAGTTCCTGATTCACTCAATGATTTGACTAACTGGAATAGAGACAAGAAGATAGAGAAGGAAAGCAACAGGGAGATAGGGTGGAAAGTAAAACAGTTCTGCAGCTGCTAGAAAAAAGAGAGTTGCTACAGGTGTCAAAGAGAGGGGCACCTGGGTGGCTCAGTCAGTTAAGTCAGACCCTTGATTTTGGTTCAGGTCATGATCTCAGGGTATTGAGATCAAGCCCTGCATTGGACTCCACGCTAAGCAAGAAACCTGCTTAAGATTCTTTCTACCTGGGGCGCCTGAGTGGCTCAGTGGGTTAAAGCCTCTGCCTTCAACTCAGGTCATGATCTCAGGGTCCTGGGATCGAGGCCCGAATTAGGCTCCCTGCTCAGTGGGGAGCCTGCTTCCTCCTCTCTCTCTCTGCCTGCCTCTCTGCCTACTTGTGATCTCTCTCTCTCTCTGTCAAATAAATAAAATCTTAAACAAAACAGACTCTCTCTACCTCTCCCTCTGCCCCTCCCCATCCTTTCCCTCTATCTCTCTCTCCATCTCAAAAAAAAGAGAGAGAGAGAGAGAGAGAGAGAGAGAGAGAGAGAAGTTATGTAAACTAACAGTATGACGGAAAGTTCTGAGGAAGAAGAGATGAAAATGATGGCGAAAGTGGCTTTAGGCTTCAGTTCGCTGTGTGAGTCATCAGGTGATATCACTAAGTCAAGACAACTTACTTGCAGTTTATTTTTTTCCCTTTCTCTCCCTTTTAAGGGGAGGAATGGAAGAGGTGAATGCACCCACTGAAATGTGTACATAGGAGCAAATAACGAAGTCTGTATGTTTAACTAAAGAAATACTGGGGCGTCTGGGTGGCTCAGTTGGTTAAGCGCCTGCCTTCAGCTCAAGGTCATAATCTCAGGGTCCTGGGACCAAGCGCCATGTCAGGCTCCCTGCTCAGCAGGGAGTATGCTTCTCCCTCCCCCTGCTCTTGGGCTCTTGCTCACTCACTCTCTCTCCCCTACCCAAATAAATAAAATCTTAAAAAAAACCAAAAACCTGTATGAGGGCTCCTGGCTGGCTTAGTCAGTAGACCATCTGACTCTTGATCCCTGGGGTCATGAGTCTGAGCTCCACACTGAGTTTAGAAATTACTTTTAAAATGTGGGGGTGGAGAGCCTAGGTGGCACAGTGGGTTAACCATCTGACTTGGTTTTGGCTCAGGTCCTTTGTTTAGGCTCAGGTCATGATCTCAGCGTGCTCAGATCCAGCCCTGTGTTGGGATTCAGCTCAGTGTGGAGTCTGCTTAAGTTTCTCTCTCCCTCTGCCCCTCCCCCCCATCTCCCTCATCAATAAATAAATCTCAAAAAAAAAAAAAAAACAACCCTACATATAAAATGATTTCCTAATACCAGATCTCTATAAAATGCCAGGTTTCTATCTTCATCATATACACCCCATACTACCTAAAAACTTGAACAGTGCACTATAAGATGACTTTATAATCCAATGCCATGATTTTAGGTATTATGAAATCAGTTTCATATTTCTTTTAAAGACAATTCTGCAGGACTATGAACTTATAACAATTCTATTTCAGGGCACTTGCCCGGCTCAGTCAGTAGAGCATGCAATTCTTGATACCACAATTGTGAGTTCAAGCCCCACATCAGGTGTAGAACTTACTTTTAAAAAAACACACACACACACACACACACAAAAAAAACCTCCATTTCTTTGTAAAATATATATCATCTTTATTCCTTGCTAACAAGTGACCAGTTCACACTTTTCCTTCAATCAACATTCATTTAATAAGCAGAGATAAATAGATAAGTAACACACTATATCATCTTAGAGTTTCTTGAAATCTTAGCAGAAACGGGTTCATTATAACTTATAGTTATTTCAATAAATGAGAAAATGTATATGAAAACACTATTATAAACTGTAAAGCAATACAAACCAAGATACTGTTATTCACCACCAGATGGTGATCACGTCTTATTAAAAGTGAAAGGCTGACACCTTATTTAGGGGCCAGCCAGCTGACTGCTAAAAATGATCAATAGGTAAACCAGAGGATCTGAATAAAATGTTGGTGATTTTTAAGTAAATTCAATTGAAGCAACAGCAAAACAAGAGCAATAAAAAGTACATTCTGGGGGTGCCTGGGTGGCTCAGTCAGTTAAGCATCTGCCTTCAGCTTGGGTCAGGATCCCAGGGTCCTGGGATCAAGTCCCACGTCAGGCTCTCTGCTCAGCAGGGAGTCTGCTTCTCCCTCTCCCTCTGCCGGCTGCTCTCCCTGCTTGTGCTCGCTCTCTCTCTCTCTCTCTCTCTCTCTCTGTCAAATAAATAAATAAAATCTTAAAAAAAAAATAGGTTCTGCCTGAAGACGTTTAAAGGAACTGATTCTTTAATGTGGAATACCTGATAACTATAATTTAAGGAAAAAACAGTACATGTGTTTTTTGCAGTCTTATATTAGAGTTATTTAACCATTCATATGACCCTGTACTTCTTTAACTTCAGAGATATTTCTACTGTTTGAAAAAGTCCCCTCCAGCTAACACACACTCCCCTCCTATCATTCTGGAAGAAAAAAGTTCTATGAACTCAGTCTCCATTTTCTTACCTGTCCCATTTGTTGTTGTTGTTTTTTAAAGATTTTATTTATTCATTTGACACAGAGAGAGAGATTACAAGTAGGCAGAGAGGCAGGCAGAGAGAGAGGAGAGAGGAAGCAGGCTCCCCGCTGAGCAGAGAGCCCGGTGTGGGCCTCGACCCTAGGATCATGACCTGAGCCGAAGGCAGCGGCTTTAACCCACTGAGCCACCCAGGCGCCCTTACCTGTCCCATTTGTTCCAAGCCCAGCATAATCTGACTTCTATAATTTAAACTAAATAGATGCTTCCGTTTTTTGTCTTAACTTGGCAACATGTAACACTTGTGACCCCATCTTCCTTGTTAAAACCTGGCCATCCTGTGACACCACTTTTCTGATTTCTCCTATTTCTTTGCCCCTTTTAAATTTCTTTGCGGACTTTACACTTCTGCCCTCTCCTTGAAAATTGACTCTGTTTTAGAATTTCTTTTTTCTTTTTCTTTCTTCTTTTTTTTTTTGTCTCTACGTCATCTCATTAGTCCCTTCGCTTCAGTATAAATATGTTGTCTCACTGTGCTGGTTATGGTATGTTCAAGTAACAGAAAACCTTACCATTGTTTCTTCAGGGGGTTACTTTTTCTCATGCAACAAAAAGTCCAGTGTAATGAGTTGACAGTTTTGGTTTAATGGCTCAACAGCTCCACCTGAACTTCTTGGAATTCCCAAACATTCTGTACTGTTTCTGGACTCCAGATCTTAACATGTACAGTTCCCTCTATCTTCAACCCACCTGTATTCAACCCCAGAGCTGTTTGGTTGCTGCTCCCTTGGTAAATCATTCTTTTATCCATGCTTTTATCTTATCAGGATTAAGTGCCCCTGATGGGTATCCCAAAATGGTTCTACTTATGCATTACACTGTATCATAAATGCCTATTTGATCAACTCTATCCAACATAAAACAAGCCTGAACCTTCAGCACCTAGGACAGTGCCTAGCACATACCACACATTCAATAAAGACTTGTTAAAAGAATGTATGATTTGGACTTAAAAACAAAAAACAAACTTTTTCATAAACATGAACCTCTCCTAACTCTAGCACCTAACTGACTAGCAAATGAATAAATAAAAAGACATGCTTCCTGCTCATACTTATTGCACCAGACATAAAACAGACAATGAGTGTCTAAAACCACTGAAGGAAATGTACAATAGAACATTTTGGCAATGTGCATCTATGCCACCCAATCAACTTTACCCATGCGACCAGTTTACAAGTGGCCAACCATGAACTGGCTTTCATGAATGAGTAAGCTTCCTAACATAACAAGAGAAAAGACTAAGATAAGCAAAACACAAAACAGAAGAGAATGACTAAATGATCCTCTTGGGACCCCATTCCAGTCAGTCACCCCTCTCCCAGACACAGGCAACTGGTCTGCCTTCTGTCACTACAGCTTTGTCTCTTCTAGGGCTTTATATAAATGGAATTATATTTTATGTACTTATTTTGTCTGGCTTTTTTTGCTCAGCAGAATGTTTCTGAGATGCAGCCATGTCTTCCATGTATTAGCAGTCCACTCCTCTTTTTAAAATGTTTTTAAATTTAAACTCAATTAATTAACATATAATGTATTACTTGTTTCAACGGTACAGGTCTGTGATTAATCAGTCTTATATAATACCCAGTACTCATTACAACACTTACCCTCCCTGATGTCCATCACTTAGCCACCCTATCCTTCCAGCCCCCTCCCCTTTAACAACCCTCACTTTGTTTCCTAAGATTAAGAGTCTCCTGTGGTTTGTCTCCCTCTCTGGTTTCGTCTTGTTTCATTTTTTCCTCTCTTCCTCTGATTCTCTGTCTTGTTTCTTAAATTCCACATATCAATGAGATCATGTGATAATTGTCTTTCTCTGACTAATTTTGCTTAGCATAGTACCCTCTAGTTTCATCCACATCATTGCAAATGGCAAGATTTCTTTTTTTGATGTCTGCATTATATTCCACTGTATATATATACCATATCTTCTTTATTCATCTGTCAATGGACATCTGGGTTCTTGCCATAGTTGGGCTACTGGAGACATTGCTTAGCAGTGCACTCCTTTTTAATGTTAGCAGTATCCCACTGTATGAATATATTTGTTCATCCAATCATCTGATGGATGTTGAGGTTATTTCCAGTTTATAGCTATTATAAGTAGAGCTGCTATGAACATTTGTACAAGTCTTCATGTAGACATACATTTTATTTCTATTGGTCAGGTAGTAATGGAAACTGATGGGTAGTATGCCTGTTTTTGTACAGCCCACAAACTAAGAATGATTTTACCTTTTTAAAGGATTGGTAGGAAAAAATAAAATAGTATTTTGTGGGGAACCTGGCTAGCTCAGTTGGTAGAGTACATGATGCTCGATTTCAGGGTGGTGACTTAAAGCCCCATGCTACGTGTAGAGATTACTTAAAAATAAAAATCTTTAAAAAATGTTTGGTGGCACCTGGGTGGCATAGTTGGTTCAGAGGCTGACTCTTGGTTTCAGCTCCAGTAGTGATCTCGGGATTATGGGATTGAGTCCCACATTGGGCTCCGTGCTCAGCCTGGAATCTGCTTAGGATTCTCTCTCCCATCTCCTTCTGCCCCCCCCCATGCACTTGTTCACTTTCTCTCTCTCAAATAAATAAATCTTTAAAAAAATAACATTTTGTAACACATGACAATTCCATGAAATTCAAATTTCTGTCTCTACTGTTTTATTGGAACAGAGCCATAATTACTCATTTATACAATGTCTATGGCTACTTTTATGCTATACTGGCAGAACTGAACAGTTCCAATAGATACTTTACTGACCACAAAGCCTAAAATAATCTTTAACCTGGCTCTTTACAGAAAAAGTTTACCAAACCCTGATTAAAACCATTTATACTATGACAACTGTTGATAAAATTGGGTTTAAATCTATAATCTTTCCATTTGTTTACCGTATATCCCAACATTTCTTTGTTCCTTCTATCTTTTACTGTGTATTGCACAGAGTAAACATACTTTTAAAATAATGAAAAAATAAATAAAAAAATAAAAGTGAACATACTTTAGCATGTTATTTACTAACCACTATTGGCTAATTAGGCATACTTCTTTATTTTAATATTTAGTGTTTGCTCCAGTTTTACAATATGCATCTTTAACTCAACATAGTGTAACGATATCAAATGATGCTCTCCTACTTCATGTAAAATGTGAACACTTTTTATCCTTCCAACACTGTATTTCCATTTCCCTGCTCTCATCCTTAATACTACAGTTGCCATACACTTTCCTTCTACACAGGTAAAACTTACATTATGATTTTTGATTTAAGCAATTATCTTTTTTAAAGTCTTAAAATTAGGGAAAACGTATTTTATATTTACACCCATAGTTATCATTTCTTTCACTCACACTCATCATCTCTTTATCTAGGTCCAAGCTCTCATCTGATCCATTTTCTTTCCATCTAAAGATTTCTGAAATGCATGTCATGAAAAGGTTTTTACTGTACTCCCATTTTCCAAGGATATTTTCCTGGCTATAGAAGTAAATATTGATAGTTGTTTGTTTTTTTTTTTTTCGTTTAGTACTTAAAAAAATTTCAGTATCTCCTAGTTTGCATAGTTTCTAGTAATCAAAAGGTTTCACTGTTTCTCTGCACATATCTTCTTTGGCTACCTTCAAAATTTGTTATGACTGGTTTTTAGGAATTTGTTATAGCTTGGTATTTTTCTGTGTGTTTGTCCTTTCAGTTTGTTCAGACTATTGGATCTATGACTTCATAATTTTCATCAAATATGGAAAATTTCAAGTCATTATTTCTTACAATATTTTTGGCTTCATCCTCCCTCTAGGATGTTAAATACACCACTGTGTTCCGCTTGGTACTGTCCCACACACGAAAGAATTATTTGATTGTTTTCAGTCCTCTTTCTCTGCTTCACCTTAAGATAATCTATTGCTAGATCTTCAAGTTCACTGGTCTGTTCTGCATCGTCCAATCTGCTGTTAATTTTTTATTTCAGATAGCATTATTTTCATACCTACATGTTCCATATGGTTTTATATCTTCCATTTCTCTACCTGTTATGTTCATATTTTTCTTTAAATATATTTATTAGTTATAAGAGCAATCTTAACATCCTTGTCTGCTAGTTCCATCACTTCTGTCATTCCTAATCTGTTTCTCTGGGCTGATTTTTCTCCTGGCCACAGGTTACAAAGGACCTGCTTCTTGGCATATCTAACAATTTAAGTTTGGATGCTGGAAAATGTCAATGTTACACTCTGGTTGTTGAGTATTTGTGATCATTCTGTAGAGACTTAGGCTATGTTTTGGCAGTCAGTTCTGTGTCGATCCATTTGATCTCTCTGAGAACTCCTGTTTTTACTAAACGACTAATCCACTAGGCTCCTTCGATGAATGCCTTGAGGGCTCCAAAGGATCATCCACTATGTCTGGTCAGATTTAAACATCTCTTGTGTAAATTCGGCAAATGTTCTGCTAATAAGCCCCTGGATGCTCACTGCTTGACCTTATGGAGTTTCACTCTATACATTTATGATCCTAGTATCCAGCAGCAGACTCAAGGGGGCCCCATATGGATTTCTGGAGTTCTTCTGTCTGCATAGCTACTTTCTTTTCAAAGCCTGGCTATGCAACTTCTAGTTGCCTAAATACCTACAACATCCAATCTTTGCCTCCACAACTAAGTGAGGCTTCCAGGTTCTCATTAGATTCCCTCTTCCTGTTTCTATGTCTCCAAAGTTGTTTTTGGGCAAGAAGCCATAGTAGTGGTAGGCCTAACCTCCATTATTTCCTCTCTCTCGGGGATCTCAGTCCTACTCTGCCTATTGTATAATATCTAAAACAAGATAATTCATATATTTTGGCGCAGTTTACTAGTTGTTTATGACAAAGGGATAAAGACTTCTGGCCAGAGATGGAATTCCTAATTTTTACAAATATTAAAAACTTACATATTCACAAAAATACAGATTTGAAGGGATACATGCACCCCAATGTTTATAGCAGCATTATCAACAATAGCTAAACTATGAAAAGAGCCCAAATGTTCATTAAGTGAAGACGATGTGCCATCTATACACAATGGAATGTTACTCACCCATCAAAAAGAAAGGAAGCTTGCATTTACAACAACATGGATGAAGCCAGAGTGTATTATGCTAAGTGAAATCAGTCAGAGAAAGACAAACACCGTATGATTTCACTTATATGTGGAATTTAAGAAACAAAACAGATGAACAGATGGGAAGGAAAAAAAAAAAAAGAGAGGGAAGCAAACCATAAGAGACTTGATAGAGAACTGAGGGTTGATGGATGGAGGGGGTAGGGGATGGGCTAAATGGGAGATGGGTATTAAGGAAGACACTTGTTATGATGAGCACTGGGTGTTATATACAAGTGATGAATCACTAAGCTCTACTCCCAAAACCAGTATTACACTATATGTTAACTAACTAGAATTTAAATAAAAATTTGGAAAAAAAAACTTATTTGAGTAGATCATGTGAATTTAAAGAAGAATGCATTATAAGTAAATCGACTTTTTATACATGAACTACATAAAATGAAACAATAGTATACTATAGGTAAAAGGAACTAATATTAGATCCTTAAAACAACTTTAGTGGTATTATTGTCTCCATTATGAAGAGGCTCAGAAGTTAATACCCTGCCCAGGTCATACCAATATGAAGTGGCAAAACAAACCCAGTTAATACTGAAGGCCATGTTTTTTACTCTATACCACCTTGCTTCACATTATTTCTTACCATAGATACTACATTTTAAAAGACTTGGTTTACCAAACCAAATTTATTCAGATCTCCTGTGTTTTACTTAGTAAGATTATTATCAACTATCAGTAAAAATATCTGACCAGCAAGGGAAAAAGAAATTACCATGGTGGTTTAAGAGTATTTCATATAAATGCTATGATACAATGTCACTGTTAGCCTTTGTGACATTTTAACAAATAAACGTGTATTTATTTAAATTTAAAACTGTCATTTTAAAATGTTTTTTTTTAAGACTTTATTTATTTGACACAGAGAGAGAGAGAGAGATCACAAGTAGGCAGGGAGGCAGGCAGAGAGAGAGGAGGAAGCAGGCTCCCTGCCGAGCAGGGAGCCCGATGTGGGCCTCAATCCCAGGACCCTGAGATCATGACCTGAGCCAAAGGCAGAGGCTTTAACCCACTGAGCCACCCAGGTGCCCTTAAAATGTTTTAAATGACCCAGGGATCCTTGGTTATGATTCACACATGCCAGTAAATCCCGTAGGAATATATATTCTCCTACTTCATATAAGTAGACATTATGTTCACCATCTAATGTTGGAGGCCACTAAAATGGAAGTTCCACTGAAGTTTTATTCATAATACCTAGAGATGGGTTTAGCATCCAAGAGGTACTCAATACATGTTTGGGGAATAAAAGATCCCCATAGTTTAATCCTCTAGAAGAACAGTAATGGTTACATTACATCAAGATGGTGGGCTGACCCTCTTGCACAAATCCCTTCAAATGACAGTTTTTATTAAAAAAAGAAAAAGGAAAAAAGAAAGAAAGAAATGCGCTTGTGTTTGTGATAAATACAGAGTAACAAGAACTATACTGATCTAAGCAATGCAACAAAATCTATTAAACAATGGCACTCAAGACATTACACAAGAAGCAACAAAAGAAAGTGAACAATACAGATGAGAAACAAAGGAGATAAGCCCTATAATTGCCCCAGTGTACTAGCTGGGTAAAAGGCAAAAAGGGAGGCAAAAAGGGAAACCTGGTCATTTTCCTATATTAAAGAGATGAAGTTGGAAGTCAAGGAGGGAAACTAGAGCCATGAACAGAGTTCATGGAGTACACTGACAGAGAGGAGAAAGCTGTAGAGGGCACTCTGGAAATCTGAAAATGGTTCAAAGTCTTCATATCAAAGTACTGATCAGTGCATGTATGTGAATAAACTACCCAAGGTCACAGAAAGAATCACTCAAAAGGAATAGAGGGAATAATGCCCAATGCCCACAGAGGTCTAAGAGACTGAGCAAGACCTATCTCTAAGGGCCAGAACAGAAACATTCATATATCAAATACCACTGACTAGAGCAGGGGCCAACAAATTACATCCCAGAGGTCAATTTGCTCCACCTCCTATTTCTGTATTGCCCAAGAACTAAGAATGGTTTCTGCATTATAAGACAGCTGGGGGGGGGGAGAGGTAGTATTTCATGACAACTAAAAACTACATGAAACTCCAGACGATCCCCACCCACACAAGTGGTCTAATGTCGCGCAGCGGATCAATTGCTGAGCAGCGCCAGCAGGCGTCAGAAGCAGACGCTACCGCCACAACCTTCCGGGCTAGCGAACATCAGCATATCCGCTACAACCCGCTTCAAGATGAGTGGGTGCTGGTGTCAGCTCACCGCATGAAGCGGCCCTGGCAGGGGCAAGTAGAGCCCCCGCTTCTGACGGCAGTTCCCCGCCATGACCCCCACAACCCTCTGTGTCCCGGGGCCACACGGGCCAATGGAGAGGTGAATCCCTATTATGATGGCACCTTCCTGTTTGACAACGACTTCCCAGCTCTGCAGCCTGATGCCCCCAATCCAGGACCCAGCGATCATCCCCTTTTCCAAGCAGAGGCTGCTCGAGGAGTTTGTAAGGTCATGTGCTTCCACCCGTGGTCGGATGTAACGCTACCACTCATGTCAGTCTCCAAGATCCGCACTGTCGTTGATGCATGGGCCTCTGTGACAGAGGAGCTGGGAGCCTGCTACCCTTGGGTGCAGATCTTTGAAAACAAAGGAGCCATGATGGGCTGTTCCAACCCCCATCCCCACTGCCAGGTGTGGGCCAGTAGTTTTCTGCCAGATGTTGCCCAGCGTGAGGAGCGATCTCAGCAGGCCTATCAGAGTCAACATGGAGAGCCCCTGCTAATGGAATATGGCCATCAGGAGCTGCTCAGAAAGGAACGTCTGGTCTTAACCAGTGAGCACTGGTTAGTACTGGTCCCCTTTTGGGCAGTGTGGCCCTTCCAGACACTGCTGCTGCCCCGTAGGCATGTGCGGCGCCTGCCTGAGCAGACCCCTGCTGAGCGTGATGATCTAGCCTCTACCATGAAGAAGCTCTTGACCAAGTATGACAACCTGTTTGAAACGTCCTTTCCCTACTCCATGGGCTGGCATGGGGCTCCCACGGGATCAGAGGCTGGAGCTAACTGGGATCACTGGCAGCTGCATGCTCATTACTACCCTCCACTCCTGCGCTCTGCCACCGTCCAGAAATTCATGGTTGGCTATGAAATGCTTGCCCAGGCCCAGAGGGACCTCACCCCTGAGCAGGCTGTGGAGAGACTAAGGACACTTCCTGAGGTGCATTACCGCCTGAGGCAGAAGGACAGGGAGACAGCAGCCATCGCCTGACCACGCTGACCACAGGGCCTTCTGCTTGAGGGAACCAGGGCCTGGGGTTGGGAAGATGTGGGATCAATAACACTAAACTGTGTTTCTCAAACTTTAAAAAAAAAAAAAAAAACTACATGAAATTCAAATTACAGTATCCAAGAATAAAGTTCACAACCATGGTCATTCATTTAAATACTATCTACGGTTACTTCCATACTACAACAGAAAGGAAAGGTAGTTGGGACAGAGACTCTATAGCCCACAAGACCTAAAGTATTTAGTATCTGATTCTTCACAGAAAAATGAATCTTGTGTCAGTAGGAAAAATACTAATCCTAGGATAAACACATATCCAGCCTCACCTAACAAAGCTTAAAAGCAAGATACTAAATAATTAGCTTCTGGGGCCCCCAGGTGGTTCAGCTGGTTAAGGAACTGACTCTTGATTTCGGCTCTGGTCACGATCTCAGGGTTGTGAGATGGAGCCGCATGTTGGGCTCTGCCCTGAGCATGGAGCCTGCTTATTCTCTGTCCTGGGAGACAAACCATAAGAGACTCTTAATAATAGGAAAACAAACTGAGGGGGCTGGAGCAGAAGGGGGTGGGAAGATGGGATAACTGGGCGATGGACATTAAGGAGGGCACGTGATGCAATGAGCACTGGGTATTATATAAGACTGATGAATCACTAACCTCTACCTCTGAAACTAATAACACATTATATGTTAATTGAATTTAAATTAATAAAAAAGATTCTCTGTGTTCCCCCCTCTGCCCCTCCCCTTAAAAAAAGTTTCCAAGTATATGAAATATGTCCCAAAGCTCAAGAATGTAAGTGTACAAAATTATCTAGCATGTACTGTGGCATTATTTACAATAGCAAAGATAGAAGCAAAACAAGTGTCCATCCGTTGATGAACAGATAAAGATGTGGTACATACACACAATGGAATATTACCAGCCATAAAAAGAATGAAATTTTGTCATTTGTGAAAATATCGACAGACCTAGAGGTTATTATGCTAAGTGAAGTAAGTCAGAGAAAGACAAAAACCATATGATTTCCCTTACTTGTGGAATCTAAAAAAACAAATGAACAAGCAAAAAACAAAGAGAACAAACTGGTGGTTGCCAAAATGGAGGTGGGTCAGGAATGAGCAAAACAGGTGAAGGGGATTAAGTAGCACAAACTTCCAGTTATAAAATAAGTCATGGAGGGCGCCTGGGTGGCTCAGTGGGTTAAAGCCTCTGCCTTCGGCTCAGGTCATGATCTCAGGGTCCTGGGATCGAGGCCCATATCGGGCTCCCTGCTCAGCAAGGAGCCTGCTTCCCCCTCTCTCTCTGCCTGCCTCTGCCTACTTGTGATCTCTCTCTCTCTCTCTCTGTCAAATAAATAAATAAAATATAAAATAAAATAAAATAAGTCATGGAGATGAAAAGTACAGTGTAGGGAATACAGTCCATAATACTGCAATAATGTATGGTGACTACACTTACTTTGGTGAGCACTGAGTAACCTATCCAATTATTGAATCACAATGTTGTACACCTAAAGCTAATATAACGCTGTATTGCAACTATACTTCATTTTTTACAAATAAAACCAAGGGGCACCTAGGTGGCTCAGTCAGTTAAATACCCGATTCTTGGTTTCAGCTCAAGTCATGATCTCAGGTTCATGAGACTGAGCCCCCTGAGTTGGACTCCCCACCAAGCAGTGAGTCTACTTAAAATTCTCTCCTACTCCCTCTGCTCACACACTCTCTCTCTCAAATAAATTTTTTTTAAAAATAAAAAAGTAAAAACAAAATAAAAAGTAAAAACAAAAATCTAGCTTCTAATATAGTAAAATTTACGATGTCTACTATCTAACCAAAAATTACCAGATAAGCAAAGGAAGCAAAAAGTTCAACCTACAGTAAGGAAAAAAAAAAAAAAAAACCAACAACAACAACAAAAAAACAATCCACTAAGCGACTCAAATAATAGAATTAAAAAAGGGATATGGAATTATAGGGCTATAAATGACCATAATCTATATGTTCAAGAAACTAGAGGAGAGAATGAACATGTGGAGTGAAGACATGGCTAATATAAAAAAGGCCTATTGCCATTTGTAACAACATGGATGAACTATAGGGTATTATGCTAAGCAAAATAAGTCTGTCAGAAAAGACAAATACCGTATGATTTCATTCATATATGGTATTTAAGAAACAAAACAGATATAGGGAAAGGGAAGGAAAAATAAAATAAGATGAAAATTGAGAGGAATGCAAACCATAAGAGACACTGAACTCTAGGAAACAAACTGAGGGTTGCTGGACGGGAGGAAGAGGGGGAAGGGACACTTGGGTGATGGCCATTAAGGAGGCACTTGATATAATGAGCACTGGGTGTTATATGCAACTGATGAATCACTAAATTGTATTTCTGAAACTAAAAAAAGAGAATCAAAAAGACCTAAAGAAAAATTTTGGAGAGGAAAACCAGTTTCTCATTAAAAAACCCTGAATAGGATATAAGCTAGATTAAGCACTATCAAAATCAGTGAACTTAAAAACACAGCAATAAGAAATAAAAACTAAACAAAATAATAGGGGAAAAAAAAGACTGAAAGTAAGAACACATATCAATAAACTCTGGGACAACTTTAAGTGGTCAAATATACATCTAATCTGGAGTTTCAAAAGAAAAAAAAAAGGAGGGGCGCCTAGGTGGCTCAGTTGGTTGAGTGTCTGCCTTCCGCTCAGGTCATGATCTCGGGGTTCTGGGATGGCCCACATCTGGCTCCCTGCTCAGTGGGGAGTCTGCTACTCCCTCTCCCTCTTCCTGCCACTCCCCGCCCCCATGCTTGTTCTCACTCTCTCTCTCAAATAAATAAAATCTTTTTTAAGAAAGGAGGGGTAGGGCGCCTGGGTGGCTCAGTGGGTTAAAGCCGCTGCCTTCGGCTCAGGTCATGATCCCAGGGTCCTGGGATCGAGGCCCACATCGGGCTCTCTGCTCAGCGGGGAGCCTGCTTCCTCCTCTCTCCTCTCTCTCTGCCTGCCTCTCTGCCTACTTGTAATCTCTCTCTCTGTGTCAAATGAATAAATAAAATCTTAAAAAAAAANAAAATAAAAAAAATAAAAATCTTTAAAAAAAAAAAAGACATTTGAAAAAAAAAAAAAAAGAAAGGAGGGGTAAAGTTAATTTTAAGGACAGTGAAAAATTTATCAAACATGATAAAATAAAACAAATTTTGTGGCATGCAGCTAAAGAAGTACATAGCGAAATTTATAGAACAATCTACATTTGAAAAGGTGTCAGATCAATGACCAAAGCTTTTACCTTAATAAACTACAATCAGAGCAAATAAAACGCAGTGTAAACAGAAGGAAAAAACTAGTAGAACTCGATGAAACCAAAAGCTAGTTCTTTGAAAAAAAATTTTAAAATATATATATATTGATAAGCTACTATCACTGTACAGATAGAGAGGGGGAAAAAGACGCAAATTAACAATGTCAGAAATACAAATGGATTAAAGATACTATAAATATGGAAAAGATAATTGGAGCACTATGAGAAATGTATGCTGATAAATTCCATAACTTCAATGAAATGGGACAATTGTTTGAAAGAAACAAATTACCAAAGCTCATCCAAAAGGAAACAGATAAAATAAACAAACAGTCCTATACCTATTAAAGAAATTGAATCATGAAGAAAACTCCAGGCCTAAGTGGTTTACTGGTGAATTAAACCAAAGATTTAAAGAATACCAATTCTACACAAAATGTTCCAGAAAACTGAAAAGGAGGAAAGGCTTCACGGTTCCTTCCATGAGGCCAATATTATACCCTGATAACAAAATCAGAGAAACACGTCAAAAGAAAGAGAACTACAGAACAATATCCTTTGTGAAAACAGATGCAAAATTTCTTAACACAAATTTTAGCAAATACATAAAAAGGGTAATTCATAATGACTGTGTTTGTCTGCTCAGACTACCATAACAAAATACCACAGACTGCGTGGTTAGAACAACAGAAATTTATTTTCTCACAGTTCTTGAGGCGGGAAGTCCAAGACGAGGGTACCAGCATAGTCAAATTCTGGTGAGAGCTCTCTTCTGGCTTGGAGACAACCACCTTCTCAGTGTTCTCACATGGCAGAAAGAGAGAGAGAGATCTCTTCTCTTGTTATTATAAGAGATCACAGTCCTATCATGTTAGGGCCCTACTCTTATGACTTCATTTAACCTTGAGTACCTCTTAAGACCCTACCTCCAGACAGAGTCCTATTGCGGATTAGGGCTTCAAAATATACATCTGGTGGAAACATAATTCATTCCACAGCAATGACTTAAGTGGTATTTATCCACCCCCAGAAATGTAAGCCTGGTTTTTAAAAATCCATCATTGTAATTCACCACTTTAATGAACTTAAAATGAAAAATCATGATCATCTCAAATATCCCAAAAATTCTGATGAAATCCAATATGCAATCCTGATAAAATTTCTCAGCAAACCAGGAATAGAAGGGAACTCTCTCAACGTGAGGAAGGACATAGTGAAAAATCTTATTGTCATCAGACTTAGTGGTGAAAGATTGAATGTTTTCCCCCTGATATCAGGACAAAGGCAAAAATGTCCATGACCACCACTTATAGTCACTACTCCATGTGTAGTTCAGGCAGGGAAAAAAAAAGATCACAGGTATCCAGATGAGAGAACCAAAGAAGTAAAACTGTCTTCATTTACAGATGACATGATTGTCCATGAAGAGTCACTTTTTTAAAGCTGTTTAAAATGCATGGGTTTAGTTAGGTTGCAGAATACAAGATCAGTATACAAAAAACCAATTATGTTTTTATATATCAGCAAAATACATTTAGATTATTTTAAGAAAACCAAAATATTTAGGGACAAATGTGACCAGAGCTGTAGAAGACCTGTACAGTGAAAACTACAACAAACTGCTAAGAAAAATTAAATAAAACCTAAGTAAAGGTGTCACTTTGCCCAAATTCCTCTGTAGATCCAACATAACCCCAATAAAAATTTCAGGAAATACCTTATAGAAATTGATAAACTTACTCTAAAATTCATATGGAAAAGACCTAAAATAGCTAAAACACCTTTTAAAAAGAAGAATAAAGTTGGAGCAGTTAAATTACCTGACTTCAATACTTGTTACAAAGCAAGAGTTGAGTCCAGGCAGAGTGATACTGGCCTCAAGATAGACAAATAGATCACGGAAACAGAACACGGGTACAGAAACAGACCCATACATATGCAACCAATTAACTCTTGAAACAAAATTTTTTTATTTAAATAAAATTTACATAACATAAAATCCACCATTTTAGCCATTTTAAAGTGTACAATTCCATGCTTTTTAGTATATTCACAATATCATATAACCATCACAACTACCTAATTAAGAGAATATTTCCATCAACCCTGAAAGGAACTTCACCTCTTGCAATTCCCCCCACCTCAACTCCCACCAACTACTAATTTACTTTCTGTCTCTATGGATTTGCCTAATTTGGAAATTTAACAGAAATGGAATCATATTCAATGAAACCAAAAGTTGGTTGTTTGAAAAGATGAACAAAATGGACAAACCTTCAGAGTGACTGATGAAGAAAAATATGATTCAAATTACTAAAGTCAGGAATGAAGGCAGGATATTACTAATGACCTTACAGAAATAAAAAGATTGGGTATTAAAGTAAAGAGGTTAAATAATCAAAAAACTTCTCCCAAGAAAAATCCAGGATTAGATGGCTTCACTGGTAAATCCTACAAACATTTACCAAAGAATTAACACCAATCCTTCTCAAACTCCTCCAAAACACAGAAAAAGATGACCACTTTCCAACTCATCCTATGAGGCCAGTTATCATCATTCTGATACCAAAACCTGACGAAGAAAGCACAAGGAAACTAAAGAAGAGTAACCTTTGTGAATATGGACACAAATCATCAACAAAATACAAGTAAACTGAATCCAGCAGCATACTAAAGAGATTAGTAATATCAGCCCCACCTCCACAGAGGGAAGAGGGACTGAAGATTAAGTTCAATCATGGGGCAAAAACTTTAACAAAAATAGTTAAACACTGAAGTTTGAAAGAGCTTCCTGACTGGTGAATACACTGATACACCAGGAGACTGACAGGACCTGATTCCACAGGGAGAGGGCATGGAAGCTCTATATTGGAACCCTCCCAGACCTTGCCTTATGTGTATATTCACCTGGTTGGTTCTAAATTTTATCTTTTTTAAAATAAAACCATGATCGTTAAGTATAGCACTTTCCTGTGTTCTGTGAGTCATTCCAGCAAATTACTGAACTTGAAGCAGACTGTAGGAACTTGTGGCTGGCATCTGCAATGGAGGTAGTCTTGCTGGTGACCATGCCCTTAAACCTGTGGAATCTGTCACTACCTCCAGGGTCATTGGAGTAAGAACTGCATTGTTACTGCAGTATATCAGGATAAAATCCAACCAATCCAACCATTCTAAAAGTCAGAGGAGGCGCCTGGGTGGTTCAGTGGGTTAAAGCCCCTGCTTTCAACTCACGTCATGATCTCAGGGTCCTGGGATCGAGGCCCCCATCGGGCTCTCTGCTCAGCAGGAAGTCTGCTTCCTCCTCTCTCTCTGCCTGCCTCTCTGCCTACTTGTGATCTCTCTCTCTGTCAAATAAATAAATCAAATCTTTAAAAAAAAAAAAAGAGGAGACTATAAGGGGCTGAAAATAACCAAGTGCATTTCAAAAAGAACATGGTAGGAGACCTTGCCTTAGCAAACAGAAGAACCTACTTTAAAGCTATAGTAAGTAAAACCATGCGGCGAAGAATGCACTAATACAACAGAGAACCTAGAAATAGATCCACATATATGTGAAAATTAGTATGTGAGAAGTGGCTTACAAATTAGTGGGGGGGGAAGGCCCTCACACATTACACAAAAATAAATTTCAAGCAGTTTAAGATTACAATTTGAAAAACAAAACATTTAAAAGGAAATACAGATGAGTATCTTATGACCGCAGAATCATAAAGAGAAAGGTTTCTTAAACAAGATATAAAAAGTGTAAACATTAAAAAAAGATTTATAATTATACGACACTGACATTTAAGTTTAGATTAACATGAGATAGTATAAAAACAGCATAAAAGATAAGCAGTATTGAGGTGTTTATATTGCAAATAAAAATGATAAAGGAATGACAGCTGAAATATATTAGGAATTGTTACAAATCAATAAAAACAGACAATCATAAAGAAAATTGGGGAAAGACTATAAAAAGGCAATTCACAGAAGGGAACACCTCATGGCCAAAAAACATGAAAAATGTTCACCCTTATAACAACAATAAGAAAACAATTCACAATCACTTTATCTGAAATGTAAATGTAAAAGTTTGACAATACCAACTGTTGAATATCTGGATGAATGGGAACCCTCATACACTGATAGCAGTATATAAACTGACAAAGCCACTTTGGAAAACAACTAGGCTATACCAAAGCTAAAACAAAAATTTATATACTCTCAGCCCAGCGATTCCAACTCTAAGCAAAGTTGATAGAATATTCATTACAGCTTTACTTTAAACAGCATAAAACAAACCTAAATATCCACCAATGTTAAAAAATTACAGCACTTTTATGTAATAGGATATTATACAACAGTTAAAGTAAATAAAACAGCACACATCAACATGGATATATTTCAAAAACAGTGTTGAGGGAATAAAGGAAACTGCAGAGGAATGAGTACAGTATTATACTGTTCACATGTAAAGTTTCAAAGCATGTAAATCCATACCACATTTTGTTTAGGGATACATAAATATATACTCTTAGCACAAAAGTGTTCATGGGAATAATAAACTCCAAATTTCAGGACAGTGGTTGCCTGTGGGAATGGAGGAAAAAGAATCAGAACAGGAGTAATACACAGAGGGCTTCAAATAAATCTGTAATTTTAATGTTTTAAAAAGTAAAACTAAAAGCAAAAGCAAAGCAACTGAATGAAAAAGGCACATCCTCGAAAATGTAAGAACTCCAGGGATTTAAAATAAAAATCACAAAATCTTTCAGGAAGGAAAAGAAGCTCACTTACAAAGGAACAAGAATCAGACTGACAGATTTCTCATCAGCAACAGTGGGTGCTAGAAGATAAAAGAGCAATATTGTCAAAGTTCTGGAGGGGGAAACTATTTGAACACTGGAATACGGTACTCTAAAGGGGGAGTCAGATCAGACTGCAAAATAAGTATATTTTTGGACATGAAAGAACTCAAAGTTCACCACTCAGAAACCCTGTTTGAAAAAGAATGTACTACAGAAAAAGAATGAATCTAAAAAAAGTGGGAATCAAAAAATGTGGCGAGCACATAAATTACTAAAATATAAAGATTGATTTAAATAACTGCTGAAAAAGATAAAAATAAATAATTGACGATATGGAACTAAAATCCAAGGTAATTAAAACAGATTGGGTGTGAGACTGAGAGGCAGGGTCAGGGAGGGAGCCTGTTAAGATTCTTACATTGCTTGACAATACTGTAATTATTAAAGCAACTTATTGTGCTCTAGTATCAACCTTAGAGGAAATGGGAGAAAATCTCCCATTATTAACCTCCTTGTGGATAGACTGTTCACATTATTGATAATTCTAGCTTAAGAAGTACATGTAATTTCTTTAAGTGGTAACATTTTGTCTTTCAAGATGGTGGAAATATCTCTCACTAATTAAATGGCGAAAGACCAGAGTTTAATTATAACTCAAGAAACATTATAAGTCTGAGTTACCACATGGTGTCCAATAGCATGTGTAACAGTGGAAAAAAGAGTCACTCTGAAAACAGAATACAGCTCAAACATTTCTTGTAGAGAATCTTTCAAGATTAATGAAGAATTACTCATCAACTATCAACCCACACAAATGACACACAGTTTACTTATATATTTCTCGTCTATATAATAGATTCAATCCACACTATCTATCTGACATTCCTTTTTCTCCATAAGGCGGCGTTTCAATTTATATGCATTTCCATTTGTTTCTTCATAGGTCAGGGGGAACAGAAAAGATGTCCAACAAGTACCAAATCTTTATCCAGCACAACACAGCAATCTCTACAATTATAACAAATACTTTTGTGGGTTTCTTTGGAAATGAAAATGACAGTTACTCAGTTATAGAAAGCTTTACCTATAAAAGAATACAACTGGACACCAATGGCAAGATAGTTTAATAAAGCTAATTTTAATTAAGTACATAAATAAGGCACTCTAAAAAACTGTCCTTAACAAAACATTCAATGTATATTTAACATATGTACAGGAGGCACAGGAACTTAAATAATTCGCAAAAACCAAAAGAGCTGTAAAATAAGATAGACTGCCATAATCTGTTTATTCAGAGTAAGCTTTTAGTAAGCTATAAAATTAACATGGCTAGTTTTTCAAATAGTTCTCAAATGTGTTAGTAGAATTCTGAATTTTTTACGACAGGGAATCACACCTTTCCCCCATAAAACCTGGGTCTGTCTGACTATTTCTTTATTCAATAAATGGAACTATTTACTACCTACTCCCTATGCCAGAAACCTGGGAACTCCTCTAGCCCTCCACAGCCACTGCCCCAATTCATATCTCACCAATTCTACAGTAATGACCTGGGGCTGAATTCCCCACTCTCAAGCTACCCATTGCCTTTCCAACAACTCAAAAAATTTTCCTTTTAGAAATAAGAATTTCAGATCGCTCATAATGGAGAAGATATGAAACAATTCAGCAAAAAAAAATGGACTGGGAATTTTTTTTAATTAAGACAGGTAAACAGCATAAAAGTAAACTACTTTTTCTTGAGCTATCTAGGAAAAGGTAAAAGAAAAACTGGAATTTAAAGTTATATTCTGAAATTCCTATAAAAAATAATAAGCTTAGAAGACAGAGGTTAACACATATGTTTTGGCATGCAGTGAAGACATGGTATGATCCAAGAAAGAAACTGAGAGATTACACAAAGATTTTCCACTTCAGGTACTATTATAAACCAAGATGATGAAGACCTGGAAGGAAACAGCAGAGGAAGAAGGGAGGAAAGGAAGGAAAAAAGGAAGAAAGAAGAATGGACGGAGGAGAATTCAGTAGTATTTTTCTTTATAAGCAATATCCAAAAGGAAATGAGAGTTGCACCCTGACAAATCTGTAGCAAACAAAGGATAAAAAGAAAAACTAAAAACTACATCAAAATAGTCATTATTTCTAATTTGAAATATGTGACATTTATGCATTCAGCTAACATCTGAACATCTACTGTATGCTAAGTTCTGATAGAAACAAAGGGAATAAGGCAAAATGAAATCTTTATAAAATTTAGAGCCAATCACTGACATGCTGCCTTTATTTAATGTGTTTTTTTCTTCCAAACTAAAAAAAAAATACTGCTAAGGCATTTATAATTCATTTGTCATAATCCGATTTTCTCACATGGGCTGAAGTTCATCAACCACAAACCTCTTAGAAACATAATGCCTGAAGTTAGGTTGCAACTTCCTGTACACACCATATTATTTTACAATCTACAGCTTTTCTCATGTTCTTCCCTACCTGGAATGCTTATCCCCCTCCTATTCAACCGTTCAAATTTCTATAATGACTACAGTGATGCCATAATATCACCTAGACAAAGGTAGGTACTTGCTCTTTTATACTACCAAAGTAACTCCTCTATTACAGCAGTTATATTTCTATACAATTGCTTGCACAATTAGATTCATACATGATACAAACATATTGTTAACAAAACACATACTTTATAATCAAAGAGACAATGAGGTTAAAAGGATGAAAAAGATATATCATGCAAAAGAGTAACCAAAAGACAGCTGGAGTGGCTATACTAATAGCAGGCAAAACAGACTTAAAGAATTTGAAGAGTAACAGGACAAATAAATTAAAATAGACATTCCTGGCTACAAATTAGAATCACTGATGCCAGGCCCTAATCCTCAAGGACTCTAAATTTACTGGAGTGTGGTTAAGGCCCAGGCATCAGTATTTGTCAAAAGGATTCCTGAGGTAATTCTAATGTGCAGCCAGAAATAGTTAATTAAATCACCTGATTATAATAAAGGTTGAAAACTGAGCTAGAAGGAAAAAAATAAGACCACTTCTTCAATTAGGGTAAATGGAAGTCATAACAGTAGGGAATGAACCCTGGAGTCTTTTGATGACACACTGCACAAAACTTTACAGCTATAGAAGATAAGAGTCTTACTTCAAAAGATTCAAGAAGAGAATATTTCCCAGTCTGAGAAAGACCAGGGGTGTCCTAAGCAACGACAAACAGGTAAAGAATTGAGTTCAAGGCCTTCAACTGTACATAGAATTTGTATTTCTTTACTTTTAATATATTTCAGTATCCCATTAAGATATTTTATAATAATGCTTATGCTAATAAAATTGGTACTTTTTTTAAATTAAAGATTTTATTTATTATTTGACAGAGAAAGATACAGCGAAAGAGGGAACACCAGCAGGGGGAGTGGGAGAGGGAGAAGCAGGCTTTCCCACAGAACAGGGAGCCCAATGTGGGGCTGGATCCCAGGACCCTGGAATCATGACCTGAGCCGAAGGCAGATGCTTAACAACTGAGCCACCCAGGCGCCCCTAAAATTGGTACTTTTAAAAGTAAAAAAGCATAAAAGAGTAGAAAAGCATGCTATAATCTGCCTCAGAAGCCTAACTGTTCAAATCATTGCTCAGTGTTCAGACCAAGACCATGGTACGGAGGATTACATTACAATCCTGAAATCATAACTGAGGGGATAGACAGTATTGTGAATGGTTAAGAAGTAGGGCTCTGAAGCCAGATTTACCAGTTTTAAATTCTGAAACACTATGAACTATCTTTGTATCAAATGTTCCTCCGACACTTTTCATGTGTGACTTCAGGCAAGTTACTTTACTTCTCTAAGACTCAGTTGCTTTTTTTTTTTTTTTTAAAGATTTTATTTATTTATTTGACAGAGAGAGATCACAAGTAGGCAGAGAGGCAGGCAGAGAGAGAGAGGAGAGAGGAGGAAGCAGGCCCCCTGCCGAGCAGAGAGCCCGATGCGGGCCTCGATCCCAAGACCCTGAGATCATGACCTGAGCCGAAGGCAGAGGCTTTAACCCACTGAGCCACCCAGGCGCCCTCTTGTCAGTAGACTCAGTTGCTTTATCTGTAAGGACAACAGAGCGGTTCTCAGGATTAATTAATTTTTTTTTTAAGATTTTTATTTATTTGACACAGAGAGAGAGAGATCACAAGTAGGCAGAGAGGCAGGCAGAGAGAAAGGGGGAAGCAGGCTCCCTGCTGAGCAGAGAACCTGATGTGGGGCTCGATCCCAGGACCCTGAGATCATGGGTCCTGAACTGAAGGCAGAGGCTTAACCAACTGAGCCACCCAGGCGCCCCTAATTAAAGTAATCTTGGTAGAAGACGGTACTATAGAGCCTGGCTCAACAGTAAGCTCTAATAACTTGTAAAATTATTACTAAAGGCACTTATTTAACCTAGAAAACTATGTTAGAACCCATATACCCCAAAGCCCCTCATTTTTGTATTTATCTAATTTATTTTGGTTTCTAAAAAAAAAAGGAAATGGAAAAGATAATTAAGGTTGAAAAGTGCGGTCCAAAATAAGGGAAAAATAGGAAGGAAAAAGGATAAGACATAGTTATCATGATGAATCAAACCAGACAAGCACAGAAGTAAAGATAAAGGGCTATAAAATAATAAGGCCATGAAGATGAAAAGACAAGGATAAACCAGTAGATCACAATCAAGATTTACAGGACACACACACACACACACACACACACACACACACACATCTCTAAAATAAGGAATGTTATGGAACGTCTGGGTTCAGATGCCGGCCTAAGTTAGCACTACTGGAGATGGCTTCTTTCATGGTTCTAATAAAGAAAAGTTTGGCAGGACTTTAATGGGAATATAAATTTAACTCCATTTTATTTCTTATTATACAAAGTTCTCCAATGTGTTACGATCTTGCTATATCCCAAAATTCCAAACACCAAAAGCAAGCTACAATTTGGAGTAATTCATTCTAATTTTTTTTCCCCAAAAGATTTTTAACATTTAAACATTGAGGAAATGGCAATTACATTTATTTGCATAGTCAACTGTGAGGATGATCAGGAGAAAAGGAATACAAATATCAAAATAAACTCCCTGAGGGGTGCCTGGCTGTCTGTCAGTAGAGCATGCGACTCTTGATCTCAGGGTCCTGAATTCAAGCCTCATGTTGGTCATGGAGCCTACTAATTTAAGTAAGTAAGTAAATAGATAAATAAATTAATAAAATTCCCTGACCAAAGCTTCATAAACACTCTGCACTTTCCCTGTGAAACTAATGCTCGAGACACATAGTTCTACCTACTAGTAAGCAGGGTATTCTCTCATATGTTCTCCCCAACCCTCTGTCCCTGGGTAACCTAAAAAAAAAAAAAAAAGGTTTAGAACAGTATAGTCCTATAATGAACTGGGAAATAACTATTTTAAGTTCTACCTTCAATAAATATATCCCTTCCCACCTAAGTTGATGGCATCAACCATTTACCCAACCTTATCTTGACCAAGACCTGGGGGCTCTACCTCCAAATGAGATTTTTTTTTTAAGATTTTATTTATTTATTTAACAGATAGAGAGAGATCACAAGTAGGCAGAGAGAGAGGAGGAAGCAGGCTCCCCGCCGAGCAGGGAGCTCGATGTGGGCCTCAATCCCAGGACCCTGAGATCATGACCTGAGCCGAAGGCAGAAGCTTTAACCCACTGAGCCACCCAGGCGCCCTCCAAATGAGATCTTAAAACCAGCCCAACTGGATGAAACTTTGAGGCCAGTATAACAGCAATATTACTTTTTCTTACCATTACTGTCAATTACTATATCACTTGGTCCCTATCCCAGCCTTGCTGTGTGACAATTAGACAGAGGAAGCCATGGCTATCCTTGAAAGAAATTAGTTCAATGCAATGTTATCACCCTGTTAACAGAAAAGATTTTAGATTCACCTAACCTAAGAACAGTAACAGTAAAAGGGTTGTGCATCAAATTAAATACTGAGGAAACTACTGCTCTATTGTTTTCATTCACAAGACACTCTAGGCACTAACTCTGTATTATTGTGGTTCTAAAACAGTCCTCAAACCCAGAGATAATAATTCGATCCCTTCACTAGAATAGCCATCAGCAATTTTCCTGTGAGGGCCAGATAATACAGTAGGTCATGAAGGCTATATGTTCTCTGTCATGATCACTTGCCTCTGCCATTTCACTGTGAAAGCAGCCACAGACAGTATGTAAACATATTAGTATGGCTGTGCACCAACAAAACTTTATTTACAAAAACAATCAATAGGCCAGATTTGGCCTATAAGGTACAGTTTGTCCACCCCTGCATTAGACTACCATAGGCTAAGTTTTAACTTCCAACTACATGATTCTTTTTTTTTTTTTTAAGATTTATTTATTTGAGGGCGCCTCGGTGGCTCAGTGGGTTAAAGCCTCTGCCTTCAACTCAGGTCATGATCTCAGGGTCCTGGGATCAAGGCCCACATCGGGCTCTCTGCTCAGCAGGGAGCCTGCTTCCTCCTCTCTCTGCCTGCTTCTCAGCCTACTTGTGATCTCTCTCTGTCAAATAAATAAATAAAATCTTAAAAAAAAAAAAGATTTATTTGAGAGAGAAAGGACATGAACATGTACCCATACAGGAGCATGCAAGTGGGGGGAAGGGCAGAGGGAGAGAAGGTGACTCCCAGCTGAACACAGAGCCCTACACAGTGTTCAATCTCATGACCCTGAGACCAGGACCTGAGCCAAATTCAAGAGTCTGGTGCTTAATGAGTCACCCAGGCGCCCCTACATGCATTCATTTTATTTTGTTTTTTAAAAATATTTTATTTAGCTGAGAGAGCAAGAGAGAGCATGAGCAGGGGGCATGAGAAATAGGCTCCCCTCTGAGCTGGGAGCCCAACACAGGGCTCGATCCCAGGACTCTGGGATCATGACCTGAGCTGAAGTCAGCTACTTAACTGACTGAACCACCCAGGTGCCCTCATACATTCATTTTTTTTTTTTTTAAGATTTTATTTATTTATTTATTTGACAGAGACACAGCGAGAGAGGGAACACAAGCAGGGGGAGTGGGAGAGGGAGAAGCAGGCTTTTCCGAAGAGCAGGGAGCCCGATGTGGGGCTAGATCCCAGGACCCTGGGATCATGACCTGAGGCGAAGGCAGATGCCTAACGACTGAGCCACCCAGGTGCCCTTTATACATTCATTTTAAATACAGTATTACATCTAATGAAATGGGACATGAAATCTGGTCACTTCATGTGCTAGAAGTAACCTGTATGTCAATTACTTCCAACTAGCAATGGAAAGAATCTCATTTTCATGTTTGGCAAATGTTTACTTATAAGATTTAATTCTTAAATTAAAAAAAAGGTTTAGAATAGAACAGTCCTATAATGAACTGGGAAATTAACTATTCATTTCATAAACATTTATTCCTGCATTCAAGAAGTTTACTGTCTTGGGGCACCTGGGTTGCTCAGTCAGTTAAGCCTCTGACTCTTGATTTCAGCTCAGGTCATGATCTCAGGGTCCTGAGATAAGCCCCATATGGACTCTGTGCTGTGCATGGAGCCCGCTTAAGATTCTCTCTCTTCCTCTCTCTCTCTGCCCCTTCCCCTCAAAAAAAAAAAAAAAAAAAGGAACTTACAGTCTTGTAAGTGAGGCTAGACTGTAAGTGCAACAAGTGTTACAAGCACTGTTCTATAAAACCTACGAAAAGCTCATGTGGGGTGAGGAGGAAAAGTGGTTAATTTAACTTAGAAAAGCAGCAGGAAAAATTTCACAGAGCACCTGACGCTTAAAGAGCAGATTACTGATGGGTAGGACTACAGTGGGCAGACAAGGGAAGATGGGGAGACAATATTCAACTCAAGTAGGAGGATGAGGAAAAGGCATAAAGTACAAAATAATCTTTCACATCTTCAGAGATCTGCAACCAGTTCAGCACGACTAAAACAATAGCAACAATGATAGAAAACTAATGCTGAATATAAAAGAGGATAAAGAAATAGATTCAAGGGGTGCCTGACTGGCTGTTGCTCTGCCTTCGACTCAGGTCATGATCCCAGGGTCTTGGGATGGGGCCCTTCATCAGGATCCCTGCTCAGTGGAAAGCCTGCTTCTCTCTCCCTCTGCTGCTCCTCCAGTTTGTATGCATGCTCTCTCTCTCTGTCAGGTAGAAAGAAAAGGAAGGAAGGAGGGGAGGGGAGAGGAGGGGAGGGGAAGGAAGGGGAGGGGAGGGGAGGGAAGAAAGGAAGGAAAGGAAGAAAGATTCAAAACTTGGAAGTAGAAAGTATGCCGAAGGTTAATGGGTAAGATGGTTCCTCCCTTTCTGATCCAGGTGACTTGAGTGGATGATGGTAATAGTCACTGTGAGAGGTAGTTCAGAATTAAAGTAAATAAAAGAAGCAACTCAATTTTCCTTTTACAAAAAGACTTGGAAGGGCGCCTGGGTGGCTCAGTGGGTTATCGCCTCTGCCTTCGGCTCAGGTCATGCTCTCAGGGTCCTGGAATAGAGGCCCGCATCGGGCTCCCTGCTCGGCGGGGGGCCTGCTTCCTCCTCTCTCTCTCTCTCTGCCTACTTGTGATCTCTCTCTGTCAAATAAATAAATAAATAAATCTTTTTTAAAAAACAACCAAAAAAAACCCAAAAAGACTTGGAAAACTTTTTTTGAACTTTTAAAAAATGATAAAGTTGACATAAAATATATTAGTTTCAGGTATACAACATGATTCAGTATTCACATATACTGCAAAATGATCATTACAAAAGCCTAGTTAACAGTCATCACCACATACAGTTACAAATTTTTTTCTTCTGAGGAGAACTTTTATGATCTACTCTTTTAGCAACTTTCCAATATACAAAACAGTATTATTAAATGTAGTCATCATATTGTACATTATACGTCCATGACTTATTTATTTTATAACTGGAACTTTGTACCTTTTGACCACCTTCACCCATTTCACTTTTTGATAGAAGACTACTTTTAAATATATATATTTTTTGGTTATTACCAAAGTATAAAATTAGTACAAGAAATGAAATGTGAAAAAGAAAAAAGAAAAACCTATAATCCTATCATTCAGAATATGATTAAGATAAACGTACAAATACAGGGGAAAGGGCATAGAATAAACACAAAGCTAAACAAATTATAAAACAAAGTTCACTAAAATATACATCACCACAAAGTGCACATATTACTTGTCCATATAATTTTTTTAAAAACCCAACTTACTGCTTCATTGTCTATCTTTGTCAGTAAACAATGGCAAGTTTAAAGGGAAGATCTTATCTTTTTCATTAATGTTTCCCCCAGAGTATGTGCCTGGCACATAGTAGGTAATCAATTACCATTTGTTGAACGAACAAATAAAATTTAAATGAAGGCCCAGGTTACTCTCTCAAGCAATTACTTGATACTAGAAAAATTCTAACACGCAAGCACACACACACCCACACACACACCCACACACACACACACACACAGAAAGAAAACACTCTGATACCCTTTATAATGGGATTACCGAAAAGAAAAACAAAACAAAACAAAAAACACCAAGGCATAATACAATAAGATTATATTCATCAGGAAGAGAGCCAAAGAAATTTTCTTAAAATCAGGAACACACATAAATACCTTCCTTGACTATATGAGTCAGGTTAAAATGTACTTTGGGTATGAACTGTTCATTCTTTTCTACACCGCATGTGCTTGTACATCTTACCATAAAATTGTCAGAGATATTTTTAGTCTATTAATTTACAGACTAGAATTCATTGACTATTACTGCACTTGATAAAATCTCAGAGGAAAAAATTAGCCTTTGAATGGTGATTTTAAGTTAAGCTCGACTTAGCTATTTCTTGCTAGATTAGAAAATCCTTAAAAGAAAGCCCACATTTAATGTGTTTTTAAAAATAATCCCCACAATGTTTACTGTACTTAGTATACAGCAGATATTTAACACACATATTAAGTAAATGAAGTAGCTAAATGCTTACCTTTCAAGCAGAGATTTTAAAACACAGACAAATTTCAAGGGAAACTTCTTAGCAATTAAAAAATAAGTAAATCAGTTTGGACTAACAAGCCCAATTCAGCCAGAAAAATCCTCTCCCCTGGGACAATGCCAGCAACCTCCCTCCAAACCTCCAGAACTTTTGGATACCTCAACTCTGTGATATACCAAAAATGATGGAGAAGAAATACATCTCTCTCCTTCCTTCTAATGAATGTTTGAAGAATACCACTTTATTCAAAAGTGGCAGAACCGGGCGCCTGGGTGGCTCAGTGGGTTAAAGCCGCTGCCTTCGGCTCAGGTCATGATCCCAGGGTCCTGGGATCGAGGCCCACATCGGGCTCTCTGCTCGGCAGGGAGCCTGCTTCCTCCTCTCTCTCTGCCTGCCTCTCTGCCTAGCTGTGATCTGATCTCTCTCTCTCTGTGTCAAATAAATAAATAAAATCTTTAAAAAAAAAAAAAAAGTGGCAGAACCATAACTGGACAATTTCAACCAAAAGAGGCTCTGGTAGCGATGCGACCATTAATGTTCTACCACTGTAGATCCATGCACCTCTTGGCACATGCATCTGGTAAAATCTTTTGCTTAAAGCAATAGATAGTGGCTCCTGTTATAGTAAAGTCATCTTTCTGCTTTGCAGAATTCACCCAAAAATAATTGTCTCACAATTCAATTAGCACCAGCGGGAGTCCCAGTCATAACTCCAGTTATACATAAAAGGTACATTCTTTTGTACTTGACATTTGACTGTAAGAGCTGTATGTCGAATCATTTTAAAAAGGCAAAAAACAAACCGAAACTAAAAGTGCACTAGTAAAATAAAATCTTAAAAATAATCAAACCAAAACCGAATGATTCAACTTATTTAATACCATACAAAATAACTCAGTCAACCATAGTACCAACTAGGGGAATCATAACATATTATCCAAACATACCTTAATAATTAAGACTGTTATTAGATATAAGTAACTTTTCAACCAATACCTATACAAAGACTACCTTTAAAGAATGAAAAAGTGTATTTTCCTCTTGAAAAAGAATGTCCTCTGAAGGAGAGCAAAGACACTTGGGGGCCTTGGCTGTTAGTAATCCCACAGAGTCAATGTCCATTTTTACTTGTATCCATACCTCCCAATCGTCCACTTTTAGTCAGGAGGAAGCGGGAGAAGTCCATAAAGAGCACAGAATTAGGAGGGCAAAAGTAGACCAAGAGGGAGTGGGGATGAAACAACACCTTCAGGGGCACCTGGTTGGCTCAGTCAGTGGAGCATGCAGCTCTTGGTTTTGGGGTTGTGAGTTCTGGCCCCACCTTGGGTGTAGAGATTACTTAAAAAAAAAATTTAAAAACAAAAACAAAAAACACCTTCAGGGACACCTGGGTGGCTCAGTCGATTAAGTGTCTGCTTTCGGCTCAGGTCATGATCCCACCGTCCTGGAATCAAGTCCTGGATCAGGCTCCTTGCTCAGAGAGGAGACTGCTTCTCCCTCTGCCCGTTCCCCTGCTCGTGCTCTCTCTCTTTGACAAATAAATAAAATCTTTAAAAAAAAAAAACAAAACACAACCTTCAGTTAGCACACCCTTCTCCTATTCTAACTTATTATACCAACAAGAAATCTAAATTTTCCTGATAGTTTCAGCATATAGGAGGACTGTGAAAAGAACAGTTTGAATAGCACCAGTGGTTAGTTACACCCATGTGAAATCAATCCCTGCACATTGGTTGTCTTCCCTGCAAAATATAGTCAAAATGGACATAGTACTCCTTTCTTTCTGGCAACAAAACTCAATGATAATCTCTAGAGCATAAGTTCCCAAGCTTTCTAAGTTTCTAACGACACCCTCAGTATTTCGGTAATTTTTTCACAACAGCACTGGGCCAGGAAATACTTACAGTTCCACTTAACCAAATTGTTAGTAGCGATTTGAAAAACTTATCTACCTTAGCCGAAAAAAAAATGTTTTTACTTCATTCTTAAATAATCGCAATTATGTACTTCCAGAATACATATTATGGTTAGGCAATGCACAACATCTCAAACCCTGGAAACAAACTGGACACTGCTATTCTTATTTCCTATTTCTCACTGATTTTCATGCAGTATTTGCATTTTGTCACAGCAACCCCCAAAACCCAACTTCACAAAGAAACATCATCCAAAGGAATGTAGCACAACCTAATGTTTAAATCAGGAACTACGTGAAGCTAGTAATTTACCTGGCAACCAACAGATGTCAAGTACTGCTATATGTTCCTTAAAAATTTAAACAACCACAGAGCACCTCCTTAAGTTGGTGACAATATGCCCAGGTATCTTAGTGTTGTGTAGGAAACATGGCCCCTAGTGAGGTATTATATAATTTTGTGAATTTGGACTCAGACAGACATAGGTTAGAAATCATTCTAGGGGTGCTGGGTGGCTCAGTTGGTTAAGCATCTGACTCTTGATTTTGGCTCAGGTTATTATCTTAGGGTCCTGGGATGGAAGTCTGAGTTAGGCGCCAAGCTCACCAAGAAGTAGGCTTGAGATTTCCTTTCTCTTTCTCTCTTTCTCTTTCTTTCTTTCTCTCTCTCTCTCTCTCTCCCCCCCCCCAAAAGTGAGCACATGCACTCTCTCCCCTCCTGCCTCTAAAATAAATAAATAGGGACGCCTGGGTGGCTCAGTTGTTAAGTGTCTGACTTTAGCTCAGGTCATGATCCCAGGGTCCCAGGATTGAGCCCTGCGTCAGGCTCCCTGCTTGGAGGAAAGCCTGCTTCTCCTTCTCCCACTCCCCCTGCTTGTGTTCCCTCTCTCACTGTGTCTGTCAAATAAATAAAATCTTTAATAAATAAATAAATAAATAAATAAATCTTTTTTAAAAAGATATAAATAAATAAATCTGAAAAAAAGAAATCAGATTCTACTAAAAACTGTATAAACTTGGGCACTGCCAAACAGGAATAATAGTACCAACCTCAAAGAACAGTTATGACAAATGAAATGATGTCTGTACATAGTAAATGCTCAATAAATGCTAGTTATTATTCCATCATTCACATTTAAACCAAATAAACATTCTAAGCTAAAGTCACAATGTCAAATAAAAACTTATGAACAAATTTTTAGGGAAAAGATCATAAAGTGCATAAACAATGACAATATAGAGAACTACAGTCTCCTCCAAAGGATGCCATAATGTTGCTATCTATACCTATGACAAAAATGACTATGTAAAAGGTTTTAAACTGGTAACTCAGAAGAATATACTTTCAAAAGCGCCTTTTAATGAACAATCACAGTAAGAAAAACCAAGTTTTATAAACTAGGATTCAGCAGCACGAAGAACTGCCTTTTAAAATTACAAGTTTACATAGAGCAAAACTCAATTAATTGTAACAAAGACTTTTCCCAAAGAGCATAATAGCTCAATATTATACCTGTGCTCATACCCCTAGTCTCATAACATGCTAAAAATTTAACATTTTAATTCCAAATGCACTTCTGTATCTTCTATCTCACAAACATCTTTAATATAATTTGTAATACAAGAATACCGCAAGTGCTAAAAAAAAAAAAGAATACCGTAGTGCTTGGTTTATGAAAGGATTTTTGAAATATTTCATTTGATCCTCAGATATTATCCCTACTCAGGAGACGAGGTCTATAGAAATAAAGTAATTTGTCCTACAACTTATACATATTACTGTTCCGTGCTAAAACCAGTGTCTTTTCATTCTTTCTAGTACACAACTCCTTTCCAAAAAGACTCAGTACAAATCTTGTTAGTTAGACCAGTATTGTTTAATCCAACTGTTACAAGTAGGTTAACCATCAACAAAGGCCTGAAAATCTCTTCCCTGAACAGTAATGGCATTTCACCTGCAGAGACTTTTCATCTGCCAAGTATCTTGAACTGTGTAACATTAATTAATAATTATTCTTAGATCACGTTATGACAAGATCTATTATTATAGCTCCAACTCTACCAAATGGTAATACAGTGGCTGAGCCCACTGGTATAATCTCTCAGCCCAGAGTATTTCTCACTTTTCACTTAGCTGGCAGCCCACTGTTCAACTCTAGATGGAAAGGTAACATGAACCATTAAACTGACCCTAACATTTTTTCTTCTATAACAAGCCAAATGCAGTGGCCAAAATACTTAAAAGGAATGGAAGGCAAGAAAACTTGTATACCACCCAGAACACAATGCCATCACAGGTCTATGCCTGCCTTTAAACTTGGTCCAAGCAAATTCTAAAAATTATTTGCCAGCAATCCTTTTCCCCAAATCCCCAAATTTCTCTCAGATACATATATTACTATCACTTCCAAAAGTATCCTAAAAGCAATTTACTAAGGCATTCTACTTCATAGTGACTACTTCTCTAAAACTTGAATATAAATGCAATTCGATAATAAAATAACTATGTTGGGAAGCTTCAGTTTTAAAGAAATTCTGCAGAAAGTCTTTATATAATGTAACTTATCACTTCTATTTTATACTACATTTAAAAATTACCCTTTTGGGGCACCTGGGTGGCTCAGTCGGTTAAAGGTCTGCCTTTGGCTCAGGCCATGATCCCAGGGCCCTGGAATCCACCCCCTTGTCAGGCTTCCTGCTAAGCAGGAAGCCTGCTTCTCTCCCTCTCCCTCTGCCATTCCCCCTTGCTTGTGCATTCTCACTCTCGCAAATAAAATTTTTAAAAACCTACCCTATTATATGCCACAGTTTGTTAAGGGTAGAGATTTGGGCTATTGATAAGAAGAGATATAGGCCTGTACCATAACTACTATATTAACCTGAGTCTTTGGTAACCACAACGTTTTCGCGATAAGCTAATATTTTGAAAAACTTCACATCTGGACCTTCCTTAGCAATGCAAATACATTCTGTTAACAAACTTCTTCAATTCCATTGAGAATTGAAGAGCAACCTTGTTTTCTTAGAAAGGAAACAGCTACCTGTCTTATACAATAACCAGTCCACTTGAGCAACCTAATACGGACCAAAAAAAAAAAAAAAGATCCATTTGGAAAACGTCTCTTCTCCAGCCAAGAGGTGTTCCCAGATAAAGGCAATGCTCAGAACACAGAAAAGAAACAAAACAAAACAAAAAGCCTCCTCTGAAAGAAGAAATATGCCAGGAAAGGAAAGACATGGATCGGGAATAAAGGGTGAGTATACGCGATCAGTGTAAAGGCTGGAGGCAGCAGGCACAGCGCTGAGATGCTCTCCAGCGAAAGAACCAGCGGCAGCAGCAGCAGCAGGAAGTTTCAATGGGGCCGGGCAGAGCATGCGCCCTGCACCCGCGCGGTGGCCTTATGTGGAAGGAGCACCACTTGCGAACACCAATAATAGACCAGCAGCACCAGAGAGAGAAACATGAGCAACAAGCACCTTCTTCAACTGTTTCCCCCTCTGTCTGAGCCCCTCCTCCAGCCTACATACTAACCACCCCACCCCACCCTGCAAATGGGAGGGCGACTTCTTCCCCTAAGCCCTGCTGCCAAGATGAAGGGGGAAGGGATTAGAAAAGTGGGGAGATGCTTTTCTATTATTTGGGGGGAGGTGGGGAGAGGGAGGAGGAAAACTATGGGGGAGGAAAAATTAACCCTCTACCCTCCAAAGTGGAGAAGCTGAACCGACTTCGACCCCCAAAGCGAGAATGGAGGAGGACCCCCTCCCATGGGGGAGGAGCAAACCTCCCTACTCTGAGGAAGGAGTTCTGGGGGTTAAACTAGCCCTCGAGGGGAAGGGAAGACAGACGCGAGCGACTCTCCCGGGGGAGTTCCCACTAGAGGGAGGGAGAGCTGAAGTGTCCGCTGGCCCCCGCCCACCCAGGTGGAGGGAGAGAAAGGGGCGCCCCGAGAAGATGAGCCCAGCCTCCCCCGAGATGGTGGGGAGGATGGTGGGAGGAGGGGAAGGAGCAAGGGAGGGGAGGAGGAGAAAAGCGCAAAGCTGGCCGGAACCTGCGCTCCCCTTCCCCCGCCACCCAGGGGGAGAAGGGGTGGAGGACCGGCCACTGCCGCCGGAGAACAGTCCCAGGGGCCGCCGACCAGCACAATGACCACCCCACGCCCCCAGCCCACACCTAGCCTGCGACGCCCCCACCTCCGCTCGGCGCTAGGCCCAGTGGCCCTAGGGGGTCTCTGCCCCGCCTCCCCACTGTCCAAGACCCTGGGGGCTGGGCGGAGAAGCCGGGCCGGGCCGAGCAGCGCCCCAGGGGAAGGACAGAGGCGCGGAGGCCCGGGATGTCCGTGGAGAGCGGAGGGAAGGAGCGTGCCAGGGCCGCTTCCCGCCGGGCGTTCGGGCCCCTCGCTTACCTTCTCCACTGCCGACGTCCGGCGGCGGCGCCTGCAGCACCCGCTCCAGCTCGGGAAACGGCAACTCAGGCAGGTCGAGCAGCGGCCCGTAGCGCTCCAGAAAGGAGCAGACTACGGCGAAGTTGGGGCACGAACCCGGGCAGCCCGGAGGAGCCATCGCGGCCGCCGCTGCTGCCGCCGCCGCCATTTTGAACTGGAGGATGGAGGAGGAGGCGATGGGGGGGTGGGGGGAGTCGGGTGCCGAGGAATGGCAGAGCTCTCTTAAGGGCAACAGGAGGCGCTAGTGAGTGGGCTCCCCTGTGGATCCGAGCGTCTCAGGCACGGCGCCGCGATCCCACAATACAACGGCGGCTCGGAGCAGTCGAGAACCGAGTCAGACGGGGGAAAGAGAGGCTTTCCCCCCCCCCCCCCCCGGTCCCTCCCTCTACTTCGCCCCTCCCACCTTGGGTTTGCCACTGCCTCGTGTGACAGGGGGAATGAAAACAAGGGAAGCGGGGCTGGGAGGAGGACTGGAAGCTGAAGAGGCGGGACTTTTTCGGAGCAGTGACCAATAGGCTTGGGGGAGGCGGGGCTTCGGGCGATGACTGGTTGAGGGGCGCTTTCAGGGCGGGGCGAGTGAGGGGAGCGCCCAGCGGAGAAGGCCCGAGCGAACCAAGGTGAGAGGTAAAGCGCGGAGTCGCTTGGGATCGCAACTCTCCTGAAAAGAGGACGTTGGGTGAGTTTTGGGGGCGCTCCGGGAACTGAAACCGGGCCACCAGATGGTGGGGGAAGTTGGGGAGCGTGAATAAGAGGCAGAAAAAGGGAAGAATAGGAAAAAAAAAAAGCACGAGTCTGGGAGACGTTTGGAAAAGGAAAGGTAGAGAGGTGCCCTTAATTAGGGGTTGGGATGGGACCTTTGTAGGGAGAAGTGTCTGCGAAGCTTTGCTGAGGGGTATTGCTGTCTACTGGGGTACAAGAACCTCAGCTGTGCTGGAAAACAGTCTGAGGACTCTAGGGGGCGAGAGCCGGAGGGAACGGTTCTGCAAGTATCACCTGTCTGAGGAGTTGGGGCCCTGGTAGGAGGTCAAAGTATGAAGGGACCAGCTCTTCGGGCAGACGAAGGTATGAAGGGACAGGGCCCTGCTGTGGTTGCCAGGGTGTGAGGGAAAGGGACTCTTGGAGCACGAGGATCTCATGGGACGAGACTTTATAGGGGGACCAGAGTCAGAGTGGGCTAGGACTCCACTAAGAGGACTGACAGGTTAAGAGCAAAACAATTGTTAGAAGACAGGGTTCGACTTCGTTGGGGGCAGCAGTTAGCACCACAAAGAATCTAAGAAAACCATCAATCATGCAAAGTAGAATGTGCAACTTGGGATTCAAGGTGCATTAGGGTTAAAAGCCTGAGCTTTCGAAGTCAGCCATACTTGGGTCCTAACAAAAGTCCTTTTCAGCTCATTGCAGAATATTTTTCAATTCTTTGAAACTCTGAAGTGGGGGTGATATCAGTACTTACATCATAGAGTTTACTAGCTATTCAGGGTAATTGATTAGCACAATGCCCAGGCACATTCACTGTAACTATTTTTAAAACATTAGTTGCTGTTACTGAATAAAGGAATTTCTAAAATTTAGATTGAATTCACCTATAATTTATATAGTCTACTACTTTAAGCCAGAATTTTCAGCATACATTTTAAACTTACATAGTACCAGGATGCCTGGGTGGTTTGGTCAGTTGAGCATCCCACTCTTGGTATTAGCTCAAGTCTTGATCTCAGGGTCCCAAGTTCAAGCCTGGCGTTGGGCCCCAAGCTGGGCTTGAAGCCTACTTCAAAAAAAAAAGTAAAAAAGTGTTAAGGGGGGGCGCCTGGGTGGCTCAGTGGGTTAAAGCCTCTGCTTTCGGCTCAGGTCATGATCTCAGGGTCCTGGGATCGAGGCCCACATCATGCTCTCTGCTCAGCAGGGAGACTGCTTCCCCCTCTCTCTCTGCCTGCCTCTCTGCCTCCTTGTGATCTCTCTCCCTCTGTGAAATAAATAAATAAAATCTTTAAAAAAAAAAAAGTGTTAAGGGGTGCCTGGGTGACTCAGTTGGTTAAGTGCCTGCCTTCGTCTCGGGTCAAGATCTCAAGGTCCTGGAATCGAGCCCCCTCGTCTGGCTCCCTGCTTAGAGGGGAGTCTGCTTCTCCCTCTCCCTCTGCTCCTCCCACTGCTTGTGCTCTCTCTCTCTCTCCGCCCCCCCCCGTCAAATAAATGAATAAAATCTTAAAAAGAAAAAAATTTTTAAAGATTTTATTTATTTATTTGACAGAGAGAGAGAGAGATCACAAGTAGGCAGAAAGGCAGGCAGAGGGAGAGGGAGAAGCAGGTTCCCCACTGAGCAGACAGCCCCATGCGGGGCTCCATCCCAGGACCCTGAGATCATGACCTGAGCCGAAGGCAGAGGCTTTAACCCACTGAGCCACCCAGGCACCCCTTAAAAAGAAAATTTTAAGGGAAGCCTGGGTGGCTCAGTCATTAAGCATCTGCCTTCAGCTCATGTCATGATCTGAGGGTCTTGAGATCCAGCCCTGCATTGGGCTCCCTACTCAGTGGGAAGCCTGCTTCTCCCTCTCCCACTCCCCCTGTTTGTGTTCCCTCTATCGCTGTGTCTCTCTCTGTCAAATAAATAAATAAAATCTTTAAAAAAAACTGTTTTAAACTTACATAGTAACTACTTAAAAAGAATTTGAAACAAGGTATAACATAAACCATATAAAATCAGAAAATTTATGATTAATCGAAGGTAAAATATACAGTATAGGCAAATAACTATATTGGGAACAAAGAAAATGCTTACAATTATTGAATTTTGTTCTGTATTTCTAGGGAAAAAAACATAATGGTCTATATCATTCTCATTAGCTAAAGAAAAAATATTCATTTTTATCAAAAGAGAAAAAAATTTAGGGGTGTCTGGGTGGCTCAGTCAGTTACGCCTCCCAACTCTTGATTTCAGTGTCGTTGGAATCGAGAAACACTTTGGGTTCTGCACTTAGCCTGGAGCCTGCTTAGTATTCTCTTGTTCCTTCTCCCTCTGCCCCTCCCTGCTCAGATTGCACTCTCTCTCTCTCTCTCAAAATAGAAATGAAAAAAAAAGAAAAAATCTGTATCATAAGTGGAATTTATAACCTAGAACACGGACTCCTAATCCTGAGTAATATACAAACTCTTTTTTATTTTTTTAAAAGATTTTATTTATTTATTTGACATAGAGAAAGAGAGAAAGAGAGAGAGAGAGAGAGAGAGAGAGAGAGAGAACGCACAAGCAGGGGTAGTGGCAGAGGGAGAGGGAGAAACACATTCCCTGCTGAGCAGGGAGCCAGACAAGGGGCTTAATCTCAGGACCCAGAGATCATGACCTGAGCCAAAGGCAGGGCTTAACTGACTGAGCCACGCAGGCACCCCACAAACTCTTTTTAAAGGGAAAGGATTTTTTTTTTTTTTAATTTTCAAGTACTCTTGAAAATTCCATTTTAAGAAATACTATTGTGAGGGCGCCTGGGTGGTTCAGTGGGTTAAAGCCGCTGCCTTCGGCTCAGGTCATGGTCCCAGGGTCCTGGGATCGAGGCCCAGGGTCCTGGGATCGAGGCCCACATCGGGCTCTCGGCTCAGCGGGGAGCCTGCTTCCTCCTCTCTCCTCTCTCTCTGCCTGCCTCTCTGCCTACTTGTAATCTCTCTCTGTGTGTCAAATGAATAAATAAAATCTTAAAAAAAAAAAAGAAATACTATTGTGAGAAATTAAAGTTAACAGTGTGAATGTACTTCATGCCAATTAACTATTTACTTAAAAATGGTTAAAAGAGTAAATTTTAGGGATGCCTGGGTGGCTCAGTTGGTTAAATGGCTGCCTTCAGCTCCGGTCATGATCCTGGGGTCCTGGGATTGAGTCCCGCATCGGGCTCCTTGCTCTGCAAGGAGCCTGCTTCTTCCTCTACCTGCCTGACCCCCTGCTTGAGCTATCTCTCTCTCTCTCTCTCTCTCTCTCTGACAAATAAATAAATAAAATCTTTAAAAAATAAATAAATTTTATTTTATATCTATTTTCCCACAATAAAAAAAAGTAAAAAGAAAGTAAAGCCGTACTTTAGCAAAATGTCTATGGTTGTGAGTTATCATAGCAAAAGAGAAGTTTTCATTTAATGTGTAGTAAAAAACTGTTCTAAGCAACACTGCTTAAATTCAAGTCTAAATTAAAACATTGGTAGAACTCTCAGATTGCCAAGTATGTATCTCTAGATTAGGGGATCTGAAGACTCCAGTTTAAGAAAAATCTGACCTAGAACACATCCTTAATAACAGTTTTGCAGAAAGATACAAAAAAAAAGATTGTTATTTAATTGACCTTAAATAAAGGGCAGATATACAATTATAAATAAAACTACATCTTTGTGAAGCAGAGAAAGGAACTTATGAAGGAACTTGGAAAGAAATTTCAAACTAATGAAGTTTTAATTATATCATTTTGTAACCCTTACCTCCACCCCTTCCTTTCTAGGTCTTCACTTTCAGCTATCCCAGCTCTTTACCTCCTACTCTCCCATGAGTTGTAAAATAGCATACTAAACGAAAGCCTTATACTATAGTTTTCTTTTCTCAGTCCTCACACTGTTATTCAAAGATAGACTGATAAATAAGATTAGAGTTTCTCCCTTTTCTAATCCAGATTGGCATGGGAACAAAGTCCTTGGGCAACAGAAAGTTATATCCACCCAAAAGATAAGAAATGTTTCACTACAAGATTTAGATCATACCTTCACTGAGTCTGTTCTTGAAAAGAAAATAAACACTCATTATAACACCTCTTTTTGCCTTTCTGGACCCAGAGAAGCTGAGGGCTACAAGAGTTTAATCCCACTTTATGTCATTAAGTGACTGAGTTATATACATCAGACTAGAATATAAAGGATTAGCCTTAAAAAAATCTGTAATTATCTTATTGCTACTGCCATGAAGAAGCCATCCAACAAGCATTAAATTATCTATACTCACTCTAACTTTATGAATAAGAAATTTCGTAAGATGGTTCATATTTCTCATCCTATTAGGGGAAAAAGAAAACCTGTCCATTCTAAATAGCTAGTTTATTCAAAACCAAAAAATCTAAAACAACCCAAATGTTCGTCAACAGAAGAATGGATGAATAAATTGTGATTAATTCTTGCAACAGGCTACTATTCATACTAATATATACTTGATACTACAACATGAGTAAATCTCAAAGCCTGTTGAGTGAAAGAAGACAGACACAAAAAATAGGTACTGTACAATTCCAGCAATATGGTCTAACTAATCTAGGGGAATAGAAGTCAAATTAGCAGTTTCTTTTGAGCTTTGAAAGAGTGACTAGAAAGGAACACAAGGCAACTTTCTGGATACTTTCTGGATCTTGATTGGCAAGTTTATACATTTGTCAAAAGTCTTTTTTTTTTTTTTAAGATTGATTTATTTGACAGAGAGAGTATAAGCAGGGGGCGGGGGCAGGGAGAGGGAGAGGGAAAAGCAAGCTCCCTGCTGAGCAGGGAGCCTCATATGGGGCTCTGTCCCAGGATTCCAGGATTACCACCAGAACTGAAGGCAGACGCTTAACCATCTGAGCCACCTAGGCGCTCCCATTTATCAAAACTCCTTAAATTCTAAAAAATATTTGTGCAATTAGCAGAATGTAACTATGCTTTGATTTTAAAATTTAATGGCTTATCCTTCAGTTATCTCAAATTGCATCGATAAGTTTGCCTTACAACAGAATAACTAATACATATTTCCGTCTCCACAACATACTACCTTTGTACTTGTTACACATATTTTTTAACAGATACTGTAAGCCTGGTAAATGTATATTGAGGGAATTGGATTTAGTTGTGAAGCCAATTTGGAGAATTCCTGATCAGTCATGAGCAAATTTACATCGGTTTGTTTAAAGTTCATTTTTTCCCCCAGATTTATTATTTCAGAGAGAAAGAGTACGTGTGCTAACAGGGGGAGGGGCAGAGGGAGAGAGAAAAGGAGAGAAGCTGACTTTCCCCTGAGCAGGGAGCCCAACAACACGGGCCTCCATCTCAAGATCCTTACATTCTGACCTGAGCCAAAATCCAAAGTCAAGACACTCAACCAACTGAGCCACCCAGGCACCCCTAGAGTTCACTTTTTAAAGAGTTAATACATCTAGATGTGTGTGTGTGTGTGTGTGTGTGTTATATGTAGAGAAAAAGCTATTAAGTGTCAACAGAAATAGGAATCTGTGTCCTTCAAGATAGTTAAATAAGAAAATACACAAAAAGAAAGAGAAGTTGTAATATAAACAAGATTTAGGGCGCCTGGGTGGCTCAGTGGGTTAAAGCCTCTGCTTTCTGCTCAGGTCATGATCTCAGCGTCCTGGGATCGAGGCCCGCATCGGGCTCTCTGCCCAGCAGGGAGCCTGCTTCCTCCTCTCCCTGTCTCTCTGCCTACCTCTCTGCCTACTTGTAATCTCTCTCTCTGTGTCAAATAAATTAAAAAAAAAACAAACAAGATTTAAACGAGCCTTTTTTTTTATTTTCCTAATGATAAATTCTGTGTTGCAGCAGAATTCTACTCATTGAATAAAGCACTTTTAGAAGTGTCTTACCATCTTTTTTTTTTTTAAGGGTTATGGATTAGTCTATTCTTATCTCTTAAAAGAATGGCTGAGACTAATTTCTCTGGTGGAAAAAGATTTTTACTAAAAAAATGTATATAGGAAACCGCTGATATTAAAATGTATTGCACCTCATATTGTTGCTATGTGTCTACATGTTTTAACTTTACTATTAGATATTTGAGGACAGGGATCACATTATGCAGTTCGGTATCTTGTACAGCAAAGACTAATATTCACTAATGTGGACTAGAAAGGTTATACTGGCTGTTAAGATATTAAGATACTGTACTTACATGCTAATTGCAGAAGAACCCCTGCCCTGAGTGAGCCTCCCAAGTAATCCGTGGCACACTGGTTACCCCACTTTCTTTCTAACAACTCCCAGCAACTGAACATTCAATACAGACACAGCAGATCCTATTCTAGAATTCCACTCCCATTTTGATGCAGTCAGTGCACATGCTGCCCTCATTATTTTTTTTAATATAGCCTTAGCCTACAGTAGTGTTTTTTAAACTATGGGTCATGACCCACTAGTGGGTTTTAAAATCAACTTGATGGATCAAGACCAAAGTTATATTAAAAATGAAAAAATAAAGGGGCACCTTGGTGGCTCAGCGGTTTAAAGCCTCTGCCTTCTGCTCAGGTCATGATCTCAGGGTCCTGGACTCAAGGCCCGAATCGGGCTCTCTGCTCAGCAGGGAGCCTGCTTCCTCCTCTCTCTCTGCCTGCCTCTGCCTACTTGTGATCTCTCTCTGTGTCAAATAAATAAAATCTTTTAAAAAAATGAAAAAATAAAAACAGAACAGTACTAAAAAAAGGCGGGGTGCTAAAAAAATAGAACAGAATACAGTGTATCACAAAATAAGTATAAATATGATAAGAATATGGCAAGAAATACATATGAAATATGTATGTTTTTAAGTATGTGTGTTATGATATAAAATTTATTTGTTACTGTGATTTAGGCAAAGAGTTTGAAACACATTCCCTTAGCTTTACATGTGGATGAAAATGAATGAATGAATGCCTGGATGAATGAACAAATCAGATCTTTATCACTTGATTATGATAAAGGAAACATATTATTACGTAAAATTTCTGTGTTAACTCCATTCTTCTAGATGACATCTAAGCATGACTACAGTAGTTATTGTATATTTTTCATTCGGTGAAATTTTGTGGTATGTCAGACACATCAGTTCTCCTAGTGCCAAGGAGAACCACGTTGCAAAAGTATTTCTTCAGTACTATTNGGGGGGGGGGGGGGGGGGGGGGTGGCGCCTGGGTGACACAGTCAGTTAAGCATCTGTCTTCAGCTCAGGTCATTCTCCTGGAGTCCTGGGATCCAGCCTTGCGTTGGGCTCCCTGCTAACGGGGGCCTGCTTCTCCCTATCCCTTTGCCCTTCCCATTCCCTCCCCTCGTGCTTGGTCTCTCTCTCTTTCTTTCTCTCTCTCTCAAATAAATAAATGAAATCTTAAAAAAAAAAAGATGACATTTGGATATCTGGTGAATCGTTAAGTTGTGTCAAAATCTTTAAGTTGCTGGGCGCCTGGGTGGCTCAGTGGGTTAAAGCCTCTGCTTTCGGCTCAGGTCATGATCTCAGGGTCCTGGGATCGAGGCCCGCATCGGGCTCTCTGCTCTGCAGGGAGCCTGCTTCCTCCTCCTCTCTCTCTGCCTGCCTCTCTGCCTACTTGTGATCTCTCTCTCTGTGTATCAAATAAATAAATAAAATCTTTAAAAAAAATAAAAAAAAATTTTAAGTTGCAAGTAAAAGACAAACAGGCTTAAGCAATAAAGGAAATTTATTACCTTACATAATTGATAAGACCAATGGTAGCACATGCTTGAGGTATGGTCTGATCAGGTGGTAACTCTCTCTGTGTTGCCTTCCTCTGCGTGGGCTGAATTTTCAGACTGATTTCCCTTTTAGTACTGGCAGTTTTAAGGTACCCTTCTATAGACTATCCATTCCAGCCTCAGTATCTCAGAATTTCCCCCAAAAAAGTCCCCCAACTGACACTGATTGGTACATCTCAGCGCACATATTCAACCATTCAGCCAGTGTGACCAGTGTAGAAAGTGAAATTGAATGTACTCAGTGCATTAGCCTAGGTCAACGCTTCACTCCTACAACTAGAGATACAAAGGTCACTGCCTCATTCCTAAAGCTGGAGGTTTATCAAAACCACAAGGAGGGGGTTCCTGGGTGGCTCCAGTCAGTTAAGCAGCTGCCTTCAGCTCGGCTTCCGTCATCAGCTCAGGGTCCTGGGATCGAGCCCCACATGGGGGCTTTAAAATCTTAAAAAACCCACAAGGAGTCAATGCATCAAGAGCCCTAATATACATGAAGCAAAACCTGACAGAATTGAAGGGAGAAATAGAGAATTCAGCAATACTTCTTGGAGACTTTACTACTCCACCTTCAGTGATGGTCATCTAGGAAAACTAGGAAGAATGTCAACAACACCAACAAAAATAGCCTTGAACAATACTATAAAATAACTAGACCCAGCAGACACCTATGGACACTGGACAACAACAGTGACTACACATTTTTCTCAAATGCACATGGAAAATTCTCCAAGATAAACCAAGTGCTAGGGCATAAAAAAGAAGTCTCAACGCATTAAAAAGTGTTGAAATTATGCCAAATATGTTCTCCAAACATGGAGTTAGACCAGAATCAAAAACAGAAGGGAATTTGGAAGATTCATTTATATGTGGATACTAAGTGACACACACCCAAATAATCAGTGGTTCAAAGAAGGAATCTCAAGGAAAAGTAGACAATCCTTTTAGATAGATAAAACTGAAACATAAACTATTAAAACTTAGGGGATGCACCTAAAGCAGTCCTTAAAGAGAAATATGAACCTATATGTAAATACTAGTATTAAAAAAGATGACTTGTATTAGAAAAGATAGGTTGACTTTCCATCTTTAAAAAACTGAAAAAAAAGTGGGGCACCTGGGTGGTCAGTGGGTTAAGTGTCTGTACACATGCACACACACATATACTCTCTCTCTAAAAATAAATAATTTTTAAAAGATTTTATTTATTTATTTGACAGAGAGAGACACAGTGAGAGAGGGAACACAAGTAGGGGGAGTGGGAGAGGGAGAAGCAGGCTGCCTGCTGAGCAGGGAGCCTGATTCGGGGCTCGGTACCAGGATCCCGGGATCATGACCTGAGTAGAAGGCAGACGCTTAATGACTGAGCCACCCAGGTGCCCCTAAATAAATCTTTGAAAAAAAGACTATCAGTGAAAACTGAACATGGACTGGGTATTATATGCTATTGAAGAATGTTGTGCATTTATTTTAAAGTCCTAAAATAGGCCCTTATTTGTTAAAGATAGATAATTAAGTATTCACAAATAAAATGATATGCTGCTTCAGATTTGCCCTACCCCCAAAAAGTGGGGGGAAATGCATCAAAACAGGAATGGCAAAAAGCTGATAAAAAAGCTGGACGAAGAAGACCTGAAGGCTCATGTTATTTTCTCTCCTTTTGTGTGTTTGTGAAGCTACCAAACAAAAATTAACTTTTTGGCAAAATCACATGAAAGTACTGTATTCTATCTAAAATAGTAACTAATTTATTCATTCAACATACATACAAGAAGTACCTATACTATGTGCCAAGCATCATTCTAGTTCCTGGGGATATAATAGTGAATAAAGCAAAAGAAATTCCTGCTCTCACAGATCTTATAGTCAGATGGATAAGACTGGCAAAGAATATATAATTTCACATGGTAAACATTCTGAAGAAAAATAAAATGTGCAATGGATTAAAGAGTAATGTGGGGGAGCTATTCTAGATAGGACAGTGAGGAAAGTTCACTCTGAGGACCCAACTTTTGAGAGGACACTTAACAGAGTCAGACAGAGAGCCATAGGAAGATTAAGGGAAGCGGCGTTCCAGGCAGAAGACAAGGGCAAACTCAGAATATGGGAAATTCTAAAATGCTGTATATAAAAACTCTAGAAAAATGCATACAAAACTGTTAGCAGTGATTCTCTCCAGAGTCATCTCTGGAGAGCACATTTTGTTTTTTAACTTTTTTTGTTTAAGATTTTCTCATTGGGGTGCCTGGGTGGCTCTGTCGGTTATGCATCTGACTTCGGCTCAGGTCATGATCTCAGGGTCCTGGGATAGAGCCCCGCATTGAGTTCCCTGCTCAGCAGGGAGCCTGCTTCTCCCTCTCCCCCCGCTCTCTCTCTCTTTCTCTCTCTCTCTCGCTTGCTATCTCTCTCTCTCAAATAAATATATAAAATCTTAAAAAAAAACTGGAATAAACCAAAGTAAACACAAAATAAATAGAAGGAAGGAAATAATAAAGATAAGCATAGATACTAATGAAATGGAGAATAGAAAAATAGGGAAAAGCAACAAATCCAAAAATTGATACTTTGAAAATAACCACAGAATTGACACATCTTTAGCTAGACAGGCCAAGATGAAAATAGAAAAGTCAAGTAAATAAAATCTGAAATGAACAAGGGGACATCACTATCTATAGTAACTTTAAAAAGGTTTATAAAAGAACGTTATAAATAACTGTATGCCTACAAATGAGATAATCTAAGGGAAATGATCAAATTCTTAGAAGAACAGAAACTATTGAAACTCAAGAAAATCTGAATAGAATTATAACTATTAAAAAGACTGAATTAGGAATTTGAACCCCACCCTCACCTTCCCCCCCACAAAAGACCAAGAAAGACACCAAGAGTGCTAATGCACAGAGAAAAGGCCATGTGGGAGAAAAAAAAAAAGAAAGAAAAGAGAAAAGGAAATAAAGCAAGGAGGAATCCATCTGCAAGTCAGGAAGAAAGGTCTCACCAGACATCCTGCTGGTACCTTGATCTTGGACTTCCAGCCTCCAGACTGTGAGAAAATTTCTGTTTTTTAAGCCACTCAGTCTGCCATATTTTGTTATGGAAGCTTTAGAAAACTTACATAGGTCTTTCTCAGCACTCACAGCAACTCATTATACTTCCCTTAAACCACTTTTCAAAAGTTACTTCATATTTAAAAACTTACCTTAAAAAATTAGTTATTTGTATATGTCTTCTCCTCTAGGGTAATATTAGTTCCTAAGAACAGGAATCATGTCTTATAAATTTGTATCTCCCTCCTATAGCACCTAAAACGGTGTGTTTATGTACTTTGCTATGTATTTTAAAAATGGATATTCAGTATTTAAAGCTACAAAATGGATTAGTAGTTTAATTAATGTTAGGCAGAAATATCACTTTGCTAATGTGTTTATTTGGAGATTAAATGTGGTTTAAGGACATATATATAGTTTCCAGATTGACAAGGGGTAGACTGTGATGGTTAGTTTTATATGTCAACTTGGCTAGGCTACAGTACCCAGTTATTCAATCAAATGCTAATCTAAATGTTGCTGTGATGGTATTTTGTAGATGTGAATATCTACAATCGGTTGACTTTTAAATAAAGGAGATTGTCCTCGATATTCTTGGTACATCTCATCCAATCAGTTGAAAGGCCTTAAAAGCAAAACTGAGGTTTCCTTGAGGAAGAAGAAATAATACATTTTACTGAAATGACAACTTCTACCCAAGAGTTAGCAGCCTGCCGACCTGCCTAGATATTTTGGACTGGTCACTCCCCACAAATGCATGAGACACTTCCTTGAAATAAATCTCATAATACGCATAATCTACTGGTTCTGTTTCTCTGTAGAACCTTGACTATTACAATTAACCTTTTAATTATTTTACTTATAAATACTAGAATTTCTTTTTTTTTAAGATTTTATTTATTTAATTGACAGAGAAAGAGAGATCACAAGTAGGCTGAGAGGCAGGCAGAGAGAGAGGAGGAAGCAGGCTCCCCACTGAGCAGGGAGCCCAATGCAGGCCTCAATCCCAGGACCCTGAGGTCATGACCTGAGCTGAAGGCAGAGGTTTTAACCCACTGAGCCACCCGGGCGCCCTTGGTTCATATTTTTTGTTTCTTTGCATGTCGTTTTGTTTAAAGATTTTACTTATTTGAGAGAGAGAGGGAGGGAGAGAGAGAGAGAGAGAGAGCAGAAGCAGGGGAAGGGGCAGAGGGAGAAGCAGACTTCCTGCTGAGCAGGGAGCCTGACCTGGGGCTCGATCCCAGTACCCTGGGATCATGACCTGAGCTGAGGGCAGACACTTAACTGACGAGCTAACCAGGTACCCCTCTTTCTTTGCATGTCTTATAATTTTTTGTTCAAAACTGAATACTTTAGATAGTATATTACAGAAGGTCTGGATTCTGATTTCCCTCCCTGCATGTTATTCTTTGTTTGTACTTAGTCTCTTGCCTAGACTAAATCTGTGATTTCTATCTCCCATGCAATGTGTGGCCACTAAAATCTTTTTTTAATTTTTATGCATTTTTTAAAGTTTATTATTATTTTATTCATTCATTCATTTTTCCCCATTTATTTATTTTTTAGTAATCTCTACACCTAACATGGGGCTTGAACTCATGACCCCAAGATCAAGAGTCACGTGCTCTTCCAAATGAGCCAGGCGCCCCTTTAATTTTTATTCTTATCTTTTTTAAGGTTGGCTTCCTAGGAGTCTCCTCTGTGTCTGTATAGCTTAGTGTTCAGTCAAAGAAAGACTATGAGCGACTACCTTAAGCCAATAAGACTCTCACTCTCTACTGGTGGGTCAGTGTGTGCACTGAGGAGTACATGCAATGTTCAGACTGTTTTCATTTCTTACCTGGCTTTTACATTGTTCTAAGTCCTCTTGAGCCATCGTGCTTCTCAATTTTGCATGTGCTGTTGGCTCCACGGGCCCAGAATGTTTGATGATTTAGGCCTCCTTAGTTTTTGTCTTTGATACATATACTCGCAGCATTTGGTCCACTCTGGATGTGTGGAAAGCTCATCAAGCCCCCTATGGCTATGTCAGCTCTGAGAAATTCCTGTTAAATCCCTGCCTACTCTGCAAATCCATTGCTTGCCCCAAACAGGCCCACAATAGCAAGGAAGCAGAGCCACCTGCCATCCATATTTGCTTGCCACCGAGATTACCAATTTAATATATAATGCTCTAAATCAACCAAGCCTCCTCATGCCAAAGCGACAAGACTGTTATTGATTTTCATATCCTGCCTCAAACAAGTTGAACCTCTGTGGCAACTGAACTGATTGAGCGCATGACAGTAATCCCAGGCAGGAACAACATGCCATGTTACTGCCCTCCAAAATTCCGTGGTTTTCATAAATAAGTGCTTCTTAGCTTGTAGTGTGCCTTTATTATTATTTCTAAAGTATCAAGTTATTATTTTGAAAGGTTTATGCAGCTTTATACTTGCTTTTTGGAGAAAGGATGTGTCAACCTCCTCACTCCATCATGCTGAAGTAGATCTTTTAATTTTATCTCTCAGAAAATATCTAGAATTCCATCCAGAGTCTGAAAAGTAACATAGTATCTTGTTTCCATGGTTAAATGATTCAGGATCACAAGAGTTAACATTTTACTTTTTAGACCTCTAAAGAACCACATAAATGACAAAGATGCTTCTTAACTCATAGGGGACCAGGCATTACTGCATTTCGTATATAGTATTATATTTTAAAAGACATTTTTGTATATAGTATAGCTCCTGTATTTTGGAGTTGTTTCAACCTTACTTCATAACATATTTTCTTTTCATTTCAGAGTTAACTTCCTTATGTCCTCCCCTGAAATTGCTTCCCTATCATGGGGACAAATGAAAGTACAAGGCTCTACTAAAACCTACAAGGACTGCAAAGTGTGGCCAGGGGGAAGTCGGGCTTGGGATTGGAGAGAAACAGGAACTGAGGTAAGCTGTTAGTGTTTGGTAAACACTATATAAGGCTGACCAAGTGATTTCCAACCTCCTAAGCCATAATGACCAAGTGAAAAGTAACTATTCCTCTTATTCCTCTCTCCCTTTCTCTCTCCCTCGATATAATGTACATACCATTAACTCACTCTATTATTTTTTTTCAAAGATTTTATTTATTTATTTGAGAGAGAGTGAGCCAGAGAGCAAACAAGCACAAGCAGGGGGTGGGGCGGAGGGAGAGGGAGAAGCAGATTCCCCACTGAGCAGGTAGCCCAGGCAAGCTCCCTCCTGGGATTCCAGGATCATGGCCTGAGCTGAAGGCAGATGTTTAACCGACTGAGCCACTCAGGTGCCCCTAACTCACCCTTTTAAAGTATGCAATTCAGTGGGCTTTTTATTGGCATAAACTTGTGCAATAGTTACCAGTGCTAATTCTAGAATACACTTACCACCTCAAAAGGAAACCGCATAACCATAAGCACTCACCTTTCTTACCTTTCTTCTGCAATTATTAATCTACTTTTCTTTTTTTAAGATTTTATTTTTTTAAGTAGCCTCTACATCCACCGTGAGGCTCCAACTAAAAACCTGAGATCAAGAATTGCATGCTCTTCCAACTGAGCCAGCCAGGCTCCCCTAATCTACTTTCTGTTGCTATAGATGTACACTTGTTCTAGACTTTCCTTATGAAAGAATCGTTCCGTTCTCTTAGCTATATACCTAGGATTGGAAATGCTGGTCGTATGACAAGTCTAGATTTAATCTTTTGAGGAACAACCACATTGTTTTCCAAAGCAAATGCACTGTTTCACATTTTATATTTTAGGAATTATGAAGGTTCCAATTTTTCTAAATCTCTCCTCACTGACACTTAGTATTGTTTAGTTTGTTTTGTGTTTATTATATATCATCTTGGTGGTTGTGAAATGGTATCTCATTGTAGTTTGAACTTGCATTTCCCTTGTATTATACTTCCTCCAGGATTCTCATTGTGCCATGCCCAAGGTAGAGGTTGGGTGAAAGAAGAGAGCCCCTACCTCTTGACCACATTCACTTAGGACTTAGTCTCAGCAACAGACAGCTGGGGTCAGGATAAAAGATACTTAAGTCCTGTTTTTCCCAGGAACAAAGCCTTCCAGCTGGTAGCTGAGAGGGGAAACAATTCTGTGTTCTTGGGTGCAGCAGTCTGGAGTGGAGTGTCCACCTCACTAAGCTAGGAGCAGGTCGCAGGGCGGGTGGGGATGGGGTGTCAAGCAGCAGTCTTTCTGAAAAACCACATACTTAACTTTCCTACCAAATATTTATATTTCCCTGAAGAGGTGTTTCTTCATTTTCTGTTTGTTCTTAGGATAGAATTTTTTAATTTTTAATTTTTTAATTGGGGTGGGTGTAAAATTTTTTTTTGTGGGGTTTTTTAGTTTTTCTTTGTTTCCTTTAATAATTTTCATTTTGGAGCAGGTCATGGAGCCCTTCATGCTGTAATGATAGAAGTTGATCCTTCAGTTTTGAAAGATAATTTTGCTTGATACATAATTCTTTTTTTTTTTTTAAGATTTTATTTATTTATGGGCGCCTGGGTGACTCAGTGGGTTAAAGCCTCTGCCTTCGGCTCAGGTCATGATCTCAGGGTCCTGAGATCAAGGCCCACATCTGGCTCCCTGCTCAGCAGGGAGCTTGCTTCCTCCTCTCTCTCTCTGCCTGCCTCTCCACCTACTTGTGATCTCTCTCTCTCTGTCAAATAAATAAAATCTTTAAAAAAAAAAGATTTTATTTATTTATTTGACAGAGAGAGATTACAAGTAGGCAGAGAGGCAGGCAGAGAGAGGAGGAAGCAGGCTCCCTGCTGAGCAGAGAGCCCAATTCGGGCCTCGATCCTGAGATCATGACCTGAGCCGAAGGCAGAGGCTTTAACCCACTGAGCCACCCACGTGCCCTTGATATATAATTCTTGATTAAAAGTCTTTTTCTTATAGCACTTTGAATATGTCATCCCACTTTTTGGGCTTCATTGGTTACTTATGAGAAACTAACTGTTAAAGGTTCCTTGACTTGACAAGTCATTTCTCTCTTGCTGCTTTCAAAATTCTTTGTCTTTTGCTTTTGAGAATTTCACTGTGATGTGTCTACATGTGAATCATTTATCCTACTTGGAATATATTGAACTTTGTAGATGTGTACATTGTTGTTTTTCATCAGATTTGGGAAATTTTCAGCCATTCTTCAAATATCCTTTCTGCCCCTTCTGTCTCTCCTCTCCTGTAATACCCATTATGAGTATATTGTTATGTTAAATGGCAGTCCCTCAGGTGTCTGAGGCTTTGTTCATCTTCTTCGTTCTTTTTCCCTTTTTCTCAAATTGGATAGTCTGAATTGATATATTTTTCAGTTTTGCTGATTCTTACCTGCTATTGAGCCTTTTTAGTGAAATGTTCACTTGGTTATTGTACTTTTCAACTCCAGCATTTCTATTTTATCCTTTAAAAATTAACCTCTATCTCTTTATTGATATTCTATATTTTTTAAGGTATTGTACTCATACTTTCTGTTAGTTCTTTGAATATGGTTTCCTAGAATAATGATTAGACAGAGGTTTCTTTATATGCCTGCAACCAGTAGGTGTTCCAGTGTTTGCCTAGGGACTCAGTATGCAATTTGGGCTATGTAGTCAACACTCAGCCAGGCAATTTAAAATTCTGCCTATTTCTTGCTTATGTAAACTCTCAAGATCACCCAGAGTGGTGACCTTAGGGCTTTCTCATGTCATTCCTGAGCATGAGCACAACCCTGGGCGTTTATTGCCTTTTCAATACCAAGGTTCATATCAGAGCTTTTCAAAGCCCTCTGTGGATATCTTATTTCCCAGTTTTCCCTTTTGAGTTTTTTGGTTGACCTCTTGTTTGCCCTGTTGTCTAATGCATCAGGCAACTGCATTGTTAAAATTTTGTCGCTAGTAGTTTGGACAAACTTCTTTGGGGGTGGCGACGGGGGAAGAGATTTATACTGGCAAACTCCAAGTCAGATCAAATAAAGACAGCCTATGAGTTGGGTTGTCCAGAGAACCATCAGACAGGTCAAATAATGACAGTTTTCTGGGAGTGGAGGTTTGAGGGAGTTTTGATCCATTATTCCGTCTTGTGTGACTTCCAGACTGGTAGTTTTCACTGTGTTTATGGGTTGTTGCTTTTCAAGGCTACCACAGAATTGGGGATGGAGTAGGTTGGAATAGGGCAAGTTAAAATTAGGCAAAGCTCATTTTTCAGTGACTTTTTTTTTTTCTGTAATCAACACACGCTGAATTCCTGGAAACCTTTGTTAATTTCCAGAGAACAATAGGTTCATTTTTATACTTCTTCCATTATTCTTATTGCTTTTATGAAGAAGAGGATTTTCAGAGGTTCTTCACAACGTTTTCTCTGATATCTCTCAGAAATAACTGTTTCAGGGGTACCTGGGTACCTCAGTCAGTTAAGCGTCTGCCTTTTGTTCAGGTCATGATCCTGGGTTCCTGGAATCAAGCCCCATATTGGGTTCTCTGCTCAGTGCGGAGCCTACTTCTTCCTTTCCCTCTGTCTGCCGCTGCCCCTGCTTGTTCTCTCTCTCTCTCAAATAAATAAATAAAATCTTGAAAGAAAGAAAGAAAAGAAAGAAAGAAAGAAAGAAAGAAAGAAAGAAAGAAAGAAAGAAAAAGAAAAAAGGAAAAAAGAAAAAAAGGAAAAGAAAACAAAAGAGAGAAACTGTTTTGGATTCATACTTATGAGTGGTATGCCACAAATGGCTTTCACTGGCTTGTAAGAATTGATTATCAAATTTTCAGGAATTTTGTAAGCCAGTTTTTAGACACAGCCATTATTAAAAACTAAATTATATAAATTTACTCAAACCATTTAAGACATAGGTAATATATTTAAAATTCATTATTCCTAATTATTTTACTACATTCTATGCTTTTGAAATTATTTATATCCATTGTTATCTGTATGGTGAAAATACTATGTATGTGCTACTATACATCTCTTATTAACTGCATTCAGTGATGTCACATTGTTATCTTAAACACGGTGGGAATGTTTACACCACAGAAATTGGAAAACACTACATATTGGGGTTTTTTGTTTCTTTTTTTTGTTTTTTGTCTTTGTAACTTTATGGCTTTAAAAAAAATTTTATGGGTTTTGGGGCACCTGGGTGGCTCAGTGGATTAAGCCACTGCCTTCAGCTCAGGTCATGATCTCAGGGTCCTGGGATGGAGCCCCGCATTGGGCTCTCTGCTCAGCAGGGAGCCTGCATCCCCCTCTCCCTCTGCCTGCCTCTCTGCCTACTTGTGATCTCTCTCTCTGTCAAATAAATAAATAAAATCTTAAAAAAAATTTTATGGGTTTAAAATTTCTACTATTAAACATATTAAGTTTAATTCATTGGAAATTGTAAAGAATAATAGACCTGTCTACTCCATTCCAGTTTTAAAAATAAAATCTTAGAAGTTTGATCTTTCTCTCCACCCTTATCAGTATCCTGAATTTCCTTTATACTTTTCAAATATCTGAATGTAGCCACAAACCATATTTTGCATTATTCTTCATATTCAAACTTTTATATTAATGGTATCACTTATTGTCCACTTTTTTTTGTATTGAAGTTTTATTCCACTTCTCTCTCTTCTTTTGGAAGCTGTGCATTTTATTTCTATTTGCTTAGTGGTTATCTTTATTTATTTATTTATTTATTTATAAGATTTTATTTATTTATTTGACAGAGAGAGAAAGATCACAAGTAGGCAGAGAGGCAGGCAGAGAGGAGGAAGCAGGCTCCCTGCTGAGCAGAGAGCCCGATGTGGGGCTCGATCTCAGGACCCTGAGATCATGACCTGAGTCGAAGGCAGAGGCTTTAACTCACTGAGCCACCCAGGCACCCCAGTGGTTATCTTTAAAATTGTAATATGTTAGGTTGAACCACATGAGATTGGTAATATTTTATAGATAAAGAGTTGAATTTAGGAATTTCACGTAGTTCATCCTAGTAAAATCTTAAAGTCTAAAATTAATTTTTATCTTTACCTCAGTACACTCTCCTCTCATCACTTCCTTTCCATCTTATACATTATTGTTATCCAATAATTTAGTTCCTTTAAAAGTAGATATTTTCTTACTTTCTTATTTAATTAAGATACTTTGGTTTTTAATCATTACAAGCAATGTTTGCTTATATTTACCAACATGTATACCAGTTTCCTTGCTTATCACTTCTTCTTACAGTTTGGATCAATTGTAGATCAATTTCTTTCTTTCTTTTCTTTTCTTTTTTTTTAAATTGATATCCTTGCAAATTCCTTTAGTGAGGATCTATTGATAAACTCTCTCCATTTTTGTTTGTCTGAAAAGGTTCCCATTTATTAATTCTAATTTTTCCAGGTGTTCTAGGTTAACAGTAATTTTTTATCTGTGGGAATCCTGAATGGTCTATGTCATTTTTGACATTTGTCCTGTCAAAGACTTATATTTGTTTACTCTTGGCATCCTACATTATTCTCAATCTGGGACAACTGTTAGTTAATTTCCTGACTGAGAGCTTCCCAGATCAGGTTGATAGTGTACATTTGAACCCCAAAGTGATGTGTACGCAAGTTTGTGATTATAAATTCTCAGGGGACACATTTTTCCCCAACACAGAGCCCCAGCTGGCTGAGGCAGACAGGTTTCTTTGTCCTTTTCCTGGATTTTTTTGGTCAATTCTTTTATTGAAGATAGGTTTAAGAAGGGCACTGCACATTTGGGAGGGGTGTCCCTGTTCCAACGTCCCACCTTACTCAAGTCTTATCTCCTAGTCTCAGAGTGTCTCTTAAATTAACAAGTCAGGAAATGAAAGATGTTGGCGAGGATGAGGAGAGAGGGGAACTCTCCTAAACCATTGGTGGGAACGCAAGCTGGTACAGCCACTCTGGAAAACAGTATGGAAGTTCCTCAAAAAGTTGAAAATAGAGCTACCCTATGACCCAGTAATTGCACTACTGGGTATTTACCCCAAAAGATACAAATGTAGTGATCCAAAGGGGTACCTGCTCCCCCATGTTTATAGCAACAACGTCCACAATAGCCAAACTGTGGAGTCTAGATGTCCATCAAGAGATGAATGACTAAAGAAGATATTATATATGCATACACACACACACACACACACACACACACACACACACACACACACACTGGAATATTATGCAGCCATCAAAAATGGAATCTTGTCATTTGCAACGATGTGGATGGAACTAGAATGTATTACGCTAAGTGAAATAAGTCAGTTGGAGAAAGACAATTATCATATGATCTCACTGATATGCAGAATTTAAAAAACAAGGCAGAGGATCATAGGGGAAGAGAGAAAAAAATGAAACAAGATGAAACCAGAGAGGGAGACAAACCATAGGAGACTGTTAATCTCAGGAAACAAACTGAGGGTTGCAGGAGTGGAGCGGGGTGGGAGGGATGAGGTGGCTGGATGATGAACATTGGGGAGGGTATGTGTTGTGGTGAGTGTTGGGTTTTGTGTAAGACTAATGAATCACAGACCTATACCCCTGAAACAAACCTCTGTACATAAATGAAAAAATAGTTGAATATTGAAAATCTTAGCATATGAATAGTTTAATATAACTCCAAATGTATATAATTTGTAAACAAAATGATTTTATACTTCTCTTTTCTAGAGTATCATATTCTATGTGACATATACTTCCAATGATAAAATTTCTCATTAAAAATTAAAAAAAAAAGACTGTAAGAATGGCAAATGCTGTTACTTCAATATCAGTTGACCGTTCTGATTTTCAGCTATCTCTTCACTTTGGCCTCTAGGAATTTCCCTTTCCTTTGCAAGCTCAGCTAAGCATTTCAAGGGATGTTTATTTTTATCCACCATTTGTAGGCATTTTGTTTAAGGAAACTTTTCTCAAGTTTTATAGTTTATCACATTATAAACAATCACACCTACATAATCTGCATAGTGAACAGTCATACCCACATAACGGGGCTCCACAGAAACAGAGAATTCCAGCACATGCTCTCTGTTCATATCTTGGTTTTGAACCACATGCACTCATCATTTTGGTCCAGACATCTAGTTGCTTATTAACTACCAACCTTGATCTTAAAGAAAGGAATATACCCAGATAGGTTAAAGGAATGGGAGGGCATTCAGATATAGAAGGGGCAGAATGAGAGAAGGCTGAGGAATAAAAAGACATAATGCTTGTGAACCAAATGACTCCACTAGATTATTTTATAGCGTGAAACCAGAGAGGTGTAAGATATAGGCACTAGTATGGTTGACAGAATGTCTGTAGTGTTGAGTTTACATCTTATTCAATGGACAAGGCATAGCCACTTGAGATATTTATGCAGGAGACTGATATGTCTGACAAAGATTATCCAGATTATGGTTGTAAGATATATTGGAGTACTAATTTATGAGTGTGCCACATTGAAGAAATTTTTTTTCCTCCCCAAAAATGGATTTAACACTATATGGTGTACTTTTCCCACATAGGACTGTATGAATTAATATTACTATTAACCTCATCCTTTAAGGAAAATTAAGGAAAAGAATTTATATAATTTGCGTAGACACAGAGCTAAAAAATAGCAAACCCAGGTCACATTCTAACTTTATTTCCCATTCCTTCCTACTACATCATGATTCCTCTTATAAACTTTAAGTTTAAAAACTATAAAACTGAAACTAAAAAAAACTATAAAACTAAAAAACCCTATAAAACTGAGGAGGTACCATTGATGATAATAGGAAGATGGGAAAGGGTTGCCTTAAGTTTAGTTTTTATCTTTAAAGTTTTATTTGTCAGTAGGATAAGCAAGAGGAGGTATTCTAGAAGACTAGAGGTTCTAGTTGGAGGGATAAGAGCTGGTAAAGATGGAGGATAACCGAGGTGTTGACCTAGAGCTTACCTATATAGAGGCAAAAGGACATGGAATGAAACCCATGGAGTCCTCACTGATATAATGGGAGACAGTAACATTGCCTACTTCACCGAGTTTATCTAAGGATTAATGTTCTGTGGTAGATGTGATGTAGGCACTCAATAAATGAAGCTGTTATTGTTAAGTCAGTAGTAGTGTGGGTGGAAATGAGACTGTTGAAAACTATTAAGAAGGTGAAATTGACAGGATAAGGAGATTTATTAGATTTAGCAGGCGAGGGAGAATTCCAGCGTGGATAAATGGGTATGTGGTGGTGCTGTTCATTGAGATTGGGTATATCAGAGCGGGAATAAATGTGTTTGTGTTTAGAGCAAAGACTGAGTAGAGAAAATGCAGTGTGTTGAACCTGAATTTATATTAGGGCTTCTAGATAGAGATATGTAGTACACATTTAGATTCACAAGTCCAGCACTGTCACATTTTAGCTGGGTAACCTTAAACAAGTCATTTAGCCTTTCTTTGCCTCAATTTAATCATCTATAAAAGGGGAATAAAAATGCCTGTTTGTCATAGGTTGATGTAAGAGTATGGCATGGCTTGGGAAGAATAAATTTTTTAAATATATGCAACTTGCCTTCATGCAAATTCATTCTTTTCTCTCAGTCAGTATTTCTCAGTGTCATTCATGAATCTCTCATATCACAGTCAACTAGAGTGCTTGTTTAAAATGCATGTTCTTTATCTCCCTCATTCTCCCCCACCTACTCAATCAGAATCTCTTGGGGGTGGGACCTGGAAAATAAAATACTTCATGGGGTTGCTTTGAATACCAAATATGTTCATCTTTGTAAACCTTCTACCACAGTGCCTTTTACATAGCAGATACTTGATTTTTTATAGTGATACAGTTCCAAAATTTACTTTCACATTTCCTTTATTTTAAAACACACCTGAAGACCTAGTTATTCCATATCAAATACTTATTCCCTTACAAACTTACCATGATCTTTCATTCTTTTGTACCTTTGCTAAAACCATTTCCTTTACTTGGAATTACCTGCTTCCCTTTATACTTGATGAAATCGTACGTGTCCTTCCATTCTTAGCCTTTGTTTTATGTCCTTGAATCACTTCCTGATAATCCTTGTGAGAACAAGCTGCTAACTCTCTCTCTCTCTTTAAAATAAATAAATAAATAAATAAATGGCAGGTTTTATCATGATTACATAATGGAAATATCAAGAAAATCTATTGTCTTCAACTAGTGTCCTTAAAATAACAATACTAAATACTATTGTTAAATAATACTAAATACCACTACCTTCTCCCAAATCTCTACCAATCATTAAACAACTACTATGTGGTCAAATACAGCTTTTCCAGGATCACACAACTGATCATTTTTGAAACTAATATTTGAACCTAAGTCCTACTCTAAAGCTCATACTTTTCTACTATCTCCTACTGTCCTTGCTCATTTCTATCCTAAAGCAATTATTGTCTTACGGGAGAAGACTTTTCTATGTGGAAACATACGTGGGTCATTCATTTATATATTCTTTTGTTAGAGTGAAAGGAGTCAAGAAGGAAGATATAACAAGTTTAAAATTAAAAGCAAGCCAAACTGGGGTGCCTGGATGGCTCAGTCGGTTAAGCATCCCACTCTTGGTTTCAGCTAAGGTCATGATCTCAGGATTGTGAGTTTGAGCCTCAAGTTAGTCTCCTCACTCATCGTGGAGTCCACTTGTCTCTCTCCCTCCCCCTCTGCCCTTCCCCCTTCTCTCAAATAAATAAATAAATAAATAAAATCTTAAAAAAAAAAAAGAAAAGAAAAGAAAGCCAAACCAATTACCCAAGGACAACTAAAGGAAATGTGGAAACTTTACTCCAACCTTTAATTTTGAAAAATGTTTAACCTACACAATGCTTATATGAATAGCACAATAAATTCCCCTACACTTTTTTTTTTTTAAAGATCTTATTTATTTGTCAGAGAGAGAGAGAAATAGAGAGCAAGCACAAGCAGGGGTTGGGGCAGAGGGAGAAGCAGCCTCCCTGCCAAGCCAGGAGCCTGACTCAGGACTCAATACCAGGACTCCAGGATCACAACCCAGGCCGAAGGCAGACACTTAACTGACTGAGCCACCCAGGTATCCCTCCCCTACACCCTAATCTAATAATCTCAAATATAACAATTACCGTATTTTTTTCTCTAAACACACACACATACCCTTCCCCCCACCTCTGAATCATTTGAGAGTAAATGTCAGCTGTCGTATTTCAGCATTTCTTTCCTAAGAACATGAACATCCTCCTACATAGCTACAATATCAGTATCATAAATAAGATTATCTTTGGTACAATAATATTATCTAATATATAGTCTATCTTCAAATTTCCCTGAAGTCCCCAAAATGTCCTCTATAACTTTTGTTGGTTTTGTGGTTTTACTTTTATATATAATATAGGCAATATATATATTTATATTATATTTATATCTATATTATATTATATTTATATTTATATATATAATATAGGCAATAGGTATAAAGTAGAACATAGTTCTGAGAAAGTTGTAGAATTGACCAGACCAGAGAGTCTGGTGCTCAGGGTAGTGCTACCTAAGGAAACAGATGAACTGAGTTATTCCTAACCCTTTCAGCACTTGGGTTTATTTGCTTTTGCTTTTGTTTTTCCATTCACCTTGTAAACCTCCTTGACACCAGAAGGACTATGTTGAGCTTCCTCTATGTTGAACCTTTTCTCCTTTTTTTAAATTTTGAAAATTTTCAAACCTACATAACAAATTGAAAAAAAAAAAAGAATAAGCACTTGTATACCATCAACCTACACTCACCAATTGTTAACATTCTGTCACGTTTACTCTATTTGTCTTTCTCTGGCATACACACTACCCCACTCCCTCTCCCTTTTTTGATGATTTTTTTAAAACATTTTTTAATTCAGAATTTTTTCTTTTTTTTTTTTTTAATTATTTTCAATATGTTATGTTAGTCACTATCCAGGACATCGTTAGTTTTTTTTTTTTTAAAGATTTTATTTATTTATTTGACACAGAGAGAGAGATCAGATCACAAGTAGGCAGAGAGGCAGAGAGAGAGGAGGAAGCAGGCTCCCTGCTGAGCAGAGAGCCCGATGCGGGCCTCGATCCCAGGACCCCGAGATCATGACCCGAGCCGAAAGCAGAGGCTTTAACCCACTGAGCCACCCAGGCACCCGACATCGTTAGTTTTTGAGGTAGTGTTCCAAGATTCATTGTTTACGTATGACACCCAGTGCTCCATGCAATACATGCCCTCCTTAATACCCATCACTGGGGTCACCCTCCCCACCCCCATGATTATTTTTGCTGAATCTTTTTTCTTTTTTTTTAAGATTTTATTTATTATTTCACAGAGAGAGATACAGCAAGAGAGGGAACACCAGCAGGGGGAGTGGGTGAGGGAGAAACAGGCTTCCGGTTGAGCTGGGAGCATGATGTGGGGCTCAATCACAGGACCCTGGGATCATGACCTGAGCCGAAGGCAGCCACTTAACGACTGAGCCACCCAGGTGCTCTATTTTTGCTGAATCATTTAAAAGTTAAGTTACTGACATTGTGACTCTTTTTTTTTTTTAAGATTTTTATTTATTTATTTGACACAGAGAGAGAGAGACATCACAAGTAGGCAGAGAGGCAGGCAGAGAGAGAGGAGGAAGCAGGTTCCCCGCTGAGCAGGGAGCCCGATACGGGCCTCGATCCTGGGACCCTGAGATCATGACCTGAGCTGAAGGCAGAGGCTTTAACCCACTGAGCCACCCAGGCACCCTGACATTGTGACTCTTGATACTTATATAAACCCTAAATACTGCAGCATGTATCTACTAAAACAAAGCCATTCTGCCAGACATAATCATAAAATTATACTCAAGAAACTCAGCATTGATATAATATTACATAACATCAACTCCTTAGTCAAATTACAAGAATTGTTCCAATAAAATAATATGTTCTAGAACTTTCCTCGTCAATCCAGGATACAATCAAGGGTCATGCATTGCATTTTGTTGTGAATTTACTTTTTCGTTGTTGTTGCTATTGTCATGTTTCTTTAGTCTGTTCATCAAAAACCAGTTGCTCCCCATTTTTTCTTTTATGACATGGGTATTTTTGAAGTGTCCAGGCCTATTGTTCTGTACAATTTAGATTTATCTGATTTTTTTCTACCATGATTAGATGCAAGTTAATAATTGTTGGTATGAATGCCTCACAGGTGGTCATGTCTTCAGTGTATCTTATCTGGAGGCAATGTGAAGTCAATTTGCCCAGTTACTGATGAGGTTATGTTTGATCACGTGGGTAAGATGGTGGTAAAGGTACATTTTTCCATTTGTAATCAGTAAGTAATCTGTAGAGTAGTAATTTGAAACTTTGTAATATCTTGTTCCCTGGAAGCCTTTTAGCCAGTGGTTTTAGCATTGACTGCTGATCCTTGGCTGACTTTACTAAATTAGTGGTTGCAAAATGAAGGTGTTTCTGTCATTCCTTCATGTGCATTAGCTGGATTCTTTTGTAAAGAAGAGCTTTCCTTTGGCCTCTCCCACCATTTTTAGTGTCATTATGGGCTCATATTATCTTTTTTAACTTAATGTGCTATGTTCTGAATGCATGTGTCTCCCCAAAATTCATATGTTGAAATCTTAAAGATGATGGTATTAGGAGTTGGGGACTTTGGGTGCTTAAGTCATGAAGTTGTAACCCTTATGAATGGGATTAGTGCCTTAGAAAAGAGGCTTCAGAAAGATCCCTTCCACCACATGAGAATAGAGAAGGCACCAGCTCTGAACCAGGAAGAAGGCCTTCACCAAAATGCAATCCATGATCATGGATTTCTAGCCTTCAGAACTGTGAGAAAGAAATTCCTGTTGTTTATAAGCTACCCAGGTTGTGGCCATTTATTACAGCCGCTTAAACAGAATAAGATAATCCACTGCCATTAGTAGTATTTTTGAGGTTTAAATTGTCCCACATTTGGCCAGTATTCTTTTGACATGTTCCCATCAGTTTTTTATCACTGCGTTGTTTTCTGGCACAGCAAGATATATCCCTGGATTCATCCATTTCTTCAAGGAGCCCTGGTTCCTTTTAGTGAAGAATGGTATCTAGAAATCAAGAGCTGGATATTAGGTGTGCCCATTGTTACTGAGATGTCACTCCATCTATATGCTTTCAGTTTACAGAGCCATAATATGTGTGTGTGTGTATGCACACGTGCATGTATATAAAATGAGTTCATAATGATACCTCCAGTTTAATCCAGCACCTCAAGATTCTTTTATCCCCCCATTCTAGATCTGTGCCTTTCTTCTCCCACAGAGAACCCTACTTCCAAAATCCATCAATATAATTACTTATCTGCTGTGTTTTACTATACACACAAAACAGTTTTGAAATCACTACACTAATACCACTACCAACTATCAAGATCACAAAATAAAATTCAAGATCTTTATAGGTGTTTTTGTACTTGGAACACATACCATTTAGACGTATAGTCAGAACACTTAAAAAGTTAACTTCATTTATCTTTTCTTTTTGTTATATCATCAGTTTGATACAATTGAGTTCATTTGACTCTGTTGACATACTGTTTTAAGTGTCCCCTACTTCTTGTCTTTGTTGATTTAATTTTTTTGAATATATAAAACATGTACATGGTTCAGAAGTCAAAACAATTGGGGCACCTGGGTGGCTCAGTGGGTGGGCTCAGGTCGTGCCCTGGGTGGGCTCAGGTCGTGATCTCAGGGTCCTGGGATCAAGCCCTGCATCAGGCTCCCTGCTCAGCAGGGAGCCTGCTCCCTCCTCTCTCTGCCTGCCTCTCTGACCACTTGTGATCTCTCTCTCTGTCAAATAAATAAATAAAATCTTAAAAAAAAAAAAAGAAGTCAAAACAATTTAACAAGTACACTTAGGAAAGTCTTAACTCCTTTCCCTGTCTCTTCCATCCCATACCTACTTCATTCCAATAGGTCAGTAACTATTTTTATTAGTTCTGTATTTTTTTAAATAAGCAAATACACATCCACATATATACATACATATAATTTTTTTCTTATAACTCCTTTCTTACACAATAGGTAGCATACCTTGCTCTTTTTTTCCCTGTCACTTAACAGTATATAATGAAAATCAGGATATCAGTTCATAGAGATTTTTTTTCTTTTATACAGCTGCAGAGTAAGCCATTATGTGAATGTGTTATTGTTTATTCAGTTTATCCTATGGATGGGCACTTAGATTGCTTTCAATATTTTGCTATTATATATAGTACAATGAATAACCTTGTATATCTATATTTGTTTTTTTTGTTTTGTTGGAGGTGTATCTTCACCGTAAATTCTTAGAACTAGGATTGCCGGTGAAAGTATAAATGTAAATGTAGACTGGTTAGATTTTGTCAGATTCCCCTTTATAGAATTTGTGCTATGTATTGGTATTACCAACAATTTATGAGAAGGCCAATTTTGAAATGTAGGGTTGATTAAAATTGTTAGTAAAGATGAACAGCATTTCCTATTGCTTTCTTTATTCTAGTCAAAGTTGAAAAACAGAATAGAGGGCGCCTGGGTGGCTCAGTGGGTTGAAGCCGCTGCCTTTGGCTCAGGTCATGATCCCAGGGTCCTGGGATCAAGGCCCACATCGGGCTCTCTGCTCAGCGGGGAGCCTGCTTCCTCCTCTCTCCTCTCTCTCTGCCTGCCTCTCTGCCTACTTGTAATCTCTCTCTCTGTGTCAAATGAATAAATAAAATCTTTAAAAAAAAAAAAAGAAAAACAGAATAGAAGATAGAAGGGACTGAGAATGAAAGAAAGGACTCTGGTGATTTTTCAGCCTTTCAGAATCCTCCTTTGGAGCTCAAACAAATTAATCTAGCATCCAAAAATGAATTCAGCGTGTACTGTCATAATTCAAATTTTAAAATAAATAGGAATTGCTTATGGGGTGCCAAGCATTGTCTCAAAGCCTAATTTACAGATAAATCAACTGTGTCCGACTTCAAGGAGCTGTATGGGGGAATTAGGCAAAGAGAACATTGTGGTGCTCTATAGTATATGAACCAAAAGAGTTATAATGGGAAGAAAGGAAGGAGCACCTAAGACGGCCTGAATGATTTAGGGGAGTATTCACAGAAGGTGTGATCTTTGACCTGATTTTTAAAGGGGATGTTTCCCAGGTAAACAAGGGAGTGAGCAGGGAAAATATGTACATAGACTTAAAAGTGTGGGGGAAATGCTAGAGTAGACTCATGGGAAGAACACCTCAATTGGTCCCCAATATCTACCAACATTTATTTTTATAGGAGTTTCTATTATACAGGTAGTTGGGGCTAGATGGACTTGTAAGGCCCCTTCAAGCCTTAGATCCTATCACTTTGAAACTAATATGGTAGACTTGAATCTTATTTGGGGATTAAATTTTAAAGTTAGCACTTAAGATGAAAATTGCTTATAGTCACATCCTTCCAAAAGATTCCCTTAATTTTAGAACGTACATGTCATCTTCTATACAAGACCAGATAAAGTAGTTCCCTTGCATTTAGGGTCCATGTTATATGAAAAATGTATGTTGTAGGTTTAAACACTAGAAACACACTTGGTGAGACAAAAGGTTCATACTGGAAGCAGCAGCTAGGAAATTGAGATAGAAAGAATAACAGATGCATGGCTGCTATCTCATGTTCAATCCATGGCATATGCTCTTTGAGTAGAACGACTGAATTACCCTCACTATTTAAATAGTTCTTGCTCTCTTTTTCTAAAAACATGTAGTTGAATTCCCATAAGGTTAATGTCCCTATGGCTCCTTTGTGTATATTCTACATAAAAGACATAGTCCCTTGGGATCTAACATCTATTCTACCCCCAGTGATTCATCTAACCAGTCATGGTTTAGTTTAGACATGGGTCTGTGGATTAGATAGGTTAAAGGCTAAGCTGCTGTAATAGAAATCCCAAAAGCTAGTGGCATAAAGAAGATGGAAATATATTTCTCTTTCTCATATTAGTGTGGCCCGCCTAAGCTGGGGGTAGGGAGGACAGCTCTGGGGGTTACTGCCAGGGCCCCATGTTTTTTTTCTCTGTGTTGCTGTACCATCTTCTACAGCATTTGAATGGTGGGAACTAGTTGTAGCCATTGCTGGAATTCTAACTTGAAAGGAAGGTGAAAGAGAAGAAAAGCTCACACCCAGTGTCTTAAGGCCTAAACCTAGATATTGTATTGTTTTCTTCTGCTCATATTCCACTGAAGTCTATATTGGTGATAGCATAGTCACGTTGCCATAGCTAGTTGCAAGGGAGAACAGAAAATAGTCTCTAGCTGGGTGGCCATATGACCCGGAGTAGAGGCAGAATGGATTTTGAAAGAACAACTAGCAGTCTGCTGCTTGCCACTAGGAGATGTGAGGACAAGTCTGCTAATGAGCTTTTGGAAAATATTTCCATTCTTCTAAACTAATAAAGAAGCATATTACTAGATCACATATCTGTTTTTAATATTTTGACCATTTTAGTTGTATAAAATCTGTTGTCCTTGCAGTTCTCTATATTTGATACTGTGCATTTTAAAATTTTATTTTAGAAGGGGGCCGTAGGCTTTGCCAGATTGCCAGTATGGCCTTTGTCACCAAAAAACAAAACACAAATATGCCTCTGCCCTGGCAGAGACAGGAAGATCATTTAAGAGGCTCTTAATTCAGGCAAACGATAATGAGAATGTGAGTCAGGCAGTGTCCACAGGGGACAGATACCAGAAATCCTTTAACCTTCACTCACAGAATGTGCTTTTATCAGCAACACAGCCAGATAACAACATTGCCACTAACCACTTATTTCAGCAGAAGGAAATGCTTCCTTGAAAATGTAATTCAGGAGGGCGCCTGGGTGGCTCAGTGGGTTAAAGCCTCTGCTTTCGGCTCAGGTCATGATCTCAGGGTCCTGGGATCGAGGCCCACATCGGGCTCTCTGCTCGGCAGGGAGCCTGCTTCCTCCTCTCTCTCTGTCTCCCTCCTTGTGATCTCTCTCCCTCTGTGAAATAAATAAATAAATAATCTTTTAAAAAAATGTAATTCAGAAATGTTTTCTCTTCAAATTTAACATAAAATAAAAATAGGAGGCAATGTCCCAGCCATCTAAGATGCTACTCTGTTGTTTAGCTGGTATAGTAGACGTTATTATTAGCTGGACATTTTCCCACAATTAATAGTCTTCCCCGAGAAAAAACAATAAGCTTTTACAACCTCACATGGTGTGACGGAAAGCCTCTTAAAGAAGAGGAACAGAATCAGACACTCATGCAGGGAAGAGAGCCTTAGTGGTTTGCCCCAAGGGATTGGAAGAAGCGGAGGAGGAGCTGGTGACAGGTTGAGGACACCTCAATAACAGGCTGATGCTCCAATCACAGGCCTCTGCACAAGGCTGTGAGTAATCACCCACCAATGCCTGGATCCACAGGCTGTTGCAGTTATCTTTCACTGCTCTGTATGTGACACCCTGGGCCTGCAGTATAGCACGCAGCAGCCAAATTTGTCACTTGAGTTCCATTGATCCAGCAACTCTGATGGGCTGTGGCTGTCTTCAGTCTGAATCTCCCAAGGATTATGGTTTTGCACTCTTACTGACCTTTCACTTGATTTTGAGCAGTGGTCTTGTTTCCTTATACTAGAATGTGAGGTCTTAAGAGTCTGGCAATCACGGCGCTCCTCAAAGTAGATCCAATTCTTTGTTAGATGAAACAATCTTTCGTTATTTCAGTTAAGTGCATTTACTTAGGGAAGGTGAAGCTCTCTAATCCTGATCTGTAGTTCTATTAAATATTTACTTTGGTCATAGCCCCAGAAAAATATTTTAAGTTCTGTATAGCATAACTGCGGCTCAGAGTGGTTCTAAGATTGATCACAGACCCATTGAATTAAAAAGGGATCTAATCTAATCCTCTTACATTTCTTCAAGAACCAATTATTGTAATCACGTGAAAAAAAATCCCCTTTTTTATTTTGCCTTTTAAATGTTGATGAATCGAAATAACTTTCCAGAAAAAGAATCTGTCCTCCCCCAATCTCCTCTGATCTTTGTGGGGAACAGTAAAGCTGGAGGCAGAGGTACTGTTCAGAGCCACTTGGGCACTAACTCTGCATCTTCTTCCAAAAGGAGGAATAAACCCCTAACTGCTGATCAGTTTGGTTCACTCTATGACATGCGGGTATTCCAACTTACAACACTCTTTGATAGTCCCTTAAATGTAGGATCATACAGTGTTAAGTGTCAATTCCTTAGGAAGATGCTAATGACGTAAGTCAGAATATAAAACTTTATTAGTGAGAGGGGCGCCTGGGTGGCTCAGTGGGTTAAAGCCTCTGCCTTCAGCCTAGGTCATGATCTCGGGGTCCTGGGATCAAGTCCTGCATCGGGCTCCCTGCTCAACGGGGAGCCTGCTTACTCCTCTCTCTCTGCCTGCCTCTCTGCCTACTTGTGATCTCTTTCTCTCTGTCAAATAAATAAATAAAATCTTTTAAAAAAAGTGTATTAGTGAGAGAGACTGGCTTTTTGTTCTCAGCTCTGGAACATTCACTGACTGGGTGAAAAATGTCAGCAGCACTTGCACACTCCATAAGGAATCAAGAGCCACGGAGAAAGCCAGCAGAGATATGCTGCATTTGCTCGTGCTTGGGATAACCACCTGGCTTCTTTTAAGTTTTGTTTCCTTGGCTCACCAAATGAGGCAGCAGGGAGTATGTATTTGTGCCTGTATGTAGTCTCTTCCTGCTCATCTATAACCTGCCTATTCTATATATTTTTTAAAAATTATTTATTTTGAAATAATTTCAGACATACATTAAAGTTATAAGAATTGTGAAAAGAGTTCTCATTTTTACCCAGATCCAAATGTTAACATTTTATCATATTTTCTTTATCATTCTATCCATCAATAGATATTTTTTCTGAACTATTGTAGGTCTTATACCCCTTTACCCTATACCTGTATGGAGTTCTCTCTCTCTTTTTTTAAGATTTTATTTATTTATTTGACAGAGAGAGAGAGAGAGATCACAAGTAGGCAGAGAGTTAGGCAGAGAGAGGAGGAAGCAGGCTCCTTGCTGAGCAGGGAGCCTGATGCAGGGCTTGATCCCAGGACCTTGAGATCATGACCTGAGCCGAAGACAGAGGCTTTAACCCACTGAGCCACCCAGGTGCCCCTGTTTTATCTTAACAATGGTGAGAGAGGGATGCCTGGGTGGCTCAGTCGATTAAGCGTCTGCCTTCAGCTCAGGTCATGATCCCAGAGTCCTGGGATCGAGCCCTACATCGGGTTCCCTGCTTGGTGGGAAGCCTGCTTCTCCCTCTCTCACTCCACCTGCTTGTGTGTCCCTCTCTCGCTGTGTTTCTCTCTGTCAGATAAATAAAATCTTAAAAAAAAACACAAAAAACAACACAACAATGGTGAGAGAAAACATTCTATGGTTGAAGAACTGATAGAAGGCTATGCATGATAGAGCATGAAGAAAGTGGTATGCAGTGAGACTGGAGAGGAAGCTGGAAACTTACAGACCATGTTAAGGAGTCTGGCATTTATTGTTAAGGGCATTGAGAAGTCACTGAATGCTCTTAAGTGGAGGGGTGACATTAATGGATTTGTGTTTTGAAAAGATTGCTCTGGCCACAGTTTGAAGAATGCATAATTGGAGAGCTACAGTGGTTTTATGGGGACCAATTAGAAAGTTACTGCAATAGTCCAAAGAAGAAGTAACGGCAGCATAAACCAGGGTAGTGGCAGAGGGGATGGAAAGGAATGGACAGATCCAAGAGAAAATAAGGAAATAAATGCCTGTTATATCAGTATTTGGGGGAAATTATATTTGATGTTTAGCTGTAGATTTTTCTTAGATGTCTTTTATCTAAAGGAGTTTCCCTTCTAGTTTCATTTGCTGAGGTTTTTTTTTTTTTAAGATTTTATTTATTTGAAAGAGAGACAGTGAGAGAGAGAGAGAGAGAAAGTGTGTGTGAGAGAAAACACAAGCAGAGGGAGAGGAAGAAGCAGGCTCTCCACTGAGCAGGGAGCCTGAAGCAGGGCTTGATTCTAGGACCTGGGATCATGACCTGAGCCCAAAACAGATGCTTAACCGACTGAGCCACCCAAGTGCCCATGCTGAATTTTTTTTAATCATAAATACATTAACTTGGTTAAATGTTTTTTATGCATTGAGATAATTTACATGCTTTTTTCTTCTTTATTGTGAACTACATTGATTTTTCAATGTTGAGCCAACCTTGGATTTGTTAATATTTTCTTGAGGCTTTTCATTAAATATTTAAAAGAAAATTCACCAAAGAAGTCATATGTGCCTAGAATTTTTTTCTTTAAAACCTAGAAACGTTTTAAATTATAAATTGAGGGGCGCCTGGGTGGCTCAGTCAGTTAAGTGGCCGACTCTTGATTTCTACTCTGGTCATGATCCCAAGATCCTGGGATGGAGCCCTGCATCCAGGTCTCTGCTTAGAAGGGAGTCCGTCTGAGGATTCTCTCTACCCCGTCTCCTCCCCATTCATGCACGCTCTCTCTCTCCCTCTCTCAAGTAAATAAATCTTTTTAAAATATAAATTATAAATTCAATGTCTAAAAGCTATAGGACTATTTAGATTTTCTATGTCTTATGTACTTTTTATAAATTGTGTTGCTCAAGGAATTTGTCCATTTCATCTGTCATGTTTATTAGTGTAAAGCTGTTCCCAGTATTTTTTTCCTTATTCCAATATCTGTAGGATCTGTAGTGATGTCCCCTTAATTTTTGATATTTATGATTTATGTCTTCTCTTTTTTTCCTGATCCGTCTTTCAAAGATTTTACCAATTTTATTCATCTTTTCAAAGAATCAAGTTTTGACCTTGATGATTTTCTGAATTATTTCCCATTTCATTTATCTATACACATATATTCATTATTTTCTGTCTTCTACTTATTTTGGATATGATTTGCTTTTCTTTTTCTAGCTTTTTATTTCATTTGACAGCGAGAGACACAGTGAGAGAGAAAACACAAGCAGGGGGAGTGGGAGAAGGAGAAGCAGGCTTCCTGCTGAGCCGAGAGCCCAATTTCAGGCTTCTATCCCTGGACCCTGGGATCATGACCTGAGCTGAAGGCAGACACTTAACAACTGAGCCACTCAGCCACCCCTTTTTTAGCTTTTTATTTTTTTTATTTTTTATTTTTTTAAAGATTTTATTTATTTGCTTGACACACAGAGAGAGATTACAAGTAGGCAGAGAGGCAGGCAGAGAGACAGGGAGAGGAGGAAGCAGGCTCCCTGCTGAGCAGAGAGCCCGACGCGGGCCTTGATCCCAGGACGCTGAGATCATGACCTGAGCCGAAAGCAGAGGCTTTAACCCACTGAGCCACCCAGGCGCCCCTTTTTTAGCTTTTTAAAGTGGGAGTTTAGACCATTGATTTTAAACAATTTTTTTCTATACATATTTAAAGTGATAAATTTCCCTCTATGCATATTTATCTGTGTTCCACAAATTTTAACGTATTTTTTCCTTTGTCCTTTGGTTAAAGATACTTTGTTCAATTTCCAATTACTTTGTGGCTTTTCTAAATATCTTATTGTAAACAACTAAATCTGTTTTGGCAGGTAACATATTCTGTATTATTTCATTTCTTTGAAATTTACTGAGATTTAAATTATGGCCTTTCAGTCTGTCTTAGTGAATGTTCCATGTACTCATGAAAATATATGTGTTCTGCAGTTGTTGGGTGTAGTAACCTAGAAATGTCTATTAGGACAAATTGATAGTGCTGTTCAAATCTTCCATTTCCTTAAGAAATTTTTGTCTCTTTATTAATTACTGAGAGAGATTTGTGAAGATTTCCAGCTATGGTGGTGGTGTCTATTTCTCCCCTTAGTTCTGTTATTTTTGTCTTTATATTTTGTAGCTCTTTTATTAACAGTATACAGATTTGGAGTTGTATACAGATTGTATACAGTTGTATACAGATTTTTGTTGATGAATTGGCCCTTTAAGCATCATGATATGACACTCTTTATCGGTAGTAATACTTCTAGTCTTAAGGTCTAGTTAATCTGTTATTAATATAACCATACCAGGGGCTCTTGGGTGGCCCAGTTAGTTGGGCATCCAACTCTTGATTTTGGCTCAGGTCATGATCTTGCGGCCATGAGACTGAGCCCACATGGGCTTTTCACTGGGTGTGGAACCCACCAAAGATTCTTCCTCTCCCTCTGCCCCAGCCATCCGTCTCTCTTTAAAAAAAAAAATACACACACACACACACACACACACACACCATTGTTCTTATTAGTGTTTGTGTTTTATGTCTCTTTTCATCGTTTTACTTTCTTTTTTTTAATAAGATTATTTATTTATTTATTTGACAGAGAGGAGAGAGAGAGATCACAAGCAGGCAGAGAGGCAGGCAGAGAGAGAGGAGGGAGCAGGCTCCCAGCTGAGCAGGGAGCCCGATGCGGGGCTCGATCCCAGGACCCCGAGATCATGACCTGAGCCGAAGGCAGAGGCTTTAACCCACTGAGCCACCCAGGCGCCCCACTGTTTTACTTTCAACCTGTGTCTTTAAAGTGCCTATCTTGTAAGTAGTGTTTAGTTGGATCTTGCTTTTTAATCTAGACAATCTTTGCCTTAAACTCTTTAGTCCATTATTATTATTGATATAGCTATGTTTAAGAGTTTCATCTTACGGGGCGCCTGGATGGTTCAGTGGGTCAAAGCCTCTGCCTTCGGTTCAGGTCATGATGTCAGGGTCCTGGGATGGAGCCCCATATCAGGCTCCCTGCTGAGCAGGGAGCCTGCTTCCTCCTCTCTCTCTGCCTTTTTCTCTGCCTACTTGTGATCTCTCTCTGTGTCAAATAAATAAATAGAATCTTAAAAAAAAAAGTTTCATCTTGTTGTTTGCTTTCTGTTTGATCTTGTTTTTCATTCCTTCCTTTTTGGAGGGATAATCAACTATTTTTCAAATAGTCTATTCTGTATCCTCTCTCTCTCGCTCTCGCTCTCTCTCTCTCTCTCTCTCTCTCTCTCTATATATATATATATATATATATATATATATATATTTTCTTTTTTTTTTTTTAGCTTATGTGTGTGTGAGAGAGAGGCAGACAGAAGGAGAGAGATTGTTCTAGGGAAGATTCAGGTTCACACTTGAACTAACAATTATTCTACCTATAATGGTCCAGGCAATGGGCTAAAGCACAATTCTATGTGGTCAGTAGGTTTATTTCTTTCAAGTTTCAAAAAAGATGCTCCCTGGGTTATAGTATTCTAATGAAGTTCATTAAACTGAAAGTTAAACATGTTTCAATTCAAATCCCAGTTCCACCACCTAACAGTTGTGTATCTTGGCCAATGTGTATATATTTTGTGAGCTTTAGTTTCCTTATCTATAAAACAAGAGTGGATGTTTTAGTGCTACTTTATGGAATCACTATAGACATCACATGGAGTAATTTCTATAGTTGTATTATGAAAACTGTAACTATAAACATGTTAAGATATTTCAGGATTTAATTAAAAGACTCATTTACTTTCCCTTTACCTTTATAACTATATGAATTTTATTCCTATCTCCTCCATCATCTTTTAAAACTGAAAAACTCTTCTTTCTTTGGTACATCTGTTGTCTTCATGATATTTTCAGTTCTTTCCTTATACCACGTCTGTGATTAGAATGTACCCTTCCACAACCACTGCATCAAGGCATAGTTCTTTCTGCTCATACTTAAGGACCCAATTAAAATAGCATGTCATTCATGACAACTTCCCACTCATATTTATTCACTCGAACTTCTAAGACCCTCGACTCTATTTTATCTCATCCTATTATAACTATTTCCACACAATCACTAACTTTACCTGACTAAAACTCCAGGGACTATTTGGTTCATCTCAGTACTTCCAGTGTTGAGTATAGAGCCTGGTACAGAGTAAGTGTACAGTAAATACCTCTTGACTGAATGAAAGGATAGAGATAGACAAATCAAGGGAGGGCATTTGTCTCTGAGCTTCAGTGCTGAGAGTGTCATCCCTGTACAGATATGTAATAGGTGAAGCCCAGTAGTTGGGCTGATATTTACCAAACTCCCACTTTCCCATTGCTGCAATGGAAGCAATTCGGAAGTCACCATCCTTTAATGTTGGATTAATGTCACTAAACACCTTATCTTTAATATCCCTGGGAAAATCTGGCAAGACTTTATGGAGTGATAGGTTTTAAAGCATCAACAGAAGTTTTTTTGAGTTAAGTGGGAAAGGAGCTCAGAAAAACGTAGATTCTTATGAAATTTCTCCACGGTCCAAATTTTGGCTTGGTGTGCAAGTGCTTTCTTCTCTCACCCTATCTTCTTCCACTCTCACCTGTTAAATTCCAGTCCTACTGAACTACCTTTAGTTCTCCAGGGCTTTCTTGTCTCTGAGCCTTTGTTCATGCTAGTCCCTGTGCTTGGAATGCTTTGTTCCACTGATTTCCTTTAACCTTGCTAATTCCTGTTTGTCCTTTGGGTCTCAGCCTACATCTCAGCTTACCTCCACCGGGATGCCTTCCCTAACCATTTGCCCCAACCCTCCAGGTCTGAATTAAGTGCTCTTTCTCTATGTTCTCACAACATCCTGAACTAAAGTTCTTGTAGCACTTGTAAAACTATTGACATTTCTTTTTAGTCTCCTATATTTTTCACCAGACTTAGCATTCCTTAAGGCATTGAATCTTCTATTATTCCCAAGGCCCTGAATGATGCTTGGCACAAAATAAACCTCAGTAAACATTTTCTCAGTGAATTAATGGGTGAATGAATGAATCCCACAAGAATGCCAACTGCAAAGAAAGGTTAAAAGAACAGGTAGCTGGTATACTTTCTCTTTCCACATTCAGCATTCTCCTGGTGTGCAGCCTGCAGATGTGGAGGAAGTTGTCAAGAAGGGTGTGCAGACCCTTGTGATTGGCCGAGGGATGAGTGAGGCCTTAAAGGTAGGTATTGGTGAGCACAGCATTCCTGAGGACACTTGGTGACCGCTTGGACCATTACCTTAGAAATATGTCCTTCTTGGGAGCTCATCTCAATATATCATGTACCCTCATTTTGCTGAGCCAGTGGATGGCCCAGGGTAAAATAAGGGATGCTAGTACTCTTCCTCATCAGGGTTGGACTCTCCAGTTTCCACCCAACCCTAGGCCTATGTTGTTTCAACTATTTTTCAGAAGTTCTTCACCTGGAATTTTCAAGCTCTATAGCTATCAATATTTGGTTCTTTGGATTTTCACAGTACTTCACATTTTTATAGTACCTTTTATCCTTTCCTTGAACACAATCCAGTTATGTGTTTTTCTCCTTTCAGAAAAAATACTTATTTTTATTGTACTTATAGAAATAATACATGCTTATTGCAAAACAGTTGATGCAGAAATGTTGAAGTAGAAAAGTGAAAGATCCCCACCCCCATCTCCACATTTGATGTGTACTGCTCCAAGCAGCTGCAAAGATATACTCTTATGCATACAGATATACATGTATACACTTATAAGGTTCTTACATAAATAGGATCACACTGTACATGTGGACACTCCTTCACATAAATATAGAGAGATCTACCTCATTCTATCCTTTATATAAATGTCCTAAAATCTACTTCCCTACTGATAAAGGTGCTCTTTATTTATTTATATTTTTTTGTTTAACCTATTTTTTCCCATTAAAATAAATTCCTTTTTATAAGGCTATTATTATTAAGTTGTTCAAACATAGAAAAATGTAGGGCATTTAAAAAAGTTTTTCGGAGCTCTTTATGAGGAGGCAGAATCTAATTACAATCTATTTAAAATAATATTCAGCACAAGCCAGAGGTAAAAAAAATATCCAATAATAGCTGCCACTAGTGAGAATCTTTTATATAAATTAATTGACAAACATTTATTCAGTGCCTTCTATGAGTCAGACACTCTTCTAGGCACTGGAGAAAAGATACATAAGACAAACAAGATTCTTGGGCCTCTTGGAAAATGAAACAGTAAACAATTTCTTTTTTTTTTTTTTAAAGATTTTATTTATTTCACAGAGGGAGAGAGATCACAAGTAGGCAGAGAGGCAGGCAGAGAGAGGAGGAAGCAGGCTCCCTGCTGAGCAGGGAGCCCGATGTGGGCCTCGATCCCAGGACCCTGAGATCATGACCTGAGCCGAAGGCAGAGGCTTTAACCCACTGAGCCACCCAGGCGCCCAGTAAACAATTTCTGATCGTAACAAATGCTGTGAAGACAATGGTGACTTATGAGGGGTTGCTCTAAATGGAGTAGTCAGGAAAGGCCTTTCTGAGGAGACATTTGAGCTGCAGTATCCATACATTATGAGTCAACTTCGTCCTCACACCGCCCTGTGTGTACTTTTATCCCCATTTTATAGAGGAAGAAACTGGAGTTGAGAAACTAGATAGCTGCCCTACATGACAAAGTTAGACTTTAGACTCAGGTTGGACTGACTCAGACATTCAACATGCTAGACATTTTCCATACCTTAGCTGAATTAGTTTTCATACCAGCCCTGTGAGCTACATATTATTATCCCTATTTACAGATGTGGAAACAAAGGGTTAGAGAATTGAATTCACTTACTCAAGGTCACACTGCTAAGATTTAAATCCCAAACTGTCTGATTCCAAAATCCATCCTTTTCCCATTTCCATTTCACCTGAGCCTTGTGCATGCATGATGCTTCTGTCAACTTCTTAGAAGCCCTGTTGACTCCTTGGGGCTCCCTGTCAAATTTTGGACTGGTGACATGCTGGGTGACCGAGTGGTGACTATCGTCATTGTCAAATTTTGTAGAGAACCCTTGCCTCATGGTAGGAAAGGAAACCCAGGAGGGCCTTTCCCCTGACTTTTCATCTTTTTCCCTCTTCCCAGGTGCCGCCATCAACCATGGAATACCTCGAGAAACAAGGCATTGATGTGCGGGTCCTCCAGACAGAGCAGGCAGTAAAGGAGTATAATGCCTTGGCTGCCCGAGGCGTCAGAGTGGGAGGGGTCTTCCATTCCACGTGCTGATGGAGACTTAAGGAGAATAAATCACTAAGCAACAATGCCTGTGACCATCACTCTTAGCACTCTCCACACTGGCCTCCCCAAGCATTTTTCAACAGCTGTTCATGCCAGGTCCTGTGCTAGGCTTTGGGATGCATGGATGACTAAGACCAGGTCCCTCTCTGAGGCGAACTGAAAATCAGGGGAGAAGATAGATGTACATTATATACTATATGTTAGGCTAAAAATATGAGAAAATAAAGGCAAAAATAAAGCCTTCTGCTTTGAAGGCCAAGGAAAAGTTCAAGTGCATTAAAATTTCATTGCAACTGATGCTCTGGAATGTTTAACCATTAATTCAACTGATTTTTATTGAGTACCTCATATGTCAGACACTGGTATAGGCTCCAGAGAAATAGCAATACAAGTCTTATCCTCACAAAGCTTATATTCTAATGGGGAAAAGAAACAATAAATCCATAATATAAGTAGAACCTGTTATGAAGGAAAATAAAGCAGAGTAAGAAGACAAAAAGTGAAGGCGGCTATTTCAGATATGTGGTCAGGAAAAGTCCCTGTACAGATGGCATATGAGCAGACCCCTGAGGGAAGTGACAGAGCACTCCAGTAACAGCAATAGGAGGAGCTCAGCCCTCATACTAGGGTTCTAGGCAAGCTGTTCTACTAGCTAAATCTGAGCCTGGCTGGACAATTCTCTCTGGGCCGCAGATTCTCTTGCTATAAAATGATGGGCCTGGACTAGATGCTCTGTAACCGCCATGGATAGTCTTTGTTCTGTTAAATACCAGGTATCTTTTGTGAAGCCTTAGAATAGACAGAACTATGATAAACTATCAACATCACCTTAGTTTTCATTCCTCCTCCTCTTTAAGGAGTTATGAGTATGGGCTTTGGTATCAAATAGCCTTGACTTTGAACTGTGGCTTTCTGTCACTTGCTGGTTGGGCATTTATTTAATCTCTTAGAGTTGCACTGTTCTCATCTGTCAGGTTGGGATAATAATTAGTACTTGGAGTTATTTTGTAGATATTAAATGAGGTGATTCATACAATGTCTTAGCACACTGCTTGGCATGTAGTGAGGACTCAATAAGTTGAAGCCATTGTTGTCATTATATTTTGATTAATGGGTCTTCTCTGTGTCAACTAGTTTCATTTTATGGTTCATAACATGGCAGCCTATTCCATAGACTCAGAATGCTAGAGCCCAAAGGAACTATCGACTCTATTCTCTCATTTATTCTCTTTCATGCCCATTTACAGAGTCTCTTACTTTTTTATGACTAGTTATTGCTGGGCCTTGGGAGTACAGGAATGAGTAAGTTATAATTCCTGCCCTCAGGAGTTAACATGGAAGAGAAAACTCAACAGACAATGATACAGTGTGTTAACATTATAACAGTTACAAGGTCTAATGATGGCCTAAAGGATGGCCTAATCCTACCAGGATGGAAGGAAAAGTAAGAGAGACATCACTAAGACCATGACACAAGCTGAGTCTTAAAGAATAAGGTGTTTGTTTATTCACCAAACATTTGGCAATTTTTAACTAAAATTTACTAGGTCAAGTATTTATCACAGCCATAATTAATACCCCAGCCCTTGTTGAAGCCACAACCCCAGAAAGCTGGTTTTTGCTCCATGTGATCGTGTCACGGGCTTGGCCCAGTTGGGCATCTGACTAGGCAGCCAATACACAGACTGAACAGCAACTTAAGATGTGGCTTGGCAAGAAAAGGTGAGCCAAGACCATTGGAATGGAAAGTGAAGGGTCTTTCCAAGTTCACCCTGCAAGGAAGTGGCGGAGCCAAGATTAGAACCTGATGCTGTGTCTTGATCTTTTTTTACTATATACCTCCTTAAAAGACCCATGGGACACCTCACTGGCTCAGTCAGTACAGCATACGACTCTTGATCCCAGGGTTGTGAGTTCAAGCTCCACATTGGGCACAGAGTTTACTTTAAGGGGGGTGGGGGGGTTTATGGGAGTAAGATCCTCACAGACCTGACTCCCAGCCTAGAGGTCTGGGCAAGTCCTATTTAGTGCCCTTTCTGCAACCAGCCGATTGACAGATACAGGATCTTTCTAGATCTCAGCTTAAAAAGCCAGGCACCTATGTAGCTAGGAGGGTATTTGATAAAATCCAGATTGTTTCTGTTGATGCAATCGAGTTTTTTTTTTAAAGTGAAATGTAAAGTTAGACATCTCTAGTGGGTTTTGGACTAGGTGTGGGTGTAATCAGTGTTCCTAAGTGAGTTGTCTCCACATTAGAGAGAACTTAGTACAAACTTCTTAGAGACAGAAGTATCTGGCAGTGAGATCATTAAACTTTGCATAGAACCTGCTAATAAATAGCTATTTCTGAATCTGTTCTACATGGTCATTGCTGGAAAATGTACAGAACCTGGAGAGAAGCTGTTTTTCCACATGACACTACTTGGTCCCATCTCTTCATCATTAAGTCCTTTGATTTGATTTGTAGGTAGCACAGCTACCTACACTCTGCCCACACTTAATTTCTTCTAGCTTGAGTGGTTCCTAAGGTAAGAATTCTACCAAGTGCTTTCTGTGTACCCTGTAATTCTCTTTGCACAAGTCAATCATGTCAAAGCCAAATATAAAGTCCTTTTGGAAACCTGAATCCCAAGCCTGGCTGGCTTTTGTAGGCATGCCATGGTACTGCTAAATTCGCTCTGGATTCATAGATTCATTCAGTCTTTCCCCGCCTGGTATGTGCCTGTAGCTGTGCTGCGGGTACCACGCATGTGTTCTTACTGTGCAGGGACTCAGATTAGTTGGAAGAGACAGACTTGTAAACATATGGTGATGGTACTGACATTGCAAACTGCCACAAATCTACCTAGAGAGGACTTTTGTCTCAATAATTTTAACATTTATTTTTTTAATTGGGTTTGTTTTTTTACATGAGAATGCAGATTTCTGGCTCTTCTGGAAGAACCAGAAGATCTGATACCACCAGGCCCACACTTACAAACCACTGAGAGAAGAGCTGAAGAGCAACTACCTTCTGACCCTGACTAAAGAGAATGGAAGTCTCTATTACCTTTCTGAGGCCACCTGACTCCTTTCTTCCTGCCTGCCTTTCCTTAAAAAGGTTTTTATTTGTGAACCTGCAACAAATACTTAAATACATATGCTTCAAGAACATACAGGAGGCTGTCAGAACACAGAGGTAATGCGCCAAGCCCACAGAATGAGGCTCAGTCCTGGAGAATGAGAAGGAGCCATAGGAGACCCTCTGAGGAATATATTCCAGGGCTCAGCAGGTCCAGAGGTCTGAGACAAGACAGGATGGTGAACGTTGGGCATAACTACAGGAATTCTCTATTGCCAGAGAAGTACACAGAATGTGTGACACAGGCAGTATGAGACTGGAGATGACAGAGGCAAGAAGAGCCTTCAAGAACAGGACTTGAGATTTAATCCTGGGACCAGCAGTGGGTCACTTCAAAGGGACTAAGTAAGGGAATGGCATGAGATCTGGGTTTTAGAAAGATCACTCTGTTAGCTGTGTGAAGAATGGACTGAAGGGAGCAAGATGTGAGGCAAGATCTTTAAGAGGCTAATGCCACATTTTTGGAGATGATGGTGGTCTGCACTAGGATAGAAACCGAGTATGAGAAAAGGACTGAGTCAAGAAACATTTAAGGAAGCAGAATCTAAAGGACCCGATGGCTATGTTTATCTGAGGGATGCAGGAGTCCAGTGTGACACACAGGTTTCTGGCTTTGACTGCTGGGTACATGGGAGACCACTTACACAGAACAATAGAAACCATGTTGGACTAAGAATCAGGAGGCCTGGGTTCCAGCCTTGCTGTTACTATGAATTCAGTCTCATGTTTCATAGAATCTGATTAATTCAGGGTTTTCAAAGGAATTTAAAAGGTTGAGTCCAATCTCTTATATGAGACTTGAATTCCTTTGCAAGAAACTTGTCAAGAGCCTGTTCAACCTCTGCTAAATACATCCAACATGGATAATTTATCTCCTAATGCAGCCCATTCAATTCTTACACAGCTTTTAAAAACTTATCTTGATAGTGTGCCAAAACCTGCCCCTTAGTTTATCTCTACCTTTGGTGGAAAAAAATACTCTATTTTGGGTGTTAAGACCAGGATAAAATCCTGGCATTGCCCCACAGGAGAAAAACATTACCTCAAAACCTCAGTTTCCCCACCTTTGAAATGGGGGATGACCTAAAAAGATTTTATAGCAGGGGTACCATATTTGAAAAGGATGCAGCATAGCCTTCACTTAGAAGGCTTCCCTTTTTTTTTTTTTT
>LNAC01000282.1:525521-542393 GCA_002007465.1 Ailurus styani
TATTTATTTGACACAGAGAGAGAGATTACAAGTAGGCAGAGAGGCAGGCAGAGAGAGAGAGAGGAGGAAGCAGGCTCCCTGCTGAGCAAAGAGCCCAATGCGGGCCTCGATCCCAGGACCCCGAGATCATGACCTGAGCCATCCAGGCACCCTAGAAGGCTTTCTATAGCTAGAGCGAGGGCCTCGGTGGGCAGCCGTGAGTCTCAGTGTCTTTATGCTCTGACCCAGCCTTCATCATAAGGTGCTTGGGTAAGAACGGTGGTAGGGTTCAGCCTAGTTCCTAGTTTCACTCCATCACCAGGACAGGGATTTTTGTCAGGGTAGCTTGTTGATACATGAGAGCTCACCGATGCCACATCCCTGAGATAACTCGAAGCAAGCACACTAGAAAAGTAAGCTAGCTCCCTGAAGAGCTTTCTTCCCTTAGTGCCACTCTAGCAGGGATGACGTTCCAGAGCCAGACTGCCTGGGTTCAAACCCCAGCTCTGTCATCTACTAGTTGTGTGATTACTAGTTCTACTAGATAGATAGATAGATAACTAGATCTACTAATTGTGTGCCAAATTACTTAATTCTCTAACTCCAACTGCCTTGCTTGTAAAACAAAGATAACAGTACCTACTTCATAGGGTAGCTGTGAGGGTTAAATGAGTTAATTCATGGAAAAGGCTCACATCACAGCCGGGCACAAATCAAGTGCATTAAACCAAAAGCCAAACATGCTTGAATTCCAATTCCAGCACCACCTGAGTCATTCTAGAATCCTGCTATTATATTTTATAAGCTCGCATAGGATCGAGACTGGCTGCAGATGCAGATTCTGCCCAGCATTATTTGATTAAACCCATTTAACAACACTTAAGGTATAATTATCTCCATTCTATGGCTGAGGAAAGCCAGGTATAGAGCGCTGAAGATTTAAAGGCTTTTTCCATATACTTTCCCAGAGGTGGTAGAGCCCAGGCCTTGGGAACCATCTTGGATTTGAATGAAAACAGCTTTACTACTTATTATACAAGCTTCCTCCCAGACTTCTCACTCTGAGGCCTCTGGAAGACTCAGTTGGCTGTAGCAAGGATTAAATGGCAGGTAAAGTAGCACGGGCCTCACACAGTTAACATCTCTGGAGCGTTTACTGTTACACCCGAGCTACACCTTTAACTCACATGCAGCTCCAACATTGGAGTCATCAAAGATGTCGTGGGAAGTGCCTTTATTTCTTATATTGGATCACTCTTTTCCATAATCCTTGTTTCTCCTAAAATATGGCCCTCATGTATTATTTTGGTTCTAAGGGTAATGACAGGCAAGATCAAAAGTCTCCCTCAGGGATGAGAATGATTCATTCTCCAGCTATTCATCCAGTCCTTGGCGTAGCTACTGCCTGTAATAGAGAAAGAGCTTCTTGGCAAGATAGCGATGTCTAAGGCCATTCAGGAACTATCGGTGGTGAGAAAGTACAGCTGTGAAAGGAGTGGGCCCTGGCAAACAGACTGTTGATTTTAGAAACAAGATTATGCTCCAGTAAGCCGTTCTTTAGAGTTGGCTACAAAACTGGATCTTTGTTTCACACTGGAGGAATGTAACCGTGTGATACAAATATTGAACCTATAAGCCACATAACTTTTTTAAGGACCAGGAACTAGAACAGCTAGGTGTTTTCTCAACTTTATTGGGGGAGGGGAGGTTTGTCAGGGAAGGAGGAGGTATAGACTTGAAAGTTTTTGGTTTCTTAATGCAAAATAATTTATTGTGTGTTTGATACCAGATGAAACTATATGGGTCATGGTGCTCCTGCCTACATGCCATCTCCAGGTGAAGTGCTCTAGGCTTCTGGCTCACTCTGCTACCTACGAAGGGCCTTCCCGGCCTCAGCTCTACAGACTGCTGGTGACTCAGCGCCTTGCGGGTTTGGGCATTATGTAAACTTTCACAGACTTGCTGAAGGGGATGGTGCCCTCGATGCTGGTTTCCACCTGGGGTGACAAATCCCCACCTTCGATCCACGGGGATTTTGGAATGCGAGAACTAGAGTTGTAGGCCAGCAGCAGCCTGACTTCCACCTGGCATGGTTCTGGAAAAAAAGACAAAAGAAATCCTCTATGATTGGACAACTGCTAGGAATTGGGATGAAATGTCAAGTAAAAGCAACATCAAAGATGGAAGCCGGAGGGTTTCTGAACATATCTTCATTTCTAAATATATCTTCATCAAACATGTCTTCATCCCTTTCCCCTCACCAAAGACACGTTCCCAGCCTGAATCCTGTGAGGTCGAGCCCAAGCCTGCAGATGGGCTGCTTCTCCACCATCTCCTCCTCTGGTCCCCATGGGCTCCGTGCAGCTCAGATGCATGGCTGATCAGAGACGACTAAAAACTCTGCCTCAGAGGCCTTCTGGCCTCCAGAGAGGGCCACATGGGCCTGCGTACGGCTGTTTCTCATGGCCAGATAACCATGCTTTTCCTGTGTGGCTGAGCTTGGGCATCAGGGCCGCAAATCCACAGAGGCTACGGTCTTAGTGGAGAAGCAGCCTTGATTAGGAAACAGTTCTCACAAAAAATTCTCACCAGTGAACAGGAACACACTTCAGGGACCTAAAATCATGTCACCAACCTTTCTTTCATGCATGTGGCAGGCCCATGTGAGCAAGTAAGCCCTCTCTCAAGTTGCTGACCATTTGTTGGGAATAGAGGCAGTTACAAATGGAGGACAGAGCTCTAATCAAATCTGTAAGAACAATGAGGAGGGAGCCCAGGAAGGCTTTATTTTTTTTTTTTATCAATTTATTTTTTTAGAGATTTTATTTATTTATTTGACAGAGAGAGACACAGCGAGAGAGGGAACACAAGCAGGGGGAGTGAAAGAGGGAGAACCAGGCTTCCGGCCGAGCAGAGAGCCTGATGTGGGGCTCGATTCCAGGACCCCGGGATCATGCCCTGAGCCAAAGGCAGATGCCTAATGACTGAGCCTCCCAGGCGCCCCTATCAATTTCTTTTTTTTAAAGATTTTACTTACTTATTGTCAGAGAAAGAGAGCGCGCACAAGAAGGAGGAGCAGCAGTCAGAGGGAGAAGCAGGCTCCCCTCTGAGCAGGAAACCCGATGTGGGGCTCCATCCCAGGACCCAGGGATCATGACCTGAGCCGAAGGTAGATGCTTAACCAACTAAGCCACCCAGGCATCCCCCAGGAAGGCTTTAGAATAGAACATCTGCTCTGTGCCAAGCACACAACCCCAAGAGTGCTTACTCTGCCATGCCACAAAAGACTGTCACAAACCCCCCAAAAGTCCCAAGGCTCTGAAAGGTTCTAAGTGACTGTGCAAATCCATGCCGGTGACACAATTTAAACCCACTTCATACACTGAAGCAATTAATCTTTCTGTTAACCACATGGCTTCTACAAAGGACGGGGAGAGAATTTCAGAAGAGCCTAAGGGCAAGTGCAAAGGGCCAGGAACAGAGTAAGCTTGGGATATCCTCTTAAATTTCATGTGACTGGAGCAAAATGTACACGTGCTAAAGATTAGCCCAATGCTAAGAAGTACAGAGGACAAAAGTGAAAGCTGGATGGATCTAAATGAACAAGGGCAGAGGTCCCAGGACTTCTCAATGCCTCCCCAGACCTCTTCCTAGTCACTTCTTGACTTCTCCATAGAGAGGAAAAGAGAGACCGAATTGCTGTCCTTCAGGAAGGGAAAGGCTCCCATGAATCCAGAGCAAGCTAGCCGGCCCACGAGCAGCCTCAGCACCACCATTTACCAGGCACGTGGTCCGAACACAGTCATGTAACTGGGGTGTATCTGTAATGAAACCAGTGCTGCTCTCTCATCAGGCTCCAGTATCAGCTCTCCACTATGCTCCCCTCTTTTGTCCCAGATGGCTGTTGCCAACCCCAACCCTCACACCGCTTTCAGCCAAAACCTGGTGAGGTCAGAGGACTCAGCCTAACTGTTCGTTATGCCCTCCCCACATGTAGTAAGAACAGCAATTCAAACCACTGCCATCAGAGGAAAGGAGAGGGGAGAGAAAACGAGAGACAGTAGAAGAAAGAGATAAAAGATTATATGGGACAAATCATGCAACCTATTCATCATGCCTTGAAGAATAATAGCTCTCTTATGAGGTATATATTCTTGCTTCTATCTTACAGGTAAAGAAAATGAGACTGAGAGGGAAAACCACTTTCTTGGGATGATACGGCAAGGGAGGCAGAATCTGGAACTGGGTGGGTGTGACTCAAAGCTTCTGACATGGCAATAGACTGCCTCTCAGAGGAGAGGACCCGGGTAGGGAACTGCTGAAGGACTGCATGGAGGAAATGCCCCCTAGCACTAGACCCCATCTCCTGGATTAGGACAAAGACGGCACAGGGCATTAGTAATGAGAACACGTTTCGCTTTAGTGTCCTAGGTCAGAAGGGAACGTGGTATAATGAAAACACAAGGGATTTGGGAGTTAGGAAATCTGAGTGCCAGCCTCAGTGCCCCCATGATCAACTACGTGGGCCTCCATTTATCCATCTATAAAATGAAAAACAGAGGGGTGCCTGGTGGCTCAGTCGGTTAATAAAGTGCTATGTTGAGAATTAAAAGAGATTTGTCAGAGCAATCTCTCAGGGGAGGTAATCCTGCATGAATCAGAATTCTTCAGGCTCATGACAGCCTAGATGGTAGCCCTGGCTCAAGCAAGGACCACTGCATGAACAGGGGAAGTCGCTAGGCCCTGCCAACAGCCTTGAGGCTCTCCTGAGATCTAACATGCTATGATGTGCCTCTCTCAACCTTGGACCTTCCACAACAATGCTGTCCAACTGCGTGTCTTTCTAGCATATTATGTCCATGTCTAGGATCCCTTTATCAGAACAGATTAGAGTAAGAAATTCTGCCTTCCTGTGGTAGTGCAGAACATTCCAGGCAGCAAGGATAGAAAATGAGAGATGCTCAGGGAGGAAGATCCTGGGTAAAAGCATTGCTGGATGCTCCCTCAATTGTGCCAGGCCCAGGGTCACTGACTAAAAAGGGGCTGCCCTGATATTTAACAGAACTACTTTCTCTTTGTGAAAAACTTACTATGTCATTTATACTCACCTAACACCCCTGATAGAGGGAAACCAATAATAATGGCATTAGTTACTCATATATTTAAAAATTCAGTGCAAGAAAATTCCAGAAAGCATCTACCTATTTCTAAAATAAACCAAATTTGGTGGCATGAAACTCTTTCTCCAGTCATAATCATGCTTCTGAATCATCTTTAGTGATTTAGGAAATACCAGTGAGGCCAATTCTCCCCGACATTTTAGGTTCTGTAGACTCAGTCTCTTTTTCAAGTTTCGAAAGCATCCTTACATGCTTGAAATGTAATGTCCCATGCACTTGTATTCTCCCATTTTATTCTTAAGAACTTTTAAAAATACTTATGTAACCTCCCTATCTTTTCACAAATTATTAAAGTATCACATTAAACCAGTCCAGTGGGAAGGCAGGGCAGTAATGGTTGTCATTTTACTTGTTTTAGAGGAATGAACTGAATGGTTCATATGCAAAAACAAAAATTTTAATTTGGGGTAAGAAACATAAAACTACTTAATTTCCAGACAGAGCAAGGTTCAGAACTAACTCCTAGGTGGAGAACTATCATCTTCATTTTGAAAGTGAGGAAAGAGTTTCAGTAGGCAAGTGGCTTGTCCGAGGCTAGGCAGCAAGACACTGGCAGAGTTAGGACAAGAAAACTGTGTGGGTTATGGGCATTGGGGAGGGTTTGTGCTATGGTGAGTGCTGTGAAAGGTGTAAGCCTGATGATTCACAGACCTGTACCCCTGGGGCAAATATAAATAAAAAATAAAATAAAATAAATAAAAAAAAAAGAAAATAGTGTGCTGGCATCCAGCTGAGGGCTCCTTCCATGAGATTCCATTCTNATAAAATAAATTAAAAAAAAAGAAAATAGTGTGCTGGCATCCAGCTGAGGGCTCCTTCCATGAGATTCCATTCTATTATAATCTCCCGTATATCTTCTGACAAAATCTTCGATTGCCTCAAGCAATCGAAGCAATGCAGCAATGAGTCTAAATGCAGCCAGTTTGGGCTTTTAAGCTCCTTAAGAAATCAAGTACAGTCCTCAGGCCTGACAGAACCATGTATTTTTGAAAAGTACAAAAAACCGAATGCCTACAGGTAAGTGTGATTCCCAAGAGCATATTTTCCTGTCCACCCTGGTCCACTGACCCTTTACCTGTCCAGGCAGTGTGGGAGAGGTACACCTGAGTGATAAGCCGGTGGCGCCCTGGGCCAGGATTCCGGAAGTCGGCTGGTTTAGGATGAATCATCTGAGCCTGGCCATCTGGATATAAGACCTGAGAGGTAAGAGAAATGAGGAAAAAGAGACAGAAGAGCTATGAGTTTTCAACAAAACTGTGCTGTCTGTTGTGAACGTCAAAAGAAGAGGAAAAGAAGACACCAGCCTTCTTTAAAAACTATTCCTGGAGCGGGGGGCAACACTGTCGATATCCCTGCCCTGGCACAAAGCAGTGTTTGGTAAATGGTCCCTGAATTCACAGTGAAGAAGTGACAGGAGTAAAGTGCCTCTATTAAGTACAAGAATAGGTAAAAATACTAGTCCTGATGTGAAGAGCCTTCCCAGGCACCCCCATCAGGATGACTTTCTCTCCTCGGCTCTTAACTATATCATGGGCCAGCATCCACCACCAGCCAACAAGTATTAAGAATAATTTTGTAACTGCATTCTCTCCACTAGATTACAAAATACTAAGAAGTACTTTCTGTTGCTCTGTCAATGAAAGGTCTGCTCTGTTAAAAAACAAAATTCAGTCAAGTAAATTTGAAGATCTAATTGGCTTTATTAAGAGTGTAACAAGTAGAGAGATGCTCTGAGGAGCTGTACAAAATGTTAAGGATATATTCCTGGAATAGGTTGAAACTGTAATGAAGTCTTAGTTTCCTGTCATGGGGGGTGAGTGACTCCAATTTGGACTTTTTTTTTTTGCAACAGCTGGCCAGTTCTCAAATATCACACAAGACCAGAGTATTCTCCTCACATCCCAGGGAGCCTCGCGGCTCCCTGAAAGGACAGCCTGTTGCACTACACAGTATACAAATGAACTAAACCAACAAATGCAGCTTATCTGAGAACCTGAGGGCCTTGACTATGGAAATCTACTGATAAGGACAAAGTAGGGAACTGCACAGACCTTTCAACTTTGAAACTCTGGAGAGGCCCAGCTCAGCCCACCTGCCCCATATGAGAGAAGACTTCAACTGCCTCCATGCTGACCTCAAACTTTCTAATTGTTTAAGTTCTTCTTTCCAGTTTACCTCTTAATTCAGGCAAAAGACCCAGAAGGCAAAACATCCCCTAATGGTAACCAAAACTACCCATTCAAGCAATAACAACTGCCCTGAGCCAACATGAGCCCTCGTGGTTGACTCCAAGACAATGAGCAACTTGATATTCACTGCCCAACTGCAAGTACCCACCGACCTTTGTCCCACAATTTCCTCCAAGAAACCTGGAAGTATTTTCAGACTTTTGGAGACTGTCTTTGAGACACTAGTCCACCATCTTTCCAGGGCTGGCCTCACTGAAAGGAATTCTTGTCTTGTTTCACCACTGCTCCTTTCTCTTTGGATTTTGTCACCAGCAAGTGGCCAAACCTGGTCTGTTCGGGAACCTTCAGGGTCAGGTGCCCTTGTAGCCCTGTACCCCAGCTACACTAATCACCTTTCACCTGCCCAGAACGGAAGCAGTGCTGGTCTGGACAGCACCTTCCTCTTATCAGAGCTGTCCCACAAGGGCCAGTGAGTCCCCCACTTCCCCACCTGTAGAGGCGGCAGAACAGTCTGGCCATGCATGTGGAAGAGCTACTTTGGAGACTTTTCAGTACAGTCTAGCAGGTGACCCTTAAATATATCTGCCTGCAATTTCATTTACACTCAGCTGGTCACTGAACTTTTTCTCAGGGATGAATGTGAAACAGTAGTTCTCAACACTAGCTACACATTAGAATCACATAAGAGATTTTTTTTTTTAAGATTTTATTTATTTGACACACAGAGAGATACACAATGAGAGAGGGAACACAAGCAGACGGAGTGGGAGAGGGAGAAGCAGGCTTCTCGCTGAACAGGGAGCCCCATGCAGGCTCAATCCCAGGACCCTGGGATCATGACCTGAGCCGAAGCCAGACGCTTACTGACTGAACCACCCAGGCACCCCTCACATAAGAGTTCTTTAAAAAATAAAAATAAAAATAAATAAAAATATATATGTATGTGTGTGTGTGTGTGNGACGCTTACTGACTGAACCACCCAGGCACCCCTCACATAAGAGTTCTTTAAAAAATAAAAATTAAAAAAAAAAAAAAATATATGTATGTGTGTGTGTGTGTGTGTGTATATTTACACACACACACACACACACACACACACACACACACACACACACACACACACACACACACACACACATATACTGGTACTCATAGGCCCTACTCTCAGGATTCTGATTTAACTGGTGTAAGCGGAGGCCTGTGCATCATTACTTTTAATGCTTTCTGAGTAATTTTAAAGTGCAGGTAGGGTAGCTAACCACTAATGTGGGGAAAACAAAAACAAAAAGAAAAAAAAACCTGTAGTACAACTTCACAGCCAACTCAGAATTAGTTCTTTGTAGATCTTATGATTTATAATAAAGAATTCCTTTAAAAAAGAAAAAAAGGCGGCGCCTGGGTGGCTCAGTCATTAAGCATCTGCCTTTAGCTCAGGTCACGATCCCAGGGTCCTGGGATGGGAGCCCCGCATCAGGCTTCCTGCTCAGCGGGAAGTCTGCTTCTCCCTCTCCCACTCCCCCTGCTTGTGTTCCCTCTCTCGCTGTGTCTCTCTCTGTCAAACAAATAAATAAAATCTAAAAAAAAAAAAAAAGAAAAAAAGAAAAAAGAAAAAAAGGAATTCCTACTGGGAAGCCAGAGGTTTTCCCTCTACTGTCACCACAGGCAAACCTTCAGGGCCTGACTCATTCTTATCTCTTCCAGGAAGCCTTCCTTGCCTGTCCCTGGCTATCTGTCCTCAGATCCTACTTACTGTCAATGCTTGCATCCCTACTTTCATTTGTAGCCCTTCTGCCTAAATACCTCCTCTAGCCCTTATCCTTTGTTCTTACTCATCCTTTCAGACCTCCCCATGCACTGGTGTCTCCACAAAGTCCTTCTTTTCCTCAGCCTCCTCCCATACTCTCCAAATTAAATTCTCTCCATCATGTGTATGTGTATTTCAAACATATTACAGAATTTCTTATGGTAGCTAAAAACTAGTAATAAACCTGTAGGGAAGGAAAGTTACTTTTCTTTCTACCATTCTAAGTTCTTGGCTAAGATCACTCCTATAATAGAAGACAGACAAATAGGAAAAAAACAAACACAAGTTTAATAACATGTATATGTCCCATATACATGGGAAATACCCAGGAAAACTGATTAACTCCCTGAAATGGCTCAAGTCATCACCTTAAATACCATCTTCCACTAAAGACAAAAGAAAGACGTTGCAGTGGAAGGGAGCCAGCCAGTTTGGGCTCAATGAACAAGCAAAATAAACAAGGGTAAGATTTGGGGGGAAATTTTTTTTTTAGTAATCTCTACACCCAACGTGGATCTCAAACTCAAGACCCTGAGATCAAGAGCTGCATGCTCCACCAACTGAGCCAACCAGGTGCCCCTGTTATGCAAATTTAAGTTGGTGCCTGCCCCACAGTTAAGAGTTTCTAGAGATTCAGTTATCCTTTTCTTCCTGGTACAGAGAGAGACACCTTTACAAATGGTGATCTCCCTTATAAATGTAAATTTACCTCACAAAAGGGCAACTTCTCTGTTTTCAGAGATTCTCCGTGTCTTCAGCCTCTCAAAAATAATTATCCCCAAATAATCCTTATGCCAAAGAGATATCTGGGGTGGCTTATTGTGCTCCCCTTCATTCCTGCCTTTGAAACCTCCAAGTAGTTTCACACTCTGGAAGCTGAGTCAGTACAAAGCTCCATTATTTCACTGAACCAGTCAGTCTCTTATTCTTGAGAGCAAGTCAGCTCCATTTTAACAGCTGTGTCTTATTTCAGAAGGCAGTGCTGCAGATGGGTTCCCAAAATTAGGCCTATAGTATGTGAGCAATCAGGTATTTAGTAAGAGGCCACAGTAGTCTCCTGTGTACATCTGAATGATGACTGAACTTCTGTTTTATAATTGCATGTCCATCTGTCTTTCACCTACACTGCACATACTGAGGGCAGGAATTCTGGCACGTTTGCAACCCTAGTGCTTATCATGTGCAACAGAGTAAGCACTGCTACATGGATGGATGGATGGATGAGTGAGCAGTACTCTTTGTGGGGCTTTACTGCAGATTGTCTAAATCGATTACTGTCTCTCCTGCATTTGCATGCGTCTAATATAGCTAACTTTAGAAAAAATACTCCCTAACGGTGCTTTTCTCAACCCTCAAATTTTGCTCACCAAGCTGACCCACCCACAGCCCGGAAAGGACTCGTTTATTATATGTAAATTTGCTTGTGGCCCTGAAAATACCAGGTCTGCTCCTCATATTACAAAACTAGAAAGGCCCCCGTCATTCAGCAAACCCTCACTGGGGACCAGGGGCTATATATACTTTATCCCCTTTCAAGGTCAACTGTTCCTCTCTGTTAGATGGAGAACCTGAGCTTCAGAGTTTAAAGTACCTTGCTCAAACCACAATCAGCAGAAGAGATGGGATCCACACCCAGACTCTTTCTCAAAAAGACTCATTCCTCCCCCCACCCAATTTTCTGTCCCTCAGACAGAAATCACAGGCCTGCTGGAGTTATAGTCAGCATGGAAGCCCCGTGGGGACCGAACCCTGACAGACCTGGACCTTCACGGTGCTCTGAGGGTCCTGCACGTGTTCCAGGGTTGCATCGACATCCAGGGCCACAACCAACCCAGACGTGAATCGCAAAGGGTTGTCTGACTCGCCTGCTGGCTCAATGATAGTGGCCGAAGCTTTGTGGATCTGTAAGCGAGAAGACAACATAATGATTCTAAAGCCAGGTCATCCCTGGGCAACAAAACATGATCCATGTACCCTTCTGCCTCCTGATTAACAGGGGGACATGTGGGAGCCAATCAGGGCAAAGGCCTTTGCCCACATGCTCAACTGGTCAAAGAAGATCACCAAGGTGAACAGTTTTGACTGTCTGAACAGACTTGGCCTGACCTGCTCTGGAAGGGGGAGGTGCAAGAAGGTACTCTGCCGCAGCATGGTCTGTAGAATTTTGACCACTTCTACAGGTTTGGATGTCATGAGTCGGGGCATAAGGTCAAGAAGTTTGTCCACAAAGCTGTCCTGTAAGTGGGGCAAATCAGCAATAAAACACCTGGAGGAACAAACAGAAGCAACTGACTAGGCATTCATTTACACAGGCTGAACCCCAAACATGCCAAACCCTGAGGGACGAGAAATGATGAACTGAAGGAGGCTTTAAAAAGTTAAGTAACTCATTCCCTGTGCTGATTCCATAATACTTCTGCCTTGTAGGAGAGTCAAAAAATATTTCACTGAGGAGGTATTATCAGTGCAGGGACGCAGAGGCTGAATGAAGAGAGACTGTTCAACTCTAAATGACAGATGAGGAACTTCAGCATACCAGAGCTATCACTTTCCCAAAAGTCTCCTCAACCCAACTGTGCAAAAACAGACTCTCCACCTTAAAGAACCTAAAACCAAAAGTAAGGCATGAACTTAGCTGAGATTTTGAAGCCAGGCTCTTAACGGGCCAAGCGGAGCAGATCATTTGCTAGAGAGCAGCGCCTATTGGTGAAGTGTGGTATTGCAACTCAGCTCTACATGGAAGACTAACCAGTGTAGAGTCATGTAAACTTCAGGTTTGGTGAAGTTCATAGGGGCAAGGATGAAGGGTGGAAGAATGAAATATCAGACTTAATAAATGTCAGACTATAAAATCCTATAAATGCCTTCCTCCGAGTATTATATTAGCAGCACACCACCTGTCTGGTCACTAACTCAACTACCACTTCTTCGCCAAGCCATCCACTCATCTACTGCATCTGTTTTAACCAATTTACTCTATACAGAATTCTGAGAAAACATAGCTGTACTGCAGAATAAACGTTCTTTATAGAATTATGGAACAATTTTTTGTAGATTATGGAAAATATGGAAACTTAAGAACAGTGGTGAAAAGAACAAATTATGATTTTTTCAACAGAAAAAGTTTATCATTTACCATGTAGTACTTATCTTTTTCATGGCCCAGCTGAATGCTGAATCCAAATGATTCCTGATGTTTTCATTACACTGTTGTACATTTAGCTGAGTTTAAAGAAGTTTATATGTCCACTAAAGAAAATCACAGTTAGGGCACAGTGCCACAGAAAACAGGTTGGCTGCATGGGTTAAACCAAGGGTTCTGGCTTGTGACTGCTCTTGTTGCCCTGTACATGCTATTCTCTGCATAACCAAGGTTTAATAAGCTAGAAGGTGATGAAAATATTACCTCTGAAAGAAGTCCACTTCCTGTAAAAACTTTTCACACATCCCAAATAAGGGGTCAACTCTGCAGAAAAAGAGAAAAACAAACAATACACATATTTTGCTTCTGTAATCTTCCAACTGAGGAATTAGGACCAAATTCCCAGAAACCTGAGTCTACATGAAGGAGAATGAGAGTAGTACACTATCAAAATTAACTCTAAGAGAAAGGGCAAACTCCTAATGGACCCAGGGGGAAAGTATCTGCCAGGATCCCAAGACCAGATTCAGACACTGCAGTGACTGTTGGGCTCAATGAACGCTCACAGTCAGGGCTGTCCTAGGCCGTGCCCGGCATCAGACTGACTGAGGATTCAGGACAGAGGCAGAGCTTGTGGGTGGTGCAGCCTCACACTCCTCCTCTGTGAGTCTTCGCAGCTCTCTACTTAGCAGTCCAGAGGGCCATGTGGGAGCTCTAATCTTGCCCAGGATGGAAAGGTCGGGTGCGAGGAGAGGACGTCTACATCAGGTGAATTTGGAGACTATCCTGTTTAGAAGCCTCATGCTCCACAAGCGTTTACATCTCTTGAAACAAATCCACAGGGATACATTCCAGGGTCCCCCCAAGGGATACTCCTAGTTGTAAGATCACTGACTCAGTGGAGTCCAAAGCTATGGTGTCTGCATCAGGCAACTACAGTTCATTGACAGTTCCTTCTGGTCTACATGCAATTTTCTCAGTGATCATTTTTACTATGGCACTGTCACCTAGTAATATAGCTGATGCAATCAGGTTTCTACCGAACAAACCTAGAAAGTTAACTGAAGGTCAGATTCTCACGATGAAAAGGAAAAGGTTTTTTTACTACTTTGCCCACAGACACAGACTATGTTCTTTCTTCACTATTTGGGTCTTTTCATTTCTTGTAATTTCTGAATGAAACTTTCCATTTATTTTCATTACTATATTATTTATTAGAGGAGTAAAGTACCAGTAAAGCAAATACTCTTTCCTTACATAAAAAAATGGAAGAAAATGGTATTAAGTTTCTTTTAAAAAAAAAAAAAAAGATTTATTGGGGCACCTGGATGGCTCAGTTGGTTGAGCGACTGCCTTCAGCTTGGGTCATGATCCCGGGGTCCTGGGATCGAGGCCCGCATCAGGCTCCTTGCTCAGCGGGGTGCCTGCTTCTCCCTCTCCCTCTGCCTGCTACTCTGACTGCTTGTGCTCTCTCTCTCTCTGTGTCTCAAATAAATAAAGAAAAATTCTTTAAAGAAATAAAATAGGGGGCCTGGGTGGCTCAGTGGGTTAAAGCCTTTGACTTTGGCTCAGGTCATGATCTCAGGGTCCTGGGATTGAGGCCCGCATCAGGCTCCCTGCTCAGCGGGGAGCCTGCTTCCTCCTCTCTCTCTGCCTGCCTTTGCCTGCTTGTGATCTCTCTCTCTGTCAAATAAATAAATAAAATCTTTAAAAGAAAAAAAAAGAAAGAAAATTTAAAAAAATTTAAAAAGATTTATTTATTTGAGAGAGGGAGAGAACATGAACAGTGAAGCAGGGAAAGGGGCATAGGGAGAGAGAGAATCCCGAAGCAGACTCCCTGCTGAGCACGGAGCCCAATGCAGGGCTCTATCCCATGACCCATGAGATCATAACCTGAGCTAAAACCAGGAGTCGGCTCCTTAACCAACTGAGCCATCTAGGCACCCCACTGGGGTTAAGGTTCTTAATAACCTAGTTTAGTCTTTCTACTAAAATCTAAGTTCCATGAAAATAGGAATTTTGTATTAATCATTTTGACACGATATATTTCCTGACACAAGCAGCTATGACAATAAATATCTGTTGAATGAACAAGTAAATGAGAAACAACAAATGGAAACTTACTCTACAAGCAACATGCATTTGAATTCTTTTCCTACAAAGCAGGTAGCACTTGAAACTCTTAACTCTGATAAACGACCAGAAATGGAACTGAAATTTGATAGTGAGGTTCACCCAGCGAAGATCTCCAGGAGTGAGAGACCTGCAGCTAAGCAGGGGTGAAAGGAAGGAAACTCAGCCAAGCGCTGTCAATTTAGGGCCTGCTTATAAAGGGTCATCTTGGAGAGCTTACAGTAAAATACAAATTTGGGAACCCTCTCTAAACCCTAAAACAGAGCAGGAAGCTTCACCTACATGCTATGTGAAGTGGGATTTACCACTAAGAACATCCACTTTTTTCTTGGTATGAGGAAAGAAAGCAGGGGAAAAGTGAAGTCCACTGGGAAATCAAACACTGACCTATAGCTGACTTTTGTTTATAAGTATGCAAAGACAATGGGAAATTATTAGATGTTAAAAAGATAATCAGGACTATAAAGAAAACCAAGCAGACCTCAATGAGATAAAGTCAAGGCAAGGAAGCACAGAAAACTTATTAAACATTCTAATAACTAATGTCAGTGAGATTAAAGAGGAGATCTAAAAGGACACTACACTGATAAAACAAGAGAAACTGTTATAAAAGGGACACACCGAAGAAAGCACACTCAGAAACGAACAGTAATAATGAAATCAACTCAACAGTAAAAGAATACTACAATGAAAAGCGATGAAAACTGAAGTAGAGCTTAAAAGAGCAGATTGAGGAATTTACGCAGAATACAGAGTAGAAAAACTAAGAAACTGAAATTATGAGAAAAAAGACGAAAGACAGGGAAAACAGATCCAGAAGACACAACATCCAGTATGACACAGACTGGAGCGGATGGAAGTAGTTGTGATTAAAGAAATAATGGAGGGGAAAAATTCCCTGAGCTAAAAGCAGAGTTTACACTTCAGAGTCCCACTGAAAGTCAGTGAGAACACTGGGAAAAAAAAAACAAAAAACCCCAAAAAACAAAAAAAGCCACCCACATACCTACACATACCCAGGTAGAATTTCTGAATTCTAAAAAGAAAAAAAAAATTACAGTTCTGAACCAAGAAAAATAAGCTCCCTACAAAGGAAAGAGAACTGGACAGACATCAGACATTCTAACTATAACACTAAATACTAAACAGTAACATAGCAATATTGACAGAGTTCTGAAAGAATTCCAGTTATATATAAGAGCAAAAGAAAGGCAGTTTCAGACACGCAGGGTCTCTTATACACTTATTCAGAAAAACAATTACTAGAAAGCTAGCATGTGTTCCAAATAGTGAATTAGAACAAGGAATGTCAAAAACCAACTGTAGTACCAAAAAAAAAAAAAAAAGAAGTGAGCAATTTGGAACTAATTTCGAAAAAATACTTATAAAGGTTAATACATACTTTAAGAACAGATTCTTCAAATAAGAGATACATTATAAAAACATAATAAGCTGAAACTGAGTTTCAAATTATTTAAGAGTATGAGACAATCAAATAAAAACACAAAACTTTCATCTTGATCTGAGGTGATCTTGGCAGAGGTAATCATAAAGTCTATTTAACTTTTTATGCTGATAAATATAAGTTGGATACGTTTATTAAAAATATAAGTAAAAATACTATTTCTACATAAACTAATGTGAGCTAACATTTATCAAGTGTTTACTCCGAATGAGTGAGGCAATATTTTAAGAGCTTTACATTTAATAAGATGATAATCCTTATAATAACCCTGTGAGTATGAGGCAGATACTATTATTATCCCAGTTTAACTTAGGGGGAAAAAACTGAGGCACAGAAGTCTTAAGTAACTTGTCCAAGGTCACTAAGTTTGCAAATGGTGGGAGTCAAGATCTGAGTCTAAGCAACAAGGAATGACAGCCCTCTCAACCTCTGTGTTCTACTGCCTTTCACTTGAAAAGGTTAGATGTAGGGTCAAAACTTTTAAATCCTTGGAAAAAACAAAGAAACAAAGAAAACAACCAATCTAGCAAAATTCAAGAAAGAAAAAAAAAAAGGTAGGAAAGAATACAAATGGGAAGTATAAAACACTACAGCACAAGAATAAATATATCAGTCTTTGTATAATGATGTGGAAATGGACTATCACTGGATGAAATGGAAAGGAGGCAGAACACAAAGTATATTATGATTCCATTTACATTAATACACACATTTATAATCTATATATATTTATCTGCCATGGAAAGAGTCTATTGACAGTTGTTTCAGAAGGGGTAGACTGTCAGCGAACCTTCACTTAATCTGCAATATTTAAATTTTGTATAATAATCATACATAAACTGAAGGATATATATATATTTTTTTTTAAATAAAAAAAGTATAGATGCAAGGGGCTCCTAGGTGGCTCAGTAGGTTAAGCAGCCGCCTTCAGCTCAGGTCATGATCCCAGGGTCCTGGGATAGCTTGTTATCCTCTCTCT